>CM029525.1:4588859-4668175 GCA_017140615.1 Eucalyptus cladocalyx | reverse complement strand
TATATATATTTAAAAACTAAAATTCAATTTTAAAAACTGTTAAAAAAAGAAAAGAAAGAAAAGGGAAGAAGAGGTGGCCGCCCATCGCCGGAGGGGTCGGCGACGGCCGCCGGCCCCGACCAAGGCGAGGCCTCGGCCCCTGTGCGAGGCCGGCGACCCTCTCCCCGACGCGGGCAAGGGCTCGCCGACCCCATCGTGAGGGCCGCGCCGATCTCGCATGACACGGGCGAGGGCGCCGGATTCGGCACACCGGCCCTCGCTGGGCTATCGACTATCGCCAACATTGGGCGAGGCCTCAATGGCTTCGGCCGGGCCGGCGAGGCTCGCCGCATCCGCGCATGAGACGCGGTGTCACTGGTCGCGGCGGGAGATCACCGACGCAGGGGACTTGGAACAGCCGGGTGATCGACGGCCCATCAAGTAGCTCGGATCCGAAGCTATGCCGAGCACAAGGAAGCACGGAGGGCCACCGCAGTCTCTCACACTTTGCGGCTACGCCTAGATCTCGGGCGAGCCCCCGCCGACCCCAGCCTAAGGGCCGCGAGGCTCGCCTGTGGTCATGATAGTCGCCGCCCCTGCGAGGGCCGGCGTGTCGCGCATTTGGGCGCCTCGCTTGGCAAGTATAAGGGTCGTCGGCCATCACCTAGGGCCGGCGAGCCCTCATCCGCGCCGCGAGGGTTGCCGGCCCTCGCCCGGGGTCGTCGGCGAGGCCTCACCCTCGTCGGGCGGCGGCCGGCAATCGTCGTTGACCCCTCCTAAGGATGGGCTAAGGCCAGCAACCGCCGCCGAATTCCTCCAACGATGGGCGGCCGTCTCTTCTTCCCTTTTCTTTTTTTTTTTTCTTTTTTTTAACAGTTTTTAAAAGTTGAATTTAGTTTCTAAATATAATTTTTCTTAAAAATTGAATAAAAAATTATTTTAAAAACCAACTGGAAAATAAAAAAATTACTTAAAATACTACATCGCCGCCACGTCGCATTTTCCATCAATAAAACCGACCGCGTCGATTTTAGGACTCAAATGAAACATTTTGACAAGTTTTAGGACTTATTTGCACTGCAAGTTTTAGGACCGAAATGCATTTTTGGACAAGTTTTGGACTTCTAACACTTATCCATATTTTTAACTAAGCTTAACTTTCCTATTCCTTTATATTTCTATTTGTTTTGCATAGATAATTTATTTTGAGCCGTTTGATTGCTCATACTATTTTGTTATAATTGCTATTTGTCTTAATTAAAAAAAAATAAAAAAATACTAGTTCCTAGGTAGATTGGAAGGGGACTAGACAAACAAAATAGGTTTTAGTGTTGGTTTCAAGAAAAACAAGATAGTTTTTAAGTTCCAAAAAGTGGGAATTAATTCTGATAGGAAGGTTCCTAGTTCTAAATCTAGAGCCTACATATCTTGAAATCCATCACCTCTACAATTTAGAAAATGCATCAAAATCACAACCCTTGAGGATAATGATTTTTGGAGGAAGAAGATAATCCTAAGGGGGCCTTGAGTATGGCCTGGATGGATTGAAATTCTATCTCCTTTTGAGATCTCTATTTTGATGTGAATAAAGATAGAGTATAAAGTTGTGAAGTGCTTTGGTTTGTATTATATATAAAAGTTTGGTTATAAGTTTCAATATGAAAAATATGGCTCTCTTTTCTATCCCATCGTTTTATTGTTCTGGGATTTTAATCGCTCCGACACGTGATAAATGAAAGGGCCGGCGATACATAGTCTTGGGATATCGCATTATAAAATCGACCAAGTGAGACGATGTGTGCGTGCCCGAGGATCGGGCGTGACAGAAATAGAACTAGAGCCTAAGTTCTTGCGTTGAATGTGGATCCATAAGCCCATGCCACAAATTATGAAATTTTAAATAAAATGCAAATCTACCCTTGACCAATAAAAATAGACCAGCAGTTTTAAATGTGGGTCAGTTAGCTGGAAGCTTGTTATGGACTACATACATGACTTAAATATAATATTGGATGAAGTCATTTTGATTTCCTTGATTAAGAGCTCGTTCTAATGGAGCAATGAAATACAAGGATAACTTTATGGTGAAGTACATAGGCCTTATTCTCTTATTCTCATATGTCGTTGAAATGGCCTTTCCAAATCAACTCACCATCCATAATCATGGCAATAACAGTTCATCATATCACTGTTTGAAAGCAAGCAGATCAGAATAATATTTGGCTATCCATCCTTTTATAATTTCAACTTCAACTTTTCGTTGCATGACTAACCAATCTGGATCAGTTTGCTTCTCTGCAAGTATATCCAAACAATGGGAACCTGCAAAGCATATACTCACCAATGAGAGAATTCAAGATCCAGCCAAAAATAAAATTTATCATGCATCAATCTTGTTCTTCTCTTGTGTGATCCATGATGCGTAAGTTAAAATTGCAAACAACACACATATCGACTGATTATGTACCTTTCTCTGTGTAAACTGCGATGATACTATCAGAAATGTTCTTTAGGACCCTAAGATTGAAAAATAGATCAAATTGTCAAGCGTGATTAAGTACTGTGAAATTTTACTTCTTTAAATCTGTGGAGATAAACATATAATGTTGTATACCCTGCGCTACTGTAAGGATCTCGGAGTCCATTTGAAAAAATAATGTTGCTGCCAAATCTAAGAAGAATTAGCTCTATATCCTGCAACAACAACAAAAAAAAAGTAAGGGCATGATGACGGTAAAACATACTTCGAATTTTGTGCATAGGAAAGAGTTTAATTTATTGATCGAAACAAGGGCCGAATGCATATTTTCTAAGAGTAATTGGAAATCATACATGACCACCATAGTATGTAGTGATCCAATGTGGGCGAGGTGTGACACCATACTGGTCATTGCATTCATCAATGAAGCTGCTCAAGTAGAAAGGTTGTGATTGGAACATGGAATTGTTTGTGATGCCTATGGGCATTACCATTTCGCTGCATGTCTGCAAGCAAATCTCCCTTTTAGTGCCAGAAGTTTTCTCAGACAACAACGATTTTACGAGGAAGATTTCAAGAAAAGGATGGAGTCAATTAAAATAGACCCGATCAGCTGGCATGCTTGGATCAGCATGAACATAGACCTGATGATCCCCTTATTGGGACATAAGGCTACCGCCCAAGTCCACTGTCATTGTAAAACAGTTTGGACCCAAAAAGGAAGAGTAAAATTTAACTCAGATTGATCAAAATCCATCCTTTAGATTGAAATGCATGATGCCTAAATATGATCTAGAGTATATCGTACCTGCCACCTCCAACCCAAGTTAGTTTGAGAAACATTAGTGGGAGGATTGACATAGCATGCGGAGTTCCCTTTATAGGCAACAACGCCTGCAAATATTTTGCCAAGAATGCCATTTTCAGTAGTATTTGCTCCATCAATACCGTTGCATATCACTGTCACCGGATACCTCGGTGGATCATCATATTGAGCTGCAGTCGCGTACAACGACATCAAGTAGTTCTTCAGCTCATCCCCACTCTTTAAAGGCCTACGCACACAAAAAAGCAATAGTTAGTCTATGATTGATTGTGTCTCTTTAATAAATTGACATTCACACACATTCTTAAAGACTCAATTCAGCCCCGATGATCACGAAACTTTCTGCCAAACAAAAGAGCAAGTGTGGATTAGATTCCTGATCTCATAAGGTAAATTGACTCAATTCATCAACTCCTTTAAATCGAGAAATTGGATGGGAATACTCTATAATACTTGGGTATTAAGACACATAACATATGATGCATCAATCCACATACTTGCAAGTCTTGAACATCTTGCTTAAGTTTGAAGTGCCATTAGGCTCCTGAGTAACTCTATCAATCTCTGACCATGAGTCTCCAATAGTTTGGTAGCAAGTCTCACTAGCTTCCTGTGCAAAACAATTATGGTTTAAGACAAATTATGGAAAACCAATAACATATATTAAGATTCTAAAGATTATTCCGGCAATAAGTTTGTATTCTTTCCCACTTAAGGTATGGTTACAAATAACTATACCCCTCAATTTTATTTATGCCATCCCCAAGGAGCAAGAATATGTACAGTCAGTACTTACCTTGTGTGCGTAAAATGGGAGAATAGGGATATTGCGTCGACTAATTGATACTCTTTGGATGCTTGAAAAGTGCCGCACAATCATTATCAGAACAAAAGAAGAAGAGAAATTACGGGTGTAATTACCTTAAAATCCTTGGTGACCACCGAATAGTATGCATCCTGTGGGGTAATATCATCAAAATACAATATTGGAGCAGATGAGGCCAGGGAGCTCCGACGGTCAAGTGTGGATATTTTAGCCGGAACCACGAAGCAAGCTCTGAAATTCGTGTTAGTTATTAATATTCAACAACTTGACATAATGATAAGATATATCTATTTCGTGCAAAGAAAGATTTAGTGATTTTGTTGAAAATAAATGACAACGACGTCTCATCATTTTCAATAGTATCACGGGTTTTTTACATAGTCAACAGAGAACGGACATCAAAACCGAACAAACTCTGTCATGGACCCCTTTTCTATTATTTCTCTCTACCGTACACAAAAATGGGTAGAATATGATGCCCATGGCACTTACTTTCCTCCATATGATCCTCCCACCACAATAACTGAGAATTGGCTTTCAAATTCTGCTTCACGTGAATAATAATGGCTGCATAATCAGCCAAAGCTTGAGCCGAGCTGAAATACCCACGAATATTTGTATCATGGAGAGCTTCTTCGAAGCTCATCCCAAGTGAAATTGACTCACCAATACCGATGCTGACAAGAAATGTTCCACAAGAAAAAGAAGAATTCGATCACATGGTTGGTAGCAGAAATTAGATAGAAAGAACATCCATGCATGGACCCCCAAAAAAAAAAAAAAATGGTAGAAAGTCAGATATGCTACCTCAATATAAACTAACAAAGCTTGGAATTGAGCTGCGTTATCTCTCAGAAACCCAATCACAGCTCAGGATCCATCAATTGGCGATTCAGCACCGAGGTAAACGAAGATCGGCGCACTAGAATTCGCACCACCCCAGTATCTAGAGTCAATCAAGTATCTTTGTTGAAAGGTGGTGTAGCTCTCGGGTCTGTAGTTGAAATGATCGAGCGTCTGGTTGAAGAAGAAGGTTTCAAAATCGTCTGCTATGGAAGCCGAAACTGCAAGTTCCGGATCTCGGAGGACGCCTTCGCGTTGTAGACTCAGGGTCGGAGTGTAAAGTTTCTGTCCAGAAATCGAAGCTGTGAATAAAAAAAAGGAGATGATGGAAGAGAGATGAGAAAGAGTCATGGCATGCAGTGTGGACAGGAAGTGCGCTTATTAAGAATTCCAAACTCGGTGGGACAATGAAAGGAGGTGTGAGCATATATAGGTGTCACGGGTCGATCAATTTCGGTCATCAAACACCGCGCTACTTTAGAGTCAGTGATCCCAAGTCAGCCCCACACACACACTCGCTCAAACACAAGAACCGAATGCAAGAAAAGAGAGTGTATATTCTTTGTGAGCAACCTGCTGGCGCTTAGGGTGAGGATCCCTATTTATACGTGTGGATATATCCCGACCGGGACGTTCCCGATCCAACATGGTTCACTTTCAACTGTCATCATTACAAAGGCTTCTGACAGTGGCACTCGGCGCATCACGATGGGCCTGCACACGGCAGGTCCTCGGGAACTCCATGGGTCATGCAGAAGCCCAGGGGTTGTGCGCGCTGTGCCTTGGGCAGACCATGGGCGTGTCAGAAGCAAGATCGGGTTTCGGTGTCTTTCCGACACGATCGCCGAACCGTCACGGGCTGTGCGAACATCGTTCATGGGCCGCCCGTGGCTGCGCCCGGTCCTTCTCGCTCGTTCGCTCAAGGGTCGACCGTGGGCTGTTCTTCGTAGCCCTTGTACGTGACACGGCCCGGCACGAACGATCTTGGAGAATGCTTCATCCGTGGGCCGTGTCATTCTCCCCCACCTAATCGGCGACGCCCTCGTCGTCCGTGGCATGGAAGTCTTCGATGTGCTTCTTGAATTGCCACAGAGCCTCGGAGGGTTCCCAACTTGCTTCACTCTCGGGAACGCCTCTCCACCGGACGAGGTATTCCTTCCTTGGTGCCCGATATTTCTTCCGGATGATCCGATCGGCCATGATGCACTCAACATCCCGATCATAGGAGGTCTTTGCCCCAAGGGGCGCTGTGACGTGCCCCGATCCGGATCATCCTCATCCACATGAAACGGCTTTAGCATGCTCACGTGAACACGGTGTAGCCTCGAACTTGGGCGGTGTCCAATTTGTACGCCACCTTCCCGATCCGCGTATCACTCGGAAAGGGCCTTCATAACCGACGGATTAGCCCTTTTTGTTCACGTTCTTGTACCGAAGGACGAGGGTGCAGATACTTGGCCGGCCCCACCAAGTCTCCGACTCCGAAACTCCACATGCCGTCGCTTTTGTGACCCATTTCTTTGTGCGTCTTGCGGCCCCGCTCCCGACACGCTCGGGCCAAGCGGCATTCACCCCATTCCTTAGCGAGTTTGTGCGCGGACGGGCGTACTCCTCGTATTCCGAGGCGACGCGGCGGTGTGAGCGGCTGCTACCCGGGTCCGCGATCTCGAACCGGGCTACGGTTGCGTCAGCTCGCTCCGCTGTAAGTTGTAAGAAAATTGGGCCCGATCGATCAACCGTACCCAATTTACTTGCGTGTTGCTCACATAGTGCCAAGATAGATCTCCAAGAACCCATTCATGCCCGGTTTGTCCGGGCTGCTTGGATGCATGTAGCGGTGGACAGGTTGAGACTTGGGTTCCCGCAGCTCGAAGTTCTACCCAAAACCGACCGGTGAATCGAGGTCACTTCGGGCCGCCACGATCGTGCGCGAACGCCTCAATATTTGATGACGTGCTTGAGAAACAGCTTGGCGGCTTCCTCGGCTAGGCATTCTTTAGTTGTTGGCACGAACGTTGCATATTTGGAGAGGCGATCCACCACGACCATGAGGGTCCGACATCCTTCGGACTTGGGCAAATTGACAATGAAATCCGAGGAGACGCTCTCCCATGGTCGTTAGGATAGGCAACGGTTCCAAGGAGCCCCGCGGGGACCGTTGCTCTATCTTGTCTTGTTGGCAAACAAGACATGTCCGCACGTAGGCTTCCACATCATCCCGCATGTGCGGCTGGTAATATTGATTTTCCACAAGCGCCATGGTGCGGTGAATTCCCGATGTCCCGCCCATTTGGAGTCGTGGCACTCCTTTAGGATTTCCTTCCAAGTCTCCCGGGAGCGGTACATAAAGTCGTCGTCCTTTGGTGTAGAGGAGGTCATCCTTGAGCCGGCACCTTCGTCAAGCTCTCTTGGGCGTATCGAAGGAGGGCTTGGGCTGTTCGATCATGCTTCAGCCCTTCCTTGATACGCTCAATCCATGGGCAGTTGGGTCGGCTCACCGCATTGACCAATTTGAACTTCCTGCTTAAGGCGTCGACCACGGAATTGGACTTTCCGGGCTTGTATTCTAGCGCATAATCAAACTCGGCCAGGAAGTCTTGCCACCGAGCTTGTTTCGGGCTGAGCTTCTTCTGAGTTTGGAAGTAGCTCGTAGCCACATTGTCGGTCCTTACGACGAACCGGGATCCCAAGAGGTAATGCCTCCATGTGCGGAGGCAATGCACCACCGCGGGCATTTCCTTCTCTTGACCGTATCGCCGCTCCGCATCGTTCAACTTTCCGAGACTCGAAGGCCACCCGAATGACCTTCCCCGCATTAGGACACCACCGATGGCAAAATCAAGCATCGGTCTCTACCTCATAAGGCTTGGTGTAGTTGGGTAGCACAAGAACCGGCTCCTCGGTCATGGCCCGCTTCAACCGCTCGAACGACTCTTGACATCGATCCGCCCACTCCCACGGCCTTTCTTTCTTCAAATAGGTCCGTGAGGGGCACGGTGAGCGCGAATATTCTCGGATGAACCGCGATAGTAGTTCGTGAGACCGAGAAGGATCTCGAGACTCCTCCGTCACCTTGGTTGGTGGCTCCCAATCAATAATGGCACGGATCTTGGCACGTCCATCCGCACATGTCCACCCCGACGATGTGCCCAAGGAACGGGATCTCTTTGTGCGAAGGCACATTTCTCTCGTTTCACATACAAGTCGTTTTCGAGGGTCCGAAAACTCGACTCAAATGTTCAACGTGTTCCTCTAGCGTCCGGCTATATATCACTATATCATCAAGATAAACTACAACGAACCGATCAAGGAACGGATGCGGTACCTTGTTCATGAGCGGCAAAATGTAGCGGTGCATTGGTCGGCCAAAGGGCATGACGAGGAACTCGTATGATCAATAGCGGGTCATGCACGCGATCTTCGGTTCATCCCCTTTGGCAATCTGAACTTGGTAGTATCCTGATCAAAGAACAAGCTTAGAGAACCATCGGGCTTCTCCTAGCCGATCGAACAAGTCGCGATGAGGGGGAATCGGGTACTTATTCTTGACGGTGAGTTTGTTCAACGCCGTAATCGATACACATACGGAGGGATCCGTCGTGCTTCTTTTGGAACAAGACCGGGGCACCGAACGAGGCCTTGGATGGCCGAACATACCCGGCATCCAGCGGCTCCTTGAGCTGTTTTCTCAACTCCTCTAACTCGGGCGGGGCCATGCGATAGGAGCCATGGCCGGTGGTCGAGCATCGGGCACCGGCTCGATTCGATGGTCGACCTCTCTTCGAGGAGGCAGCTTGGGCAGCTCGGGCGGCATCACATCTTGGAAGGCATCGAGGACTCGGGATGCTTCTTTTGGTACCGAGCCTTCCTCCGCGCCCTCCTCCTTCAATGCCGCCAAGAAAGTCACCTCGCCTTTCTTCAACCCCTTGGATAGCATTTGCATAGCCGATAGCATCTTTCAATCGCGCCCGACTCGCGGTAGATCGGGACCATGCATTGGCATCGCTTGTCGAAAATGCATATACAGTCCCGCAAAGGGCATGACACCCGCATTGATCCGGTCGAGGAATCCCAAGCCGAGCACGAAATCATAATCGTCCAGGGGGATTACCTCGATATCTTCCTTGGCGGTCCAAGGGCTTAAGTGGAACTCCATGCCCCCCGGCCATGCCGCTGGTCGGGACTTCTCCGAATTCACCGTCTTGAGCCAACCGGACTCATTTGCCTCGACCCGAAGACGTAGCTTCTTCGCGGCCTCTTTGGATATGAACGGATCGGACGCCGGTATCCACGAGTGCGCTCATCGTGGTACCTTCGATCTTCACGTCTACGAACATCATACCTTTCGATTCTTTGGCCTTCTTGGCCTTGATCGTTCCAAGGATCCGCAATGATCCCAACCGCGCCTCCTCCCGCAGTTTGTCTTCCTTGCACAGGGCCGCCAGCTTTCCTCTCTTCGGGCAATCCCGAGCCATGTGGGGACCGTCACAAAAGAAGCACTTGTATGTGCGTACCTTGCGTTGGTATCCTCCATGGCTTGACTCGGGTTGATTCCTATGAGGGTCGGAGGTGGTCGCCGGCATATGGTCGAGGAATTGGCCTTGATCTCCCCCACCGGTGGCCTTCTCTCTCGGTCGAGGATCGGGCTTTGCGATCGCTGCCGATCTATACTCGACAAGGGACTCGGCCACAGTAGTGGCTGTGGTGAGATCCGTAGCATTGCACCGTTTGAGCTCCTATTTGACCCAAGGCTTGAGTCCGCCCATGAACTGGTGGAACGCCTCCGTCTCGGTCATGGACGGGATTTAGAAAGCGCAGCTCCGAGAACCGCTTCACATAATCCCGAACTCCGCCCTTTTGCTCTAGGCGCTTGAGTTCACCTCGGGCTTCTTCCTCCGCATAAGCGGGATAGTAGGTCCGCCGAAATTCTTCGACGAACCGGGCCCATGTCACGATAGGATCGCCATTCCTACCATCCGACCGACGTCTCCACCACAACGGCGCATCATCGGATAAATACATGGCTGTGGTGTTCACCGAATCACGTCGTCGGTTGTTCACATGGTCAGGAAATATCGTTCCATGTACCACGGAAGTTGTCCACGTCCTTTGCCACCCGGGAGCCCTTGAACTCCTTTGGTTTGGGTGCATCGGACGGGATGCACGCTGATCACCCCGTTCACACGTGCGCTTCAAGCTCCACGAGCTTGCCTTTCATCTCCGCCATTTCCGCTCGCATGGCCGCCGGTACGGCCTCCTAAGTCTCATCCCGCTCGTTGCAACTCATGCGTGAAGGATCCTTGCACCTCGGCACGGAGCTCTCCCATGCCGGCTTGGAGTTCTTGCACTTCGGCCAAGAACTCCTCCTTACCAAGCTTCCGCTCCTTCGACGGCTCCGGTGCAGTCGTCCATCAACGCCTGGACATCCGTCACGGTCTCCTCTAGAGCCGTCAAACGGTTGTCCAGATCCCCCTTCGAATCCCTCGCACACGAGGCAGCACGGGCCTTCTTCGACCGGGTATTTCTCTCGGCTTGACGTCCACGGTCTTCACGTTCATCACCGGAAGCATCGACGAGGATCGCCATTGCGTTTGGAATGTTGGCTCGATACCACTTGTCACGGGTCGATCAATTTCGGTCGATCAAACACCGCGGCCTTAGGATCGGTGATCCCAAGTCAGCCTTACACACACACACTCGCTCGAACACAAGAACCGAATGGGCAAAGAGAGTGTATATTGCTTGTGAACGAACCGTTTACAAGGAGGGTGAGGATCCCTATTTATACATGAGCGGGTCATATCTCGACCGTGGATCGTCCTCGATCCAACGGTTCACTTTGAATCCGTATCATCATTACAAGCTATACAACAGGCTACTCGAAGGCTACTCGATGGTCTGCACACGGCAGTCCTTGGGAACTCCATGGGTCGCACGAAGCCCGGGGTTGTGGCGTCGGGCCTTCCTTGGGCGGACCATGGGCGTGTGTCGAAGCAAGATCGGGTTTACAGTCTTTCGACACGCGATCAGCCGAACCGTCACGGGCTGTGCGAACATCGTTCATGGGCCGCCCGTGGCTGCGCAGGTCCTTCTCGCTCGTTACGCTCAAGGGTCGACCGTGGGCTGTTCTCGGGTAGCCTTTGTACGTGACACGGCCCGGCACGAACGATCTTGGAGAATGCTCCGTCCGTGGGCCGTGTCATAGGCATCTAACTTCATGGGCCACGATTTGAAGTGAATTGAGCACTCGTTCCCAAAATATCCGTACATACATCTTACACGTGTAATCACTTAATCTCAATCGTTAAACCGTATCAGTTTCAAGCGAAACCCACCTAATGTAACACAGTATGCTCTACACTTATTTCAACTACAAAACCAAGTCAATTAACTTCATTTGGCCACAACAAAATTCTATTATATTTGAAAGAAAGTAATGGTCGTATGACAGGTTCTATTTTACGTCTATGCTCTGGAGACATCTTCCGGGTATAAGTTTATAATGTATTGGCGCAAGGAATCAACAACTCTCGAGGTCACCAAATATCCAAGAACCTCTTGATAAAAAGGACATGCTCCACTGATTGTGAATTTGGCTAAGAAAATTCAACAACCTTTTATTTTGTCAATTTCACGTTGTGGGCTTCAATAAGGACAGGGACAATTCACTTTTTTTAATTTCATTGAATTGATCTTCCACCAACCGGCTCAACATGGTCGAGTGTCTTTCTTATGTTGCTTTGCAAAACATGATGGATGTTGACACTTGCAGTGTGTTTGTTTCATCAAAAACTTTATAATAAAGAAAATATTTTTTATGAAGTTTTTATTTATTTTATGGTTTAAAGAAAGTGATTTCATTCTTATCAGGGGTGTTGTTTTCCTTCTTGTTGTTTTCAGTTCACGAAGAACATTTTCCATAAATCAATTAGTTTTTCGTCATCAAAGTACCAAAAAGTTGGAAAACAATTTTCCAGAAATAATTTGTCTTCAAACAAATAGATCCATAAATATTGTTTACATATTTTTTCACTTTTTTTTACTTTCACTCTTTCCATGATTATTTTAAATTCTCTTCTTTTTGCCATCATTGACCTTCAAAAGTTCATAATTTAACATATTTCTTGTCCTGCATTTGAACATTTCTCCTGTATGTTGAATCCACATGGACACGCGTCCTCTTTAAAATTAATCGAGACTTTTTCTCTTTTTCAAGAATTTTTTTTTCTTTGTTAAGAATTTTGAATGATTATTATTTATTTATATTTTCATTCCGTTTGGGTCACGGCGTCTGGGGTACCAAAAGGCATACTCTCGAATAGTTGACCATAAAACGGTCCAAATTTCTTCATAAAGTCGAGCTCATCAAAGTTCTTCGGAGGCCTTTAGATTAGTGGACGTTCGCACGCCAGGCTAGCCCCGCGAGATCGTGGAGAGCATAATTGCAAAAAGTAAAAAGGGGCCTCGCAGTGGCAGAAGCCATTATTGGGTTCGCGGATATGTTCGGAAGCACTGAAGCAGTGGACCTGCTCGAAATGATCGTTACATTCTATGGTAAATTATTTAATTTCATGAACCTTGTATATTATCCTAAGAGCACGACCCATGACGCAACTTTTTCGCTGCTCATAAAATTTTTAAATGCAATGAAATGTATAGCTTACGTGAAACTAGCCAGATCCAACAATTCAAATGCAATGAAATGCACTAAATTCAAATGGACATGTTCACGTATTTTTGTGTTCACAGAGATCCTTCATGGAAAGGAAATTGTCCAATCAACTCTAAATCGCTGTTGATGCTTGCCTCCCATTCCAATGGGAGAATCCTTGCATTTGCGATCAACTTTTCTTTTGCTATGGCCAGATTTTTGGGTCAATGTTGGTCTTCCAAAGATTATTTTGTACTAAGCTCCATTTCTAATTCAAATCATGTCGAAGGGTCAACATCTTCTAGATGAGAATCCCTCGTGTTTTGTTTCCAAACCAACTATTACCTATTTTGTCCAAAATGAGAAAACGCGTACTTCCTTGGAAAGAATCGGCCTGCGAAGAAACTTCATCAAAAGTTAATAGCCCCATTCAAATTGATGTGAAGTATACATATAGCGATTCAAGGCCCACATCGATTAGGACAAGCCTTATCATTTTATTTTATTTTTAATCAGAAACAAGTCTCATTGGCTAACTCATAAGTTAACACTCGCTTTAAAATCATCAATCGCTCGTGTGATTATTTAGAGAACTCATTTTAAATGCTAGGTGGACCGGACCAAGTTATTAAAAATGGTACCAAACAAGATCCCCTTAAGCAGATTTGTGGTTTGTGGACGGACTAAACCCATACCCAACCTTAGAAGGGCAGGGAGTTATCGCCGCTATGAAAGAGCTCGATAAAGTACGGACTCTTAACATTTTCAAGTGATTCCAAAGTAAACACTCTTATGGCTAAAACTATCACCTAGAGAAAGTGAATAGGTGATTGTGCAGAAATGAAATAATTTAAATAAATATTGCAACAAGACAACTTGATGAAATGGTCAGATCTTACTAGTGTACAATTCTACCACAATAAATAAATATAGCAAGGGGCAAAGAATTGCACACTCAAGATTATAGTGGTTTGGCTTTTGCAAGCCTATGTCTACTCTCCAACGCTAAAGCCTATCGGCTGGAATCTAGTAGTAACAACCAATTAGATGTTACAAGTCCTGAGCTACAAGTACTTAAATTTGTGTAAACAACTTCTCACGCTCTCAACCTCTAAAGGGTTACACAATATCGCTCAACAAAGACGAATATATGAGATCAAAAAACACTATTCGGACTCTCGGAAATAAAAGCTACAAATTTTGTGAATGCGCATTCTAACCCTTCAGCTTCTAAATCTTCTCTTATATTCCTCCTAGTCTAAGTTGTCCGTTGGACATATCTCCAAAAGGATCATCCAACAAATCTACCGGTTGACCCCAGATCTAGTTAAGAAGATCTGATTGCTTCAGAATCGTTGAGAGTAAGGCTTCCCATATTTTTTGTAGCCCATACAGTAGCTTGGATTTTCAAAAGTCGAGTATTTACGAATGGAAATAATGTTTCACCTCTAAAAAGAATTTCCGGGAAAGTTGAATCTCCAAAAATATTAGCAAGACTTTCATTTTTAAACTCTTTATAAGTATGGCAGAAATCAATCAATCGCCACTAGCTATTGCATGAGAATGTTTATCTCCTTCCTAGCCATTTGATAGAATGTATAAGGAAGGAAGAATAAACCATGACTTTGATTTTGATTGAAATCATCTAATCCTATTCCTTCAAACTTTCCACCTAAAAAACTTTTTATCAGAAATAAAGTTTCTAAATTTTGTCAATCATTGAAACCACTTAGGAAATGTTTTCTCAACAAACACCTGTCTCTAATGATCACCATCTTGAGTAATTATTTGAATTATTTCTTGTGAGGACTTAAACCAAATGGATCGAGCCGGATTTGACAATATTCCATGGATGGAGTCTCGCATCGTGTTTCACTAAGACTACATCAAGTCGTCGTCGCGTGGCATCTCCACCCACTTTTTCCGGAGAAAAAACCACACTGGGTAGCTTAGACTTTGTCATGCATCGTGGGCATATTAGAAAAACCATTCCATTCTAGATGAGGGCAAGAAACACGTGGAGTCGAATGGTCCTTGGAACGTCCAATCACGGCAATTTAAGGTCATCGCTATCTTCATGAACAAGAAAAATAAATTAAATATATCCAAAGGAATCTTTCACCAAGCTCATTCTAGAATTGCATGATGCCTTGTCTGAAAGTGATTTAAGGGTTGATTTGTTCTATAGCTGTGATAGAACCGTAACCCTATCACGTTGAATTTGTGTTGTTAAGTGTTGCAATTTGTACATTGGTAATCCATATTTTAGAGGTGCAAACCATAATAGTTGGGAGAGAGAATTTCTTAAAAGCTAGTATAAATTGCCATATATTTGTTTTCAAACTATGTTAGCCTTTAACCAAGCGAACGACAAGTATTAGAAAAGTGCTTTAAATGAGAAAATAAATAAAAATTTGGTCAATGGAATACTTTAGAGACCATTTTCGATGGCATGCTTGTGATCCACTCCATCTAAAAAGCTCCAACAAGATTTTAGCTTGATGTAGCCTTGGAAAATTCATCTCGCACTATGGCAACAAGTAATATCACCGATGGTCCAACTAGACTTGCTCAAATGATGGGCAGATCAAGCCGAAACAGCACCGAATGAGACAAGAAATAAATATCAGGAAAACTTATCCAGTCGGTCATAAGTATATTGTACGAATATTAATTCATTTCTAATTTTTCAATTTTGTGCTAAATTCCAATGTAATCTATCTAATCGATATTCCCGAAATCTGCTAAAGTAGTGGCCCTAGTAATTGCCAACAGTGATACATAGGACACTATCACATTAGCCATTTCAACAAAAATTGTCTAAGATGACTACAATGCAATTCCATGCAAAGATTTAGGATTAAATTGACAAAACGATAAAAATTTATGGCAAATTGGCATACGTTCAATAGATTTAAGACTAGTTTAGGAATTTTTCCTAAATATTGAGATGATGACTTTGCAAAATATATTTAAAAAAAAAAAAAAAAAAGTGGACTTCTTCTAATATCACCATTGAAGAAAAAAATTCCCTAATTTTGAAGAATATTTTAATTTTTTTCGAAATTTTTATTCTTTTCTCTCTTTTTTTCCTAATTTTATTTTCTTCTTTTTTTCTTTCTTTACTTTTTCTTTCTCTTCTTTTCATTTTTTTTTCTCTTTTTCCCTCTATTGGCCATTGTCAAGTCTCATTGATGGTTGGCAAAGGTTGCCACCCTAGCCAGTTTTGGGGAAGGGATGCCTGGGCTTGGCTTGGCATGGCCATCCTCGATAGACAAGAGTCGCCTCAGTCGGCCATTTGCAAGGGTCACCCTCATCAAGCAAGGGCAACCCATGCAGCCCTCACCTAAGGTCAAAGACCTCCACCGACCATCAACGAGGCTCAACGAAGGCTAGTAACAAGAAAATAAAGAAAAATAAAAAAGGAAAATATAGGGAAAAAAAGGATAAACAAAATAAACAAATAAATATTATTAAAAATTGTTAACGTCAACATCAGACATGCCACATAAGATAATCAGTGTCCATATTAGTAATTTTCAATCAAAATCAATCGAATATACTAAATTAGTAAAACGTAAAAATGTTTAAACTCAATTAGCACAATTAAAAAATTTAGGATGGAATTTGTAAAAGTGCAATAGATTTAGGATTTTTTAGACAATTTCCCCATGGCTAGAGTATACCAAATTGTTACAACCACCCATGGATAGGTAAGAGACATAACTCTTACTAAGTTGTAAATATTAGCCAACCAAGAGATTCTAGATAACAGTTGTCTAAGGTCTCAATTAAGAATGTCAAGAATGATAAAAGTGTACTCTTTAATAATAAAGCAAGGTTCAAGAGTAAGAGGAGAAACGATCAGGCATTATTGATGGAAAATAGAGAAAAGGTCATGGAGACAGACAAAGAGGACCATAAAGAAGCATTCAAGCAGGGGTAGCTCGTAGGGATCAAGGGAGAGATAACAAGAAAGAAGATAAGGATAGCCGGAGGCAAGACAGTCACTACTATATATTTGGCAAATAGGTCACTTTGCCAAGGACTATTAATTCAAACAAGCACAAGGAAATGTTGTAGCATCTATAATGAAGGAGAGTAATATTGAAAAAAGTAGGATTTCCAAGCGTCCATTGCATTAAAGGAATAAGAAAAGCTTACAGCCACCTCCATCACCGAGTCAAATGAGCAATGGTCTTCATCACGGTAAGTGATAAAATAATCAATTATGATAATTGGACAGTTGACTCACGGTGCTCAAATTATATGACATGAGATTGACACAAGCTATCCAGCATGCCTAAGTAAACCGGTAGACAAATAGTTGTCCCCACAAGTAAATCAAGGTTGCTAATTACCCCAATTGATCAAATAGTGATGACACCCTAGTTCAGTCCATTGCAAATTAAATTGCAAAACGTGTATCACACGCGAGGCATGAAGAAAAACCAATTATTGGTATCACTATTTACTGACTCGAGAAATACATGGTGTTTGTACAAACAATGTAAAGATGTACATTTGAACCCACAAATACGCTGATCATGGAAGGGCATCAAATAAAGTATGTCTAAGTGAGGCCAGCACAGAGCTATACGTGGACAAAACTCGAAAGAGTAGACTGCCTAAAGAAGCTATGGAAAAAATGGAAGATGATAATGGGTTTGGCAAGACCCAGCCGATTGAAGAAGTAAGTGTATAATCGCTGGGAACACAAAGTGGAGGAAACCAAATCAGGAAGAGCTTTGACCAAGTCAGGAAGAACTTGAAGAGCATATGCCTCAACTCAAGAGATCAACAAAGGGGAGGAAACCAAATCCTAAATATGCAAATGTAGCATTGATCAAGGATGTCGGAGTAGTAAAGCAATTTACATATGAGAAAGCCACACATGAGGGCAAAATGGAAGAAGGCTATGGAAGAAGAGTTCCAAAAACCAACTTGACATGATCACTAGATTTGTATTGAACAAAAAAATTCACCTTCTCCCTTCTCAAAGAATTCAAGATATTTCTAAGAGGGATGAACCACTAATCTCAAAATGATATGTGCGTTTGGGAGTGGCTTTGAGAAGCCATTTTGAACCCCAAAGATCCTTGAGCCAATTTAGGGCTGTTTGGTAAAAAAATTTCAAACCCCATTTGGAAAATACCAGCCTTCACAAGGCTGAAAGCCTAAGGCAAGTTAGGGGCTATCTTGGGCTTTTAGCCTTCTCAGATGCTAAGCTAAGGGGGTAAATAAAAAAAAATTCTTCTCAAATTATCCTCGTTGGTTTTTCGTTTTCCGGTTTTGCCTTCACATTCATCTTCTTCTTCTTGTCCTCCATGAGCGCCGCTAGCTAAGGGCAAGCAATCGTCAGCCACCGTCGCACCCGTTGCACCATGACCTTCATGAGGTCGCCGGGGTCGCGCGACCCATCCGGTCACAAATCCGGTCACGACTAAATGTGGTTGTTATGGGGGTTGCATGACCGCCGTGCCATCCGGGACGCCGATCTCGCCACGACCCAAATTTGGGGTGGCGAGGTCACGGAGGACCTCCGCCCCCAATTTAGGTCACGCGCACGACCTCGCCGCCCCCAAATCTAGGTTGCAATGGCGTCGCGTGACCTCACCACCCCTAAATTTGGGTCGCGGCAAGGTCGCATGACCTCGTCACCCCAAATTTGGGTCGCAACGGGTCACCCAACCCCATGCGCCTTCATCGGTGGTCTTCGGGGTCGATCAACCCGGCAGCCCCTCCCTAGTCGTCTCCAAGGCTGCCTAAGTTAGATGTCGATGGTTGGCAATAGCTTTCGATCGTCGGTGGCCATTTCCCTTTTCGGCCAATTTTTTTTTATTTTCTTTTGATAATTTCTTTTAATCACAAAAGTCATTTGTAACTATAATCTCTCCAAACACTATTTTACTCAAAGGTACTTCATAATAAACTTTCATGTTACAATTTAACAAACATAATTTGCATTCTAAAATGAACTTTCATATTACAATTTAACAAACATAATTTGCATTCTAAAAGCCTCTTCAACCTAAAGTCATTTGCATTTTCTCAATAACTTTCCCCAAAAAAAGTCCCACCAAACGCACCCATAAAGAGTGAATCACTATCCTAAAGTGATATGTGGGGAGCGAACCACTCCCTTGCGAAGGCTATCATTAGCGAAGTGCTTTTATTCGTGTTTGTGCGCAAGAAATTCTCTGAACAAATGTTATTAAGAGAGTGCCTCTAATAAAAGAATGTGTTTTTATTTTTTCCAAAAAAACTCCCAATCTTTCTCAACATTTGGTACTAGAGCCGCAATTCCGTGCTCACAATCCCTCTTTGAGTTATAGATTCATAAAGATCTTAGTCCCAGATTGAAGAAAGATAGTATAACGTGGGTTTTTTTTTTTTTTAATGCTTATGGTTCGGTGTCCATCGGATTTAGCCATAGATAAGAGAATAATACCTAATAAATTATATTGCATTATCCGATAATATAAAGGGTTCGCCAATTAGAGAGATGGATGGATTTTTGTAGCTCGAGAAGTGCGGGCTCTTAAGCAGGAAATTGATCGAAGATGGCCATTTTTACCGCGTTCGGCCCAACCCTTAATTCCAGCCGACGATCTTAATGGACAGAGAATGATTGACAAGCCCGGAAGCTTCACAGTCATGTCGTACAATGAGAGAGGTTTCCGCGTTCACTCACTTCGTAAGCCAACGATTAATGAAACCATCGTGTCTCAATTTTATTTTATTTTTTCTGGTCGGAAATAAAGAGACTTCATTACTAGTGAAGAGTTTGCAACAACATAATAGAAGACTCGGAGCAAAGTAAACTCCAAAACGGTCGGGGGGATTGGCCAGCCAGTCGTGGGCCAGGCTCTTGTTCCGCTGGGTCTTAGCTAGCCAGTCAGCGGCCTAATTCACAAATCTTCTGCAGTGGACCACAGAGAGATCAACAAAGCCCAACAGCTTTGGTTTGGCCTCAGATAGAGGAAGATCTGCTTCGCGCGTGCAAGTGTCTTCAATTTGAATTGCAGCATTAGCTATGCGTGCTAGACAAAGAAAGGAGACGAGAAAAATACTCGGGCTATAATAGCTATCTTTAGCTATTCATAATTATATTTTGCCTTTCATCGTTCTCTTCATAGCAGCCATAGCATCTAGGCAAAAGAGGTGGCAATTCATGGAAAGCCAATGGCAGAAATATTGAAATTCATTAGCAAAATTGATTTAATAAAGACGTAGAACTATATAAGTAATTTTTAAGTTTGTGGGTCATTTAAGAATTCAATACAGAGAGAGAGGAAAAAAACAAAGAGAGAGATAAAAACTTTCGTACGTTAATTTGAACAATTCACATCCAAATGGGTTAAGCAAGTCACCGCATAGAATAACTATTAATGACACAAATTAATGTATACCAAACTCAAACCTATATTTCGACCCAAAAAAAAAAAAAAAAAAAAAACTGAAACCTATATAATTGTGTTCTTTCGCGTAGATGAGTCATCAAAGAATTCTGACCCCATTTGCAAATATGTTGTTGAAATTCAATCTCAACTAAACTTATGCACTTTAAACAAAATCACAACGCGTCTCAACGAAGTGTTGATACGACAATTATTATATGATATTGATTTGAACACATTGAATGATTAGTTTTAATGTCTATATATTTTATATGATTGACAACTAAATTTTTGCCGACTTTTAGGGTATTCGTTTATTTTGCAAAAAATTCAAATATATATAAAAAGTATATATGAAATGATGCATAAAAATAGGTGAGATAAAATTTAAAAAAGTTAAAAAGAGTCAAGTGGGCCGGTTTAAAGCCTATTCTTTTTAATGCTTTCACAGCCCATTCGTTTTTATATCTTTTGCAGCCCATTCCTTTATTTCTTCTTCAGCCATCCATTTTTTGTTTCGTCTTTGAGCCCATCAGAACCTTAAATGACGAAAAGGCCCATC
Organism: Eucalyptus cladocalyx; assembly: GCA_017140615.1. NCBI lineage: Eukaryota > Viridiplantae > Streptophyta > Magnoliopsida > Myrtales > Myrtaceae > Eucalyptus > Eucalyptus cladocalyx. The sequence continues at coordinate 4,647,609 of CM029525.1, read as the reverse complement.
CGAGGCTTGAGGAGCATCCTCGCGGGGACAAGGAAGCGGATACTCCCTTTTAATGTGGAAAAAAAAAATTCTCCCTCCTTTTTCGGACAAAGAAAAAACGTGGAAAAAAATTGAAATTTTCATTTTTCTTTTTCTTTTTTCCATTGTGCCGGGAGGTTCACCGACAACCCTCTCTGGCCACAAAGGCCTCACCCAAACTAGATGAGGGCCACCTCGCCCGCGATCAGCGACATAGTGATGGCCTTGGGCAAGGGCACAACCGAGTGCTTGCTAGATCTAGGTAAGGACCTCCACAGCCTTGTTGGCCGCAAGCAGGGGCCTTTCCGCCCTAGCGCATGGCCGGCAAAGGTCGCAATGGCAATAAACAAAAAAATAATTCAAAAAATAATGATAAATTTTATCTACGTAAGCGTTGGCCATATCACATGGGATTGGTTAGTGATTTCAATTAAAATTGGTTGAAGTACCTTAATTGGTAAATTATCAAAAGATTTAATATCAAATTGGTCAAATTAAAAGATTTAGGTTTGAGTTGACAAAAGTGTGATAAGTTTACAACTTATTTTGCTCCCCAAAAAATGTTATACAACCAGGATTTTAAAGATTAGTGATTTTACTGTGCCAAAGTTACCTAGATCTTCTTTTATAAAGTTTCCTAGGGAAATTATCATGCCAAAACTCAGCTATATCCGCATTAATCAGAAATATACCTACCACCACCGACGATAATGTAACTCACATTGAAAGATGGTTAGTTGGGACAAGGTTGAGTTGGCCCTCGTTAGAATATAAACATGGAAAATGGCTTTTTTTCTTCATGTGCATAAGTAAATCAAACTTGGTTAGGCCTACCTATCTATGTGAAAATGTGATCGATGAGATTCAGATAGTCATCATCGACGGCGGACCTAAAATCATTATTTGAGTCCGTACTTAGCGATGACGGGATGTGCCAACCGTCCCTCCCTCCAACCGCGGCCAGGCCAATTTTTATTTTTTATTTTTTATTTTTTCTGTTCATGGTTACTCAAAAGCAGGCCACGATTTCCTCCGAGTCAGAGCTCGAGAGGAAAGTACAACATCCGAGAGATTCATATCATTTGTAGGGCTGAGCATATTGAACGGCACGGATCGAGTCACTTAGATTGGAACAGACGTCAATTTGGTACGCTTACTAAGGGTATCGATCTAGTTCTCAATTCCATAAAAATGGAATCAGTGATTTTCAATCCGATTCTTGATTTCGAGGGAACAAAATTGACAAACCGAACCCACACTTTTTTAAAAATATTAATTTTTAATTCTTTAAAATAGCAATAAATCCTAAAATTGTAATAATTCTAGTATTTTTTTAATTTTAAATTTTTTTGGCTAAGTGGCCAATTCTATTGAACCGTCCAATTCCCGGTCCCAAAAGATGGAAACCAATCCTCCGGTCCAATTTATGGCTCCTAAGTGGAATCGGACTGAACTGACTGAAACCGATCTCCCTTAATCATTTGTGAGTAGTTTATGACATGAATTTTGTACACTGCAACGCATAGGCTTGAAAATCTACCCTTAATCAATAAAAAGGACCAGTAGTTTTAAATGTTTTGCCGGAGTCCTACAATTAATTGGAAGCAAAGAATATTGGGTGAAGTCATATTACTTTTCTTGAATAAAAGCTCGTTCTAATGGAGCAAAGAAATACAAGGATAACTTTATTGGTGAAATACATAGGCCTTATTCTTTTGTTCTCATATGTTATTGAAATGGCCTTCCCGAATAGATTCATCACCCTTATTTATGGCAATAACAATTCATCATATCATCATTTGGAAGCAGGAAGATCGGCATAATATTGGGCTGTCCACCCTTTTATAATCTCAACTTCAGTTTTTCGCTGCATGATCAACCAATCTGGATCGGTTTGATTCTCTGCATATATATCCACACAATGAGAACCTGCAGAGCATATACCCAGTGATTAAAGAATTCAAGATCCACTGCTACTTTTTCTTAACATGCTTCAACGTTGTCCTTCTCTTGTGTGATTCACAAGGACGTGAGACGAGTCACAAACAACAAATCAATAGCTCAGTTATGTACCTTGATCTGTAATAACAGCGATGATACTCTCTGAAATGTTTTTCAGGACCCTAAATTTAAAAAAGAGACCAAATTGTTAAGCATTATTAAGTAACGTAAAATTTGAATTCTTAGGATGTATGATACAAGCATATAATTTTTTATACCCGGCACCACTCCAGGGATCTCGAAGTCCATTTGAGAAGATAATATTGCTACCAAACCTACGAAGAATTAGTTCTATATCCTGCAAGAACCGGAAAAAAAAAATGGTAGAGGACGTCAATGGTAATGTTTGCTTTCAATTTAGTGCATGGAAACCAATCTAATTTACTGATAAAAAAAAAAAAAAAAAAGAGCCAAACATATATTTTGTAAGAGTCACTTGAAATCATACATGGCCACCGTAATGCGTAGTGACCCAATGCGGGCGAGGCACAACGCCATACTTGCGACGGCATTGTTCCATGAAGTCGTTCAAGACAAAAGGCGCTGGTGGGAACATAGAATTGTTTGTGATGCCTAGGGGCATTACCATTTCACTGCATCTCTGCAAGCAATTCTCCCTTTTAGTATTGTAAAATATCTTAGATGCTACACAATTTTTCGAGGAAGATTTCAAGAAAGGGATCGTGCAATTAAAATAGACCCCATTGTGGGCGTGCTTGGATTGGCATGAACATGGACGTAACATGATGATGTAGAGTATTGTACCTGCCAACTCCAACCAGATGGAGTAACAGGTAAGGGAGGATTGACATAGCATGTGGAGTTCCAATAATAGGCGACAACGCCTGCAAATATTTTGCCAAGAATGTCATTCTCAGTAGTATTTGCTCCATCAATGCCTTTGCATATCAGTCTCACAGGATATGTTGGTGGATTATCATGTTGAGCTGCCTTCGCGTACAATCCTTTCAAGAAGGACTTCAGCGTAGCCCCACTCTCTAAAGGCCTACACATAAAATAAGCAATGGTTATTCTGTGGTTGATTGTGTCTCCTTGATAAATTAACATTTAGACACATTCTTAAAGACTCAATTCAGCCTTGAAGATCATGAAACTCCATGTTGAACAGAAGAGTGAGCGTCGATGAGGTTCCAGATCTCAAAAGGTAAATTGAGTCAATTCAACCCCCTTAAATTGAGAAATTGGATGGGAATAATCTATAAGCACTTGGGTATTAAGACACATAATAGATGACACATCAGACCACATACCGGCAAGTATTGAAGATCTTGCTTAATTTTGAAAGGCCATCCAGCTCTTGAGCAACTTCATCGATCTTTGACCAGGAGTTTGCTATAGCTTGGTGGCAAGTCTCGCTGGTTTCCTATGCAAAACTACCATGGTTCAAGACAAATGATGGAAAAACAAAGAATATATATCAAGATCTTAAAGATTATTGAGATGGTAAGTTTGGATAACTTTCTCACTTTAGGTATGTTTACTAATAACTAAACCCTTGAATTCTATCGATGCCATCCCGTAGGAGCAAGAATACGGGTACTCATGTATTTACCTTGTGTGCGCAAAATGGGAAGATAGGGATATTGCATCAATCAATGGATATTCTTTGGATGCTTGAAAAGCACCGCACACTCCATTATTAGAACAAAAAAAAGAAGAAGAGAAATTACGGGTGTAATTACCTTGAAATCCTTGGCGACCACTGAATAGTATGCATCCTGGGGTGTAATATCTTCAAAATATAGCACTGGAGCTGATGAGGCCAAAGCTCCAAGGGCCACGTGTGGATATTTTAGTCGGAGCCATGAAGCAAGCACTGAAATTGGTATTAACTATTAGAATTCAACAATATACTTAATGATTTGATATATCTTTTTTTGTCTAAAAAAGGAATTAGCATTTTTGTTGAAAATAAATCACAATAACAACTCGTCACTTTCACATATCATTGGTTTTTTACATAACCAACAGAGAACGGATATCAAAACCCGTCAAACTTGGCATGGACCCTTTTTGTATTATTTCTTTCCTCCATACAGAAAAATGGATAGAACATGATACCCAGTGCACTTACTTCCTCCATATGATCCTCCCACCACAATAACTGGAGATTTAATCGCATTTCGTTCCCTCTTAACGTGCATAATAACGGCTACATAATCAGCCAAAGCTTGGGCCGAGCTAAAATATCCACGAATATCTGCATTTTCGAGAGCTTCTTCGAAGCTCATCCCAAGTGGAATTGACTGACCATAATACCGGTGCTGGCAAGAAAAATTCCACAAGAAAAGAAGAATTTAATTACGTGGTTGGAAGCGGAAATTAGACAGAAAAAACATCCATGCATGGGCCCCCCAAAAAAAAATGGTAGAAGTCAAATGTGCTACCTCAATATAAACTAACAAAGCTTTGAATTGAGCTGCATTATCTCTCAGAAACCCGATCAAAGTCGGGGCTCCATCAAGTGACGATTCAGCACCGAGGTAAACGAAGATCGGCGCACTAGAATTCGCGCCACCCCAGTATCTGGAGTCGATAAAGTATCTCTGTTTGAAGGTGGCGTAGCTCTGGGGTGTGTAGCTGAAATGATCGAGCGTTTGGTTGAAGAAGAAAGTTTCGAAATCGTCTGTTTTGGATGCCGAAACTGCACTCTCCGGATCTCGGAGGAAGTCCTCGAGTTGAAGAGTCAGGGTCGGAATGTAAATTTTCTGTCCATAAATCGAAGTTATGGATAAAATGAAGGAGATGATGAAAGAGAGCCGAGAAGGAGTCATGGTGTGCAGTGTGGACAGGAAGTATGCTTGTGAAGAATTCCAAACACACGGTGGGTCTATGAATTGGCTAATCCCAAGGCGGAGGGTTGAGAAAGGAGACACATTCACAAGCATATATATAGGCGTCTAATGTGCTGGCCCATGATTTAAAGTGAATCGACCACTTATTCCTGAAATATTCATATATACATTTGTTATATGTGAACTCAATCTCAATCGTTAAACTATATGAGTCTTACACGAAACTCACTTGATTTAACACCATTGGTATGCTCTAGACTAATTTCAACTATAAAATCAGGTCAATTAAGTTTATTCCGCCAAAAGAAAATAACGGTGGTATAAATTTTTATTTTATTTTTTGTAAGTTTATTATCTGTAGACATTTTCTGGCAGAAGTGTATAATGTATTAACGTAAGTAACCAACACTCTTGAGGTCATGAAATATTCAAGAAACTCTTGATAAAAAGGACTAGCTTAAGACAAAGTAAAACATAAGCCAACATCCCTTCAGCTTATGTACCTCATCTGATTAAGGATACTTACATATTTACACCCAAAACAAAAAACAAAACAAAACACACACACAAGCCAGCATATGCTCTGTCGCAATTCGGATAAGAAATTTCAATAACCTTTTACTTTGTCGATTTCACATCGTAGGCTTCAATAAGGACAAGGACAATTGAATTTTTTTTTGTTTTAAAATTTTGTTGGATTTAGCCGCCACTGGCCCAACACGATCGATCGTTTTTCTCATGTCGCTGAGGGAAAACACGAGGGATGTCGACATTTAACAGGGTCATCGAGCGTTTTTCTCATGTCGCTAAGGGAAAACACGAGGGATGTCGACATTTAACAGGGTCAATGTTGATCTTCTAAAAATTATTGTGTACTTAAGCTCCATTTCTAATTTAAATCGCGCCGAAGGGTCCACATTTTCTAGTGGAATACTCATAATTTTGTTTTCAAACCACATATTACCTCTTTTGGCCAAAAAGAATAAAACGAATACTTTCTTGAAAAGAATCGGCCTGCGGGGAATTTTCATTGAAAATTTATATCTTCATTCAAATTTATTTGAAGCGCCTAAAAAATCTAGCAAGATCTTGCAAACATAAGTACCGGCTGTTAATTTTGTTGGTCTAATTAATGGCTTTTATATATATAACATTCCAAGAGTTACATCAATTGGAATAGGTCTTGTTGAGTGACTTATAATCGACATCCATCTCCACGTCACAATCTTTTTTGGCTATTTGGAGTACTATATTTGGGTGCTAACCCAGATAAACTTCATTGAAAAGTTATAGCTTTATTTAAATTTATTTGAAGTGGCTACATAGTCTAGCAGGATCTTGCAAATATAAGTACCAGCCGTTAATTTTGTTGGTCTAATTAACGGCTTTTATATGTATAACATTCCAAGACTTACATCAATTGGAGCAGGTCTGACTTATAATCAACATCCATCTCCACACGATCCCAATATTGTTTGGTTATTTAGAGTACTCCTTTTGGGTGCTAACCTAGGCACATGGGCTCGGGTTCTGAAAAATGTTATTAGATAGGAGCCCCTTTAGTAGATGCGTGGTTGGTGGGTGGACTAAGCCCACACTAGATCCATGGGCAGAGAGTTATCGCCAAGACAAGAGAGCTTGGACAAGGTGTGGCATCTAGTAGGATACTGGAATTAAAGAGGAAGTCGGCAACTTTAAGTGTGGAAATTTGTGACACCTCAAGTCTCACATCAACTTTTTCTAAATAACATGCGAATGTGGTCTCGCATCATATTTCATTGAGACTGGGTCCACTTGTCTTCTTCCCGGGAAAACACCAAATAGGCTAGCGTCTACATTGCCATGCTTTATGACCACATTCAGAAAATCATTGCATTCCCTATTAGGCAAGAAAAACATGGAGTTCAATGGCCGGTGACGTGCCATAATGGCTTTAAGGATAAATACAACGTCAAATCTCTCCAAAGGAATATCTTTCAATCTCATTCTGGAATTACACGAGGCCTCATTGTTCTGAATCTAATTTAAAAGTCCGTTTGGTATGTAGTCGTGACAGAATTGTAATTGTACCGCGTTAAAGCTATGTTGTGAATTGTTGTAGCTTGTATATTAATAATTTATATTATAAAGCTACAATACCTCAATGTTTATGAGAGATATATTCACAAAAGTTGGTAGGGATTGTCATATATGTGTTTTCCCACTAAGCTAGCATTACTTAATATATTATTTCCCTGCCCTTGAGTGTCTCTATGCTCTAAACTAAAATTTGGAATAATTTGCGCTAAAAGGCTATTCTTGAACGGCTTGAACAAAAAGTTCGCCTATTGTGGAAAGGCATACTTGGAGAAAACCGACTCTGTTTTCCCTAATTCTCAGCAAAGTACCATTCATTTGTATCAAAGCCATGGTTTCCTTTTTAACATGATTTGTTCCATAGGCTCAGCAGGTGAATCTAGTGCTAAGAAGATATTTCCATACCATGATTGATCCTGAGATACTAGAAGCCCTAATTACTCTTGCTCTTACCCTATCTTCCCTGTCTCTTTTAGACTTCCGTGTGTCAAATTCTTCTAAGATCAACTACTTCTATGAGGTCTCTCTTAGTGATGAAACCAAAATCTCCGAAACTCAACTCTCTCTTATGAACCCATATTCTGCTTTTGCTAAACCTGCCTCATCGTTTTCCCTTATCCACTCTATTCGGCAACTTATTCGTCAAACCTAAAGAAGTTAAAGAGTACGTGCAATCCTCCAAGTTCAGTCAACATCTCATTCCAGCCATTGAAAATAAGTATTTTGTTACTCTTCAAATTCCACCAAAATTTCCCAAATAATGGATCCAACAGAGATACTCTCGTGTCCATTATGGAGCTGTCCGTCTTGCTCCCACATTTCATGGTCATAAAGGCCTGCTAGTTGTGGCCAGAATGGCTCTATTGGATATTTGGTTCCTAGAATACCAACATGCTTGTATTGGTACTGTCCAAACCACTTTAAATGTCGGAATAGTCTTTGTGACCTTATATCCAAACTTCAATGTTGCCCTTTTAGACTCTCAGCTACTTTCCTTCTTGAAAGTTCATAATCAACTCACTGGAGCACCCCAAACTATTGACTTTATTGTAGCAACCCCACATTATTAGATGATTTATCGAGTGCATAACCATACCCTTGATCTAAATTTCTAGAATGAAAATGAAGATGCTCTATTCATCTCCATGCAGAATGATCAAGCATCATGCATCCATGTTCCTAGACAGATTCTAAAGGAGAAGCTGGTCAAGCTCCTTCTAGAGACCTGAATTACTAACTATGAAAAGCTACACCAAAACAACAACCTTTTTCCATTCCTCGGACTTTGAATTTGTAAGAAAAATGGATGGCACTATTGCCATCAAATTTGGTAAGGAAAAGGAAAAGAATCATTCCATCTTCCAAACCATGTTCATGATTGGACCATGTATTCCAAAATCAATCTCTGAGCCAGATCCCAAAAGGCTTGTTCAATATTTTCAGAGTAATTGAAATCTTGTCCATTATTATAAGGATTGATATGGTCATTATTTTTGGAACCATTTTTGTCAGTGTTCTTACTACACAAATTCTCCTAACAAAATATACTCGAATGCAAGACCTAGACAAAAACTCAAGAAACCAAAGGATACAATGTATCAAAGGTACTTGAATGGAGATTCCTCCGTTGATACCTTAATGAGTGTGATAAGTTTCAATTCATGGTTTCTTATGCTCCAACTCTACCCACTAGAATTCACTTTATCACCTCCCATCTCAATAGCCTTACCACCAACATCACCTCTTCCTCACAAAAAATCAATTGTTTCCCCATTCTCCAAACCAATCTTAAAATGGGCAAAGAAGCATTCATACCCACTTGGTGCTTTAGGAGAAACATCACCCAGCCAGAAAATATTACCTAGCTCTTGCATCGTTATGTTCCAAAAAGTAGACTTTCTTCCTCTTCCTTGAGAAAGTTCTAGACTTTCTTTCCCTGCCCCTAAAGAATTTATCAACTCGTAAGGGAGATATCATTATGTTATGAAAATACCCGCCCCCACTGACATGGACGAACATAGGAAAAAAAAAGAGGACTCATATTCCTGAAGCCATCCTCAACTGGCAATCAGAGACTCTCTTAGCACACAACAATATTTTCAAGACAATTAATTTCAATCTTGTGGATGTGCAAAGAGATCTTAAGAGATATGATGAAACCACAAGAAGATGCTTTCAAACTTCCAGAGAAGGCTTCATGCCTTGGAATCCGGACAACATTTGGAATATCATCATCTCGAAAGCCCAATGGCAAAAATAGAGAAGCTCAAGAGACAAATTCAACTTCTTGAAAAATGAAAATTTAAGACTTCTAATCCTTTCCCAACTGTGTTGCGAACTAAGTATTCGCTTCCACCACCACCTCAGAGCACATATATCTTTGTTTCTCTCACCGAAACCCCTACCAAACGAGAGACTAATGTGGTAGAGATGCAAAACCATATTAAAGAACTGGATCGATTAAGAAAAGGAAAGTGGAAAGAAAAAATTCCTAAAGAATCCTCGATTTCTATAAGGGAGAAGCTAGACCAAATGATGATGTCCAACCCGTTAGAATCATTCTTGAGAGATCTAGGCAATCAAAAAGAATAGCATGATCTTACTACATTGAAAGACCAAACTCAATTTCCATTAGAATTGGTTTTCTCGATCAATTATGATTCGGAATTAGATTCAGTGTATCTTTCATCCTTTTCCTCCTTTTCAGTCCCCGCCATTGAATCATTTCCTATTGTACAAGCCATTTCATCAATTTTTATGGATGATCCTTTAAATGAAGAGATGGAATCTAACCCTTCTGAACCAGAGGTTGTCCAACCAAGCAATCCATCATAGAATCTAATTCCCTCTTCTAAATAGTTTTTTACTGTCAACGATGTTCCTTACTCCAAATGGCCATAAAGATTCGAAGAATTCCATACTTTGCTAAATGCCGAAGCTCTCACAAATCATGACAAGTATGATGTCCTTTTTGGATTTGTCACAAGGTTTATAGGTACCCTCAAACATTGGTGGCAATTGGAGACAAAACAAGACCAAGTTCAGTTTCTGCTTTCACTAGACTTTGGCCAAGCCATTGCCCTCCTCTACCATTTTTTTTCATTGGTAAACCTTATGACCTTCATGAGCTCAATAGAAAAAAGTTTCCTCTTGCTGACAATAGTTTCCACCAATCCTTGGCTCACTTTGCTTTTTGAGCTTTATGCTATCTTATTTGGAACGAACAAAATGAGATTATCTTTCGCAACCGCCCCCTTTTCCCGCCGGCGTTGAAGATGCATCTTTATAATGCGATTAAGGATAAAGCCTTGTCCTTCAATCACGTCCCAGACATTCCCCGAAATAGAAGACTGCAACAAAGTTGGGAATTGCCGTCGTCAATCTTTGATTGATTGTGTTCTTCCCATTCTTCTTGTTGTTTTTGCCTCTTAGTGGCTGTTTGCCTCTCTCTTTTTTTTTTTTTTTTGTGGTACCACGGTACCCCTACACTCTCTTGACTCCTTTGTCTTTTGAGTGTTTGTTTTGTTGGTGCCGAGCTTCCTCTCCTTGTATATTCATTTGGTAAAATCTATTATACTTACCTTTACCCAAAAAAAAACAAAAATAGAAAAAATGTTTTTTGAAAGAAAATGTTAGTCTCTCAAGAAAAGATATCTTGACAAACATTATCAAGAAAATGTTTTTTGAAAGAAAATGTTACTCTCTCAAGAAAAAATATCTTGACAAACATTATCAAGAAATGTTCAAGCTCTTTATGGCATTGAAGCCAATCCAAACCTAAAACATTTTTTTCTAACCTCCATTCCCAAAGAGTAATCCCAACAAATTAAGAGATCTTTTCTCGATAGACAAAAGAGAATTGTGGACATTCCTCTAGGAGAAATACAATAAGAGATTCATTTGTGCCTTGATGATTTGTGCTTAAAGTGTCAAATGGTGCAAACCTACCTTACGGACTGTTGACACCTAAATTTTGGTGACCTAGTTATTTGTTCATAGAAAATTAGGAATTAATTTGTAAGCTCTAAAAAAAATGCATTAGAGCAAATAAAAGGGAAATAAAGGAAGAATCAATCTGATTGATTATGAATGGAAGGTGGAAATTCCAATCAGTTACTCTTGCTCCGGCGAATATTCAAATCATAGTAAATGTGGAAGCAAATTCTCGGTCAAAGAAATCAAGTGAATAAAAAAGGCAAGAAGTTTGATAAAAGCCAAAGAATCGAAGCATTCGGGGAAAAATTGAGCTGAATGCAACAAGCGCCCGCCGCATCTCTACCCGTTGCATTCCACCCATCGCCGATGCAGCAACCCTCACCACTGCTACCGTGCCTCAGCTTTTGCAACCCACGCCTCCACAGCTACGAACACCACTGCGCGCCGCTACCTAACACCCGCACCATAGCCGCTGCCCTTTGTCCTCCGAGCAACACCTGCACCACAGCCGCAAGCGCCACCGTCTCTGCCCGTTGTGCTCCACCCGTTGCCGACACCACAGTAACCTACACCACCATGCCTGGACTCACCACCACTGCTTCCACAACCAGTAGCATCTTAGCCCGACGCCTGCTCCTCCCAACCAACACCGCTCCGTCTCTACTTGTCCTCGATGGCTATAGCCCCGACAACCGCACCTGCAGCCCTCTTGCAGCCCTGATGACCGTGCCTGCAGCCAGCGACACCACCACCCCTACTCGCCTGCCCCCACAGCAGCTTCGCCCGGTGTCCGACGTCCTTGCCCTAGTACTACGCCCATCGCCAACTCTCACCCCTACTGCTGCACCTCCGCCCGTTGCCAGCGCTTGTTGCCGATGCCTCCCTCTATCCAACACAGCCCACCATCGTTGTTGCCTCTCTATCCACATACCAGCAGCACCACAAACCTGTTATGTTAAGTCCCTTAGGTAGTTCATTTTTATTTTATTTTTATTCATTGATTTTATTTCATTTTATTTATTTTTAGTTTCGTTATTATTGCTTAAGTTGGAAGATGGTATGTTGATGTTAATTATTTGAATATTTTAGGCATTATCCATAGGGTATTATTACCGAAAATCACTATAATTATTAATTTGATCCATAATATTTAGGATCAAATTTTTAATTATTTTGAACTTTCTTATATGTTGTGATGTTTATAGTTAAAATAATTGTTAATTTAATCCGTGTGATAACGGATTATTTTTTCAATTATTTTAATCATTCATTTAATGAATATCCTGAGTGTCTTGTTTATAATGTCTATCTCGATAATTGCTTGTCTTGAAAAACACTAAAAAAAAAAAAAATCAAATCAAATCTTGCATCGAAATATGTTGGTTTCGTAAATTGGGATTACATTTTTAGATTGCACGTTTAGGTGATATTTGGAATAGATTATGATTGGATCTAAATAATTTTTTTTATAGATAAAGTCTTAAATAATGTTTGCACACTTTAATAATCTCATTTTTCTTTTTAAAAAAAATAGTTTTCTAAGATAGGATAGGGTTTAAGTAAAATTAACCCCTAAAACATATTAGAAAATTATTCATTTTAGACAATTTAATTATTTTTTTATTATGAATTTTAATTAAAAAATACAAAAATATTAGGTGCATGTCAATTAGTTTGCATGTTAGGTTCATTTAATTAGAAATAACTTGTTAGTAAAATTAGGTCATGTAGTTAAAGTGCATGTTTTATGATAAAGTTTTAATTTCCAGAAAACCCAAAAAATAATTGCTTGCTTTGTGTGTTTAATCCTTTTGATGCAATTTGTTTGATTCAATGAGTGTTTAGTAATGATTAAGCACCCGTGTGATCACCCTCTTGCATGATAGTAATTTAGGTTAAAATTAAGGGATAAGTGCATTGAAAGTCCTAAAATTTGTCATGAAAATGCAATTAACTCTTAAAACCGTCAAAAAGTACAATTAAGTCCTAAAAATTTCAAAAGTGCAATCAAGTTCTAAAACTTATCAAAATAGTTCAATCTAAGTCCTTCCATTGATTGCACTTTTTGAAAATTTTAGGACTCGGTTGCACTTTCGAGACAAGTTTTAGGACTTTATTGAACCTTTTGAAAGTTTTAGGACTTGATTAAACTTTCATGATAAGTTTTTGGACTTAATTGTACTTTTTGAAAGTTTTAGGACTCAATTGCATTTTCATGATAAATTTTAGGACTTCTAATGCACTTATCCCTAAAATTAAACCAAACCGCTTGCAAAAACATTTTTGAAAATAAAAAGAAATGGTACCAAAAGGTCATTAGAGAAGTCTAGTATAACCAAGTTCTCGTACCCAAAGTCTCCGGCTCATATGAGTAAAATAATTCTTCCGTTATTTTACTTAGGTGTTTAATTAGTTGTTTAATCGACCTACCGTAAATTGACTAGTAGCGACTCCTAGATAAAATTCATTTGCATGTTAAAAAAAAAATAATTTAAGTCAAGAATTATTATGGGCTTGGGAGAGCCTGAGCTAAGTTTAAAACTTAGTAGTCCATTAGCCTAAACCATAGGTGGTGCACCCGAAATTTAGGTCCCGACAACTTAGCAACTCCACTAAGGACTTGTGTTAAAACTCTTAGTTGACTTAGGCCAATTTTTCTTTTTCTTTTAAAAATGTTTTTGCTTGGCAGCAAGGATTCCAGGTGCGTCCCTAACATTTTTAAGGTATTAAATGTTCTTGCAGATGGGAGGTATAAGGACAGTAGTCTTTGCTAATCCTTGTTTTGCAGAAAAGTGTTGGGATTAATGATTTATTTTTCCCGATTAGAAGTGTTGTTTGCATTTAAAATATTATGCATGTTTTATTGCTTTTAGCACTACACTATTGCACACACAACCTGCTGCCGGACCTAAGCTGCGATAAGATTTTTAGAATGGTGTTGAGAATGATACTTTCTTGAAAGCAAGACTGCTATGTAGAAGTTGACATTCTTTTCCTCGAAATTTTTCTCTTGGTATCAACTGTATTTTTCCATATCCGTGAAACTGCGTGACTATGGGGCATTCCATTCGACTAAGCTAGAGTTAAGAGGACCTAACACGTTGAACGCGAGACTATGACAGTCAAATCATCCTCTTAGCTCCACTTTGTTAAGCCGTCTAGATAGAAATCGAGCCTCACACTTTATGCGTGTGTATATGTGATTGTCATCCCTTCCCGATGAAAGTAAATTATATGAACTCTCACTTTGCAATTTACTTACTTCATTGCAATTTTTTCGGTCCATGATAAGGTTTCGTCGTCAGTTTTGTTTTATATGCGATGGGGAAAACCGTTATACAGTTCATTTCCACTCTTGAGGTTTCAGATGCTACCATATGGTCTTAGAAGAAGAGGTCAAGACATTCGAAACCCCCATTGAAGTCCCTCAGAGGTCCCGTTCTGCTGGATTAGGACACCATGGAAGAGGTGGAAAAAATTCTGGAGGATAGAGACAACAAAGGCAAAACTTGCCACCTAAGCATGAGCGAGGAGGCAAAACTCGTTACCTCCCAACATTCGCAAGACGTTTCTTGGCCCTTCTAGAATGATGCATGATGGAGTAGAAGTGATGGACACCCTGGGACAGCCAAGCGACAAATTCGACTACTATGTGAAGTATTTAGCTCCCCCCAGCTTTTACATTGACCCTCGAGATATTGTCCCAAACGGATGGGGTGGCATGGACAATCTGGCACCTCCAAAGACAAAGAACCCTGATAATGCACTAGAAGGAATCATAAGTCTGTTCAATGACCTCTTTATAGGCGTTGTTGACAAAGGACCATTAGAAGAAATGGGCCCTAGCCCACGAGAGTGACTCATTTATTGCTTTCACACATTCCCCTGTGTGGGAATTTTTATTGTTTTCTAAAAAAATGTTTTCAATTTCTTCTTTTCCGTTTTCCATTTAGGGATTGAGCATTGCATTTACCATTTAATAAATGTAATTCGATTGATGAATATCAATAAAATTACAAGTTTTATTTTGAGGACATGATGGGATACGCCAAACCAGCCCGATGATGATATCCAATAATGAAAAATATATATATATATATATATATATATATATATATATATATATATATATATATATATCATCCAAGGAGAATTTTAAGGACTGGGCTTCTTTATGCTTCCTCATCCAAAAATTTCCCCCATAAAAGAGAATAAAAAAATCATTTTTCAAGCTATTTCCAAAAGCATGCTTTAGGTTAGCTCTGTTTAATTTTTTGACTCATTTACTTCATGTTTTAGAGCATCACTTTCTTGGCCTGATGAGAAAGTATCTAAAAAAGGCACATTAGGCCCAACTGTTACTCAACAAGTTTGAGATCACACTTCTAAAGAGTTAATAAAACGAGGGGCAAGTAAAAGAGGATCATCCATTTTTGGTAAAAGAAAGAGGATCATCCATATTTGGTGAAAGAGATGACGAACAGGGGGCACTACAGATTCTAGTATTGACATGACTAAGACAAAATCTCGATACAAGCCAAAACAGATGTGCAATTTGAATTTACTTTGATGTTGCATAGTATCATATTCATGCACGTTCTCTTGTGTAGGGGCAAAAGTGGATTTTTAGTCTTGAATGATAGGGACAATCCTATTGTGGAGCAACCCCCTGCATGAATGCTTAAAACCATTTTTTTTTTAATGTGGTAAATTGTTTGTTTTGAAGTTGACAATTTTTCATGCTTAAAGCTGTTTAGCTCTTTTAAAGAGGGATTTTGCATGGTGACTCTTACATGTTTAGTCCACCAATTCCACTAAAGAACATCAAGATGGACTAATTTAATGAATGATGTGGAATGAATTGAGCATACTAAATGAGACGGGTCGGGATGATGAAAGGTGAACCATATACTATACACAGACCCATACTCATACACTTGTGAGGTGAGTGTAGGAAGGTTCATATCCACAAGGTAAAGAATTCTCTCGCAAAAGGTACGATAACTGAAATGATGAGGGGCAGTTTATTTCTCTATCTCAAACACTATAGATGATCCATTGCTTAGCCCATTTGAGTCTCATACACTTATGGAGATTCCTTTTAAATTACCCATGTCAAGAACCACCCCACATCGGGGCAACTTGAAGGTAAGATGGCATCATGAGATGAGGAAAATGGAAAAAAAAAAAATTACTCTCACTTGCATCAATCTTCAAGTCATGCTATTACATTAAATTCATGTGATAATTTAAGTGCCTTAGGACGAGGAAAAGCATTTCTTTCTTTATCCTACATACTTATATCATTTGCATAGCCCATTTGAGCCTACAATTTCATTTCTTCAAACCCAGTTGATGATCATCCTCCACATTGGAGCAAGGCAAAGGATAATCATTCAAGGAGCATGGTCCAAAGCACCGATAGAGTCCAAATGTTGAATCATACGATATAGAACTAAGGGCATGAAAAAGCAATGTGCTTAGTAAAAGCAAAGTTGATGCCCATAGGCATAAGATGAATGAAAATTAAGGGCATCAGAAAAGCAATGTGCTTGGTAAAAGTAAGGCTAATGCCTATAGAGAAAAATCAAACATTGGTTGCAACAAGTCGTATCACCAGTGAAGCGATAATTGAACAACTCAAATGCTGAGATGTTACAATCAATGGAGAATCTTCGATTGTGAAGAAGAAAATTAGTGGAAATGTTAAGATGATCACCAACTTTGACCCCCCTAAACACTTTTTGAGCCTAACAATTTTTCGTTTCTCAACCCATGAACCTAGCCTACGTTATGTCCCTTGCAAAGTCTATTCTGATTATGGCATTTGAATTAACGTAGAGATTTCACATGTCTTAAGCATTGCTTGAAGAAGTGCGGGCAAGATCATTTCTTTCTCATTTTGCAGGGTTCTTAACTTGAAAACCCGAAGATAATTGCAGAATATCATTCTTTCAATTGCTTTGACTCAAAGAGTCCATTTGTTAAGCCATTGACCAAGCTCACACTATGGTCCCTATTAAAGACCTCTCAGATTGGTAAGGTCGCACTGCTTGCGAGAATACTCAGACCCTTGTCAATGTGGTGAGATAGAATGATTCTCATAAAAATAGCCATTCTAAATGAGAGTGTGTGAAAGTCCTTTCTAACTGAAAGTCTCTCATTTAGCATTCTTAAAAAATCCATGTCATGAGTGAAAATTGTCTTGAACGATAATTCTCTCCAGTGGAGATTTGGGTGATACACAAGTCATTATGCATAAACCTCGATTGAATTGATAAAAAAAACTTTAGTAAATTTTGAAGTGTGTGTTTCAAAATAGCCTTAATTGCTTATTTATTTGGTGAATGCATTTTTGCTCTAATCATGTTTGAAGAGTAATGTTTTCTCGAAGACCCAAGAACTCCTGACATTTAGGTTCCTTTTAGAATACCTCATGATGTTAGGAGACGAAAAAACATTCACAAACATTCAAGGTAAATCCTCGATGTTTCAAAATTTATTTCTACTAGGAGATGAGAGACCTCCACAAGATATCTAAGTTCCAGGAGATATATCCTCAAGAACCAGAGATATCACCAAGTAAGTATATCTCTACCCATACTCTAAATACTTGTTATTGTGTAGGTATTCTCTCTCAAGTGCATCGACACTCGACTCAGTCGAGCTGTCCCCCAAAGATTTTTCTCCAGATCCATTTTGATTAAGGCAACTGAAGAAAGGTTCGAGTCCTGGTCAGATAATCTATGCCGCAATGCTAGACGACTGAAGAAGGCTTCG
This sequence comes from Eucalyptus cladocalyx, assembly GCA_017140615.1. Lineage (NCBI taxonomy): Eukaryota > Viridiplantae > Streptophyta > Magnoliopsida > Myrtales > Myrtaceae > Eucalyptus > Eucalyptus cladocalyx. The sequence continues at coordinate 4,629,982 of CM029525.1, read as the reverse complement.
AATTCTAGCCAAGTAAGACCTCATTTTAGGCGACCATAGAAAGGTACAAGTCCTGGAAAGTGTTTTCCTGTTTAGGCAACCGTAGAATGGTACGGGTCCCAGACAATATCTATTTCCCATTCAGACAACCATAGAAACGTACAGGTCATAGAAAGTGTTTTCTTGTTTAGGCGACCATAGAATGGTACGGGTCCTAGACAATATACGTTTCTCATTCAAGTGACCGCAAAAAGGTATGGGGTCTTGGAAAGTGTTTTCCCATTTAGGCGACTGTAGAATGGTACGAGTCCTAGACAATATCCGTTTCCTATTCAGGCGACCATAGAAAGGTACAGGTCGTGGAAAGTGTTTCCTATTCAGGCGACCATAGAAAAGTGCGGGTCCTAGAAAGTGTTTTTACGTTTAGGCGACCGTAGCATGGTACGGGTCCTAGACAATAGTTGTTTCCCATTCAAGCAACCGTAGAAAGTCACGAGTCCTAGAAAGTGATTTCCCATTTAGGCGACCGTAGAATGATATGGGTTCTAGACAATGTTTGTTGCTCTAATAGGTAATTGTAGAAAAATACGGGTCCTAGAAAAGCTATTTCTCATTCAGGTTGATATTTCCTTGAAGACCGAGTAATACTTGACGTTCAAGTTGTTCCCTGAAGTCTCGAGATTCGTCTCAAACATTCTTGAATTTTATCTCTACAAGTAATTGACTCGGAGTGCTTTTATAGCACAATGTCTCTCTTTCATTGACTCAGCATGATTCCATAGCCCAAGGTCCATCTTTATCAACCCGACGTGCTTTTATAGCCTGATGTCCCCCTTGATTAACCTGGCATGATTCCATAGCCCAGAGTTCCTTGATTAACCCAGCGTGCTTCCATAGCCTGATATCCATTTATGTTAACCTAGCGTGCTTTCGTAGCCCGAAATCCTTTTCATCGACTGGGCATGCTTCTATAACCTGAGTTCCTTTTCAGAAATTAAGAATCCATGAATTTCACCAAAAGCTTTCAATCCGTTATTGACATCTCAGTTTGGATCTGAATATCACAAAATACTTTCATTTAAACATCTCACTCTAGATGTGAATGTTTTTCGATCTTTCTAGTTATACCTTAATCTAGATCTAGGTATTTTGAGTTCTAAAATCTTGACATCTCAGTATGGATCTGGATGTCTTAATTTTTTTTTCCTTTAAACATTTCACTCTAGATGTAAATGTTTTTCGATCTTTCTTGTTATACCTTAGTCTAGGTATTTCGAGTTCCAAAATCTTGACATCTCAGTCTAAATCTTGATATCTTAATTCTTTTCATTTAAACATTTCACTCTTGATGTGAATGTTTTTCGATCTTTCTCGTTATACCTTAGTCTAAGTATTTTGAGTTCCAAAATCTTGACATCTTAGTTTGAATCTGGATGTCTTAATTCTTTTCATTTAAAAATTTCACTCTGAATGTGAATGTTTTTCGATCTTTCTCGTTATACCATAGTCTAGGTATTTTGAGTTCCAAAATATTGACATCTTAGTCTAAATCTGGATGTCTTAATTCTTTTCATTTAAATATTTCACTCTGAATGTGAATGTTTTTCGATCTTTCTCATTATACCTTAGTCTGGATCTAGGTATTTCAAGTTCCCAAAATCTTGACATTTCAGTCTGAATCTAAATGTTTTAAATATTTTCGCTAAACATTTCATTCTGGATATGAATGTTTTTCGATCTTTTTTATCATACCTTAGTCTGAATCTAGGTATTTCGATAAACATTAGACTCTTCAATGAACCTGAATGAAGACCGGGTACTTGTGGAATAAATGAAGATTTATCATGTACCTCAAGATGCTATACCAAACTGATTGGTAAGTAACTATAGGTATGCTCTCTCTTTTTGCACCATACATTTGCATTAACATTTTCATGCATTATATAAATTGCATTTCAAAATGGAATCCATTTTTCCAAAAAAAAAAAAAAAAAAGTCATTCAATGCATGTGCATGATCAAAATTTAGGTCTCACTTTATCTTTGAATGTCACCTCTACAAGCTCATCTTCAAAGAGGGATAGCATTGACACCTAAATTTTGGCAACCCAGTTATTTGTTCATTGAGAATAAGGGATTAATTTTTAAGCTCTAAAAAAAAATTGCATTAGAGCAAATAAAAGGAAAAATGGAAGAATCAATCGATTGATTATGAATGGAAGGTGGAAATTCTGATTAGTTACCCTTGCTCCGGCAAATATTCAAATCATAGTAAATATGGAAGCAAATTCTCAATCAAAGAAATTGGGTAAATAAAAAAGGCAAGAAATTTGATAAAAGGCAAGGAATCAAAGCATTCGAGGAAAAATCGAGCTAATTGCTAAATCACGCTTCAATATGCATCCACGAATTAATGCAATAGAGAATGGAAGCTCGAAAATTTCCATGGAAAGCGATCGTTTGGAACCACTATAAAAGGAGTTGACCTGCACAGGATGTAAGGGGGTCCAAGAAAGAATTCGTGCACAAGAGAAAGCGTTAAAAAAAGAGAGAAAAAAAGTGCAAAAAAAGAGTGAAAAAAAAAAAAGGAAGCGTAAGTGGAGAATTAGTCTTTTTTTAGTCAACAAGAAAGGTCTTGTTCCCTTTCTTTTTCTGACAAGGCAGAGAAAAAAAAAAGAAGCAAGTCAGCAACAAAGTACGAAGAGAGAGAGAGGGAGAATAGACATGAGAAAAGAAAAAAATTAAAAAGAGAGAGTCTTCTTCTTCAGGTCTCCACTCCTCGCTACTGCTCGATGCCTCAGCCCCAACAACCGCACCCATCGTTGACAGCCGCGCGCCGAACCCCCCTTTACTAGCGACCAGCACCCACCATGCCTTTGCCGCTGCGTTCCGCCCGTAGTCAACACAGCAACCCCTCACCACTACTACCACGCCTCAACTTCTACGGCCCATGCCTCCACAGCCACGAACACCACCCCGTGCCGCTGCCCGACACCCGCACCACGTACCCACGAGTGCCACCGTATTTGCTTGCTGCGCTCTACCCATCACTGTCGCTGCAACAACCTGCACCGCTATGCCTGGACTCGCCACCACTACTTCTGCAACTAGCAACATCACAACCCAATGCCTGCTACTCCCGGCCAACACCGCTCCATCTTTTCCTGTCCTCAATGGCTATAGCTCTGACGACCGCACTTGCAACCCTGACGACCGCACCTGCAGCCAGCGACGCCGCCACCCCCGCTCACTTGCCACCACAACAACTTCACCAGGCATCCGACGTCCTCACCCCTGCTACCACGCCCATCGACAATGCTCACCCCCTGCTATTGTGCCTCCGTCCATTACCGATGCTTGCTACTAACGCCTCCCACTGCCCAACGCCGCCCACCATCATTGTTGCCTCTGCCTCCACATACTATCAACACCACAAGCTTGTTGTGTTAAGTCCCTTAGGTAGTTTATTTTTATTTGTATTTTTTCATTTATTTTATTTTATTTTATTTTATTTTATTTTATTTTATTTTTGGTTTTTTTATTATTGCTTAAGTTGGAAGATGGTATGTTGATGCTAATTATTTGAATATTTTAGGCATTATCCCTTGGGTATTGTTACCCAAAATCACTATAATTATTAATTTGATCCGTAAGACTTCGTTCATTTTTTTTAATTTTTTTGATAATTTTTTTATTATTAGGTCATTATAATTATAAATTTGATCCGGAAGATTTCAGATCAAATTTTTAATTATTTTGAACTTTCTTATATATTGTGATGTTTAGGGTTAAAATAATTGTTAATTTAATCCGTGAGATAATGGATTATTTTTTTTCAATTATTTTAATCCTTCATTTGATGAATATCCTGAGTGTCTTGTTTATAATGTCTATTTGATAATTGCTTGTCTTGAAAAACACTAAAAAAATCAAAATCAAAAAAATCAAATCTTGTATTGGAATATGTTGGTTTCGTAAATTAGGATTGCATTTTTAGATTACACATTCAAGTAATATTTAGAATAGATTAGGATTGGATCTAAATAATTTTTTTTATAGATAAAGTCTTAAATAATGTTTGCACAATTTAATAATCTCATTTTTCTTTGAAAAAAAATAGTTTTCTAAGATAGGATAGGGTTTAAGTAAAATGAACCCCTAAAACATATTAGAAAATTATTCATTTTAGACAATTTAATTAGTTTTTTATTACGAATTTTAATTAAAAATACAAAAATATTATGTACATGTCAATTAGTTTGCATGTTAGGTTTATTTAATTAGAAATAGCTTGTTAGTAAAATTAGGTCATATAGTTAAAGTGCATGTTTTATGATAAAGTTCTAATTTCTAGAAAACCCAAAAAATAATTGCTGGCTTTGTGTGTTTAATTCTTTTGATGCAATTTGTTTGATTCATTGAGTGTTTAATAATGATTGAGCACTCATGTGATCACCCTATTTTATGATAGTAATTTAGGTTAAAATTAAACCAAACTGCTTGCAAAAACATTTTTGAAATTAAAAGGAAATGGTACTAAAAGGGTATTAGAAAAGTCTAGTGTAACCAAGTCCCCGTACTCAAAGTATTTAGTTCGTAAAAGTAAAATAATTCTCCAATTATTTTACTTAGGTATCTAATCGACCTACCGTAAATTGATTAGTGACGACTCCTAAATATAATCGATTTGCATGTTAAAAAAAAACTTGAACCTAAGTCGTGAATTGGTATGGGCTTGGGAGAGACCAAGCTAAGTTTAAAACTTAGTAGTCCATTAGCCTAAACCATAGGTGGTGCACCCGAAATTTAGGTCGCGACACGGACAACAAAGAACTTGATGGAGCTTGTTCACACCAATAGCTAAAGATTAATTGTTCCAAAAGAGATTGTGATAATTCTTGCGGAAAGTCTTCTAGAAAGAACAAGCATTTCAAGAAGTTTTTGATAAGAAAATCCAAGTATGGATCTAAGCATTTTCGGAGAAAGAAAAAATGGTGATTCCTACGTAAAAGAAAAGATCGCTCAAATCTCAAGAAATCAACTTAATACTTCATCTGCTATCAAAAGGGTCATTTCATTAAAAATTGCCTTCAAGTGAAAAAAGGTCAGAACCATATGATACATCATATAGAGATTGAAACTGGTGTTTTCACTCGAAAATGATGACACCGAATCATTTTTTTCTGCGGATGAAGAACCATCCAAACATACTCGTTGTGTCATTCCTTGTTATCTTCACCTCAAAGTTTGTTAAACCCATCACAATTATTACTCTTATAAATACTGGTGCAAATTCTTCAATTATGTACACTAAAGTTCTTCTTGAAGAAGATTAGACTTCTTGCATTCGATATTTCAATTCTACTTCAAGAGATACTTTTTTCTATGAATGTACGAACTACCGTAGTAACTATCCAGTTTGTCCCTCAATGCTCCATAACTACTAAAATTTTCGAATCTAGTCTCTTTCAACAAAGATCTAATCATTGGCTGGGACATCATGCCCCTTTTTGAATGTAGCCTCAAAGAGGCTGCATTCAAAGATAAAAAGTACCTAAATTATTTTGGCGGTAAAAAGACCCTAGATGCATAGGCTCGCACTAGGACGAGAAATGGGGCTCCGGGTTATGAAATGCATCATGGATAAGAGGAAAAAAGAAAGATTCCGAGCTACAGAAGCATACCATGTCATAAGAAGAATGAAAGACCCCAGGCTACAGAAGCACGTCGTGTCATAGGAAGAAAGAGAGACCTCGGGCTACAGAAGCACATCATGTTATAAGAAGAAAGAAGAGATCTCGAGCTACAGTAGCACACCATGTCTAAGAAGAAAGAGAGACCCCAAGCTACAGAAGCACACCGTTTCGTAAGAGAAAAGAGACCTTGGGCTATAAAAGCACACTGTGTCATAGGAAGAAAGAGAGACTCCAAGCTACAGAAGCACACCATGTCATAAAAAGAAAGAAGAAACTCCAGGCTACAGAAGCACACCGTGTCATAGGAAGAAAGAGAGACCCTAGGCTATAGAAGCACGCCATGTCATAAGAAAGAAAGAAGAGGAATGAGGTCTTGCCATGTAATAACGGGTCTCCACCGGGTTCATGATTTGAGGAAAACCCATGAAATTTGGAGATAACATGGTTTGAGGCTGACCATGAACCTTTGGAGAAGACATAGTTTAAGGCTGACCATGAACCTTTAGAGACGGCATGGTTTCAGGTTGACCATGAACCTTTGGAGACAGCATGGTTTAAGGCAAACTATGAACCTTGTAGATAACATGGTTTGAGGCTAACCATGAACCTTTGGAGACGGCATGGTTTAAGGCTGACCATGAACCTTGAAGATGACATGGTTCGAGGCTGACCATGAACTTTTAGAGACGCCATGGTTTAAGGCTAACCATGAACCTTGTAGATGACATGTTAAGGTTGACCATAAACCTTTGGAGATGACATGGTTTAAGGCTGACCATGAACCTTTGGAGATAGCATGGTTTAATGCTAACCGTGAACCTTGTAGATGACATGGTTTGAGGTTGACCATGAACCTTTGGTTTTTAGGGAAGCACTCGCTAACCCCTTGAAAACCGCATGGCTTCACTGAGGAATCATGTCAAACTCAACTTGAACAAATGTCATTAGGGATGTCGTTAAAAGACATATTGACAATATTGTAGCATTGATTGAACAAGCTAATCAAGTTAAGTCCGATTGCTTTAAAAAAAATATTCGTCGTCAATCAACATCATGTGGCGCAAAACTGTCATCTTGCTCGAGGATGTATCATTAATCATCAAATTCTCTAGGAGTCAATTTCTTATCATATGGACTACAACTCATGAAAAAGGCTCATTAAGCATGCCAAACTAGAACTTCTTAGTCAGAAAGGATTTCTCACACGCTCTCGATAAAATGGATGCATGATCCCATCCATTCACATGAAAAGTAACTAATTGCTAAAGGTATCTCACATAACCCATGTCAGTCAAAGGCTTTCAGAAACATTCGCGATGAGCACAATCTGATTGATCAAAAAGATCTTTTGAAATGACCGCAATATAGGTTTGGTCATGGGCTTAACACAAAGGGATTATTGCTTTGAGGCCAATAAATGAACATTTGTCGCTATCTTCATCAAGTTTACCAATCGAAAACTTGGAAGATAAGAAAAGATATAATTGCTTCCACTCCTTCAAGCAGTAGCTTCTTTGTGGCATTCTCATTTTCACTCGAACCATCCTAATCAGAAGAGACTTCAAAATAGGGTTGTAATGTTAGCTCGGGAGAGGCTCGAAAGGCTTAAAATTTTCAAGACGTTTCTTTTTAAGAGTCAGTGATTATCATAGCATCGTGACCAAGTTACTCGATCTTTTGAAATCATTTAGCTTTTAAAACACAGCACATCTCAAAAATCCCTTAACTAATCATTTATGTATTGGAGCTTTGCTTCTTTCTCTAATTTTCTTTACACTTGCGATGATTTTTTTTTTTACATAGGCACTTGGACTTTGATTATTTTTCTTTTACATAAGATACAGGCTTTTGGCTCTTTTTTATGGGCATTGGCCTTGCTTTTACCAGGCACACTGCTTTTTCATGCCCCATAATTTTGTCGAACTTTTTGCTCTTTGAACTTTTGGAGCTCTTATGACTTTCGGGATGCTTTTCACGGTTTCTCATAAATGTCAATTGTATGTAGTCAATCCTTATGCCTTGCCTCAATGAAGGGAGATGATCACCGCTCGGGATTCAGAAATGGACAATCAGGCCCAAATTGGTTAAAGCAGCGGGTATTAGTGTTTGGGTAGAGAAGGAAATGCTCTTCTTCACCTTGGGATGAGTCAAGCTTTGATGAAAATTCCTCTGAAGCTATCACCAGAAGATTAATGCAAGTGAAAGTATTTCTAAATCCTTCATGCTACAACACGACCATAACCTCCTACGCTGCCCTAATGTAGGGTCGTTCTCGACAGGGGTACTTTGAATAATCATCTTTATTCGGCCCAAATGGCTAACAAGAGATTAGTACAATGCTTGGGATTGATGAAGGAAATGCCTTTATCATTTCAATCATTGCACTCAATGCGAATGAATCATTTGTCCTAAGAAAATGTCGCTTTTCACTCAACTCTCAAAAGTGTTTGAATGATGTGTTTGGAAATGGCTTGCCTTTCTTCATCCTAAGCACTTCTTGCTTGGCATGGTTAACGTCTCCATTTCACTCTACTGAGATCATCTGAGTATATCAATCTCCATAAGGAAATTTGATTCAAAAATGAATAACCCACAAAACGAGAAAACAATTTTGAGATAAAAAAGGATGTTCAAAAAGTTTGTAGAAAGTTTTTCTTTTCTTTTCTCAATTATTCATTTTTATGCTTGTTTATAGGAAAGTGCCAAAGGTTCTTTTTTGTAATGGAAATTCTCCATTTTTTTTTCATTTAATTTTGAGAAGAATGGTACTTACTTGCGGCATCGTGACTCAGTAACCTTGTAAAAAATATGAAAGAATATGTTAGCGCAAAAATCTGTAAGGATTGAAATGTTGGAAACAATACATTATTACCCTTCACTCGCTTTTATCATTTGGGAGCTAACATTTCTTGGATTCACCCTTGTGGATATTTGGTAACTCAACATTACCCTTCATTTGCATTTGCCTTTAAGTGTTTGATATCTTCCTATCAAAGGAAAAAGAAAAATCATGTCAGAGACGCTATCAAAATGAGCAATTCGAATAGACACAATTTACCCTTCACATGTTTTCATTTTTCAGATATGAACTTTGCCTGAAGTGGCTAGGATTGATTGAAAAATGGCTATGTGGTCCTGATTTTATCCATGAAAAGCACTTCTTTATTTTATACAACAATTTATAAAGTTCAATTCATGTTTTTTCAAATGCTCTTTTCAAAGAGACATTTAATTGATAAAGAGATTGAAAATTTTAAATATGAATCATTAGATGTGTTTTTCAAGATCTTGCTTTGAAAGAAGAGGGATTGCTCCTTGTTTCCACATTTGAGAGTATTGTTCTTTAGATGATTTGTCCATTTATTGCCTGCAAAGAAAAGATTGGACATGTTATTTCCTCGCTCGATTGGGAATCATTTAGGAACTATACACATCCCTTTACGCCAAAATGGACAGTCAAGTCTTAGCATGATTCCTTGATGGAAGGCACTACTTCTACGATTAAGGTGCTACATTTTCCCCCATTTATCACCTTGTTAGAAGAGGAGATGAAATAGGTTATTTCCATACTTAATTAGGTTCAATTGAGAAACGATACATCCTTTCTTAATGAATTTGACAATGTTGTCCCAACACACTTCATTAGTGGGGGAAGGAGAGATTTTTTTAGTCAAACGTTACTCCCCCACTCTTTATTTGACAAACCCTTGTTTTGTTTGAGTTTGTCCTGTACCAAAGAAAAGGATATGTCATTCTTTATGCTAAAGAGAATGAAGTTTAGGAACAAACTACATCATTTTTCCAAAGTCGCGCAATCAACATTCCAAGGTATCTCTTATGGAGGAAGGGATAATATTGCCCTTCTATTTCATTTGAATCTTTCATTGTTTAGGATGAACATGACTTAATAATGCTCCATTGCATTTGATGGAACGTTACAAAATTTGGTACTCTTGATGTCTCTTTGACAATGGAAAAGAAATTCCTGTCACAAACGGTATCAAAAATGGATAATTGGAATCGATACAGTTTACTCTTCCTTCGAATTAGCCTTTTGGATGCTTGGCAACTCCCCTCATTTGTCTCATCATGCAAAGTGAACGAGATCGATGGGCTATTTTGGCACCTAAGGCATCTCCAAATAAAGAAACTTCCCAAAACAGAATTCAACTAAGTTCCGCCTCTATGGAAGATTGGCGCCGACGAAGCCTCGATGCATGCTTGCTCCTCAAGTTCCATGAGCCTACACTTTTATCTTTTAGAAGGGGTAGATACCGATCTCAAATAAACTCTCATTCTACCTGAGAAAGTGACCACGTGAAGAGAGGGCCTTAAGCAAAGCTTTCTCGAAATTCATTTCCAAAACATTTTCAAGGTAGACATAAAGGTTCATTTGAAACACTTTAAGTTTTTTTTTTAAAGATGATTTTCACGAAATTGAATTCCATCATTGAAAAAATGTGAGTAGCGTGATTTACAAAAGCATCAATTGGATTTGCAATCAAAACCCAAAATGGAAAACATGATTCTTAACAAGAATAAAAACAATGATAAAATGCAAGAAACTCTTACATAGATAAGAATAAAAATCAACTCTTGTCCTAGCTCTAGAATTCACTTCTCTATGTGGTCAAACACGAGAATGTCAAGGAGCATCGCGCATAACCTGCAAAAAGACAACAATGCCAGTATGTGAATGAGAAAATGATCTCTCAATGAGGTCACTTCTTACAACAAAATCGAGGTGACGGTATATGTCCCATAGTCCCTATTATGAGATTTTAGTATTTCGCCAAGATTTTATCATTAGAGAAGACATCATTAAAAAAAATCAATCTGCAGCCATCAATCGAATGTCCACCCTTATTCTAAAAGTTTATTTTGAAATTGATTTGTGATTTTACTCATGGAAAAATGAGGTGACTTTTATTTTGAGAAATCTATACACATAATATTATCTGAATTTCAATCCTCGAATGTGATAAAGAAAGAATTTGATCGAAAATATGATCTCAATTTTTTGTGCCCCAAAATATAATCTTGATTTGAAAGAATTTCTAAACAAAAAGTGATTTTAAGCCCATAATTCAAAATTTAGACAAAGTCATATGTTCAATGGGGCTAGATCAAATAGGCTTGAAATTTATATTCAAGGTTCATTATCAAGAGTGCTTGCCAATTATTTTATTGTAACCCTACATAACTGAGAACATTCAATTGGTCTCTGCAAATTTCTAAATGAAAATTCAATTAAAAAAAAAACAAATGAAAAAAAGAATGATACTTACAATGAGGGGTGACTTTTCTCTCTCTTTTTTTTTAATTACATAGACATGCATATGAGATGTGGTTCGATTTCTACTCTATACGGCTCAAAATGGAGCCATAAGATCACCAAACCGAACCAACAAGATCGTGGCTAAGTCATGTTACCCATGACTCCGGCTTCATCAAAGAACCGAGCATTGTCGCATGGTTGCAAACCAAGGTGGGGACCTTTGATATCAAGAAAGAAATTTTGGGGTTGAAATGGGTGACTCATACTACATGGTTGGAGTGATATCCACCTCAACACCATCCTAAGAAATCTTATGCGGCTCAAGTCCAACGACAAGTAATGTATGCCATGGTGTAGTGCAATGCAGGGAACACGGGCATGAGATAATTAATAAGTAGATAACACTTCGTACATAAATAAACCATTCATTCCTATGCCCCCTATTTCAAATTTCATCTTTAAGATGACAAATTCCCTTTACCTTCTAGAAATTCCATTTTTTGCTGGATCATCCAAAACCCACGCCTATTTCAAATTTGATCTTAAAAGCGGAATTTAGCAATTGGCCATTCATCATGAAGACAGACCTAAGACACGGTTCTATATTCCAAACTAGCATTTGCAATGAAAAGTTCTTCCTTTTGGCCTTAAGTTAGCCACATTCTTATTCCAAAATGCCATGTGTCGAATTTTCCAACCAATCTTGTCAAGTGCAGCAGTATACATTGATAATATCTTGCTCTATAGCCTTGATGAAGAATCCCACTGCCAACTCCTTGCGCAGTTTGCAGACATTGTAAAGAATAATGGGATTATGCTTTCTCAGAAAAAGATGAATATTGTCCAAACAAAAATCGAAGTTCTTTGTATGCACCTTAACAAAGGAACATAATATCCAGGGCCACACATTGCTTGGGAATTGCTAAAATTTCCAGAAGAGAACTTCACGACAAAACAAGTTCGGCAATTTTTTTGAGATAATTATTTATCTCAGAGATTTTGTTCCCAACCTTGCAATATTGCTGATTCCATTGCCATCATGTTAAAGAAAAATCCTCCACCTTGGGGAAAATCCCAGACCAAAGCAGTCGCTAAACTTAAGGAGATCATGCAGACTCTCCCCCTGTTGCAAATTCCATATACGAAAAAGAGATTCCTCCAAATTGATGCCAATAATGAATACCGGGCGGCGATTAAGCGACACCTTTGTGCTTACAAAAGTGGAAGATTTCCTAAGCTGAAATGCACTATCATTCCATTTTCAAGGAAATCTTGTCAGTAAAAAATAGAATAAAAAAAATTCAAATTCCATCTTATTCGCCATCATTTCTTGGTGGAACTAGATATGGTATCTCTTCCTCATAGGACCAAATTCAAATAATAGTAGATTCCGAATTCCCAACTGCTCCGATGGGTTAAATAGCTTTCAAAATATTCTTTCAAGACCAAATATATTGCTAGAAAAAGGAATGTGTTTGCTGATTTCCTGTCTAGACCAAAAGCATCTATAAAGATCAATATGTAAATCATGAGACATGCTTTCCATACTTTTTATCACAATGAAAAACATAAGATCGAGGGGATACAAGACTAGCCAAGCTTGAAATACCCCTAGGAGATTATTGAACAAATCCAGAATGATAGCCTCACTAAAAATTTGGAAAACCTTATGTGGCAATGCCACACGAATCTATTCAAACTCCATTGAGGCTCAATCCTTTACCCTCTTGGATTAAACTCCAACTATCCATTCATACACCCTCTGATTTGGAAGGAAGATGATTTCCTTTATGAACTCCGATGGTTGTTATAGTACTTGATTAATAAGTACTTAATAGCTATTGAAAATCCAACCATAAGGTTCATTGCCAACCTAATCAGGATATTCATACTCAGTTGAAACATTGAAAAAGAGAGCGATAGGAACCTCCTAGTTGTCTTCAACTAATTCTATCCTCCCATTCATTAGAAACACCTCTTACAACAAGAGCTGAGAATTGTCCAACCATACCCAAAAATCCACACAGTTGTGTCTCTTCGACATCCATGGGCTTTTATACGAAATAATGGCACCATTACCAATGCATTACAAAGCATAGGAACCACATCCTATAAATCTCAACCACACCTTACAGAAGCCCATATTTACAAGTCTTTTCCCGATTATGTTGGTTGTGATGAGCACTAGTACAGAGAACTCCAGAGAGTTTTATACCAGGAAAACAGGACCATCCCTAAAGGCGTATGGAATTACACTATACCTACCATATGGGATCATTATAGCCTTGCACCAGAAGCTAGAGAAACACTCAAGGAATATGAATAAGCAATGACACCTCCATCACATGAGCAAGAAATGGCAAACACGGATGATCTTGCACAGTCATCTCATGACCCATGTGCCCAATGAGGGGCCCTCTCTCTCAAGATCCCTATAATCAAGGACCTTTATCATTATCTCTCAAAATAAACATATCTTACTATGCTCAACAAGCATATTGGCCTCGGCCAAACATGCCTATTGATACTCCAGGATCCTCTAGGACTCATGAAGAAGCATCATCATCAAGCGGCATAAACATATGGAATACCCTAAAAACGCAAGTCACTCAAAGCCCTTCTAATATTAAACTCTCAAAACTTTAACAAAAATGTGAAGAACATCTTATTGCAATGCATAGCTCTTATGATTCAGACTATGACTACAATGCCCGTAACAGAAGATAGGCCTGTAATTAGGTCATTGTAGCAATAGGTTAGGGAAATCATTGTTTACAATTATTGTTCATATCGCCTAGAATAATTCCCGATTGGATTTTCTAAAGCCTCTATTTTCAAACCCAAGAGCTTGGTCCTTATTTGATTGCAACCTCTTAATGCCTATAAAAGGCAAAAATGATGTAATGTGTTGGGTAGAGTCCCTTCAAGTAAAGTGAGTGTTTGTGAAAAATTTCTCAATGTCTCTCTAATCACCTCTTCTTCTCCAGTATGGGAGGATCCTCAAAAAAATACAACTTTGATAGTTAGAAATGTTACTGCCTTGGAACCCCTCTGTGTCTTTATGCTTTGAATAAAATTCGGGATAATTTGCTGCTAAAAAGCTATCCCTGAAGGGCTTGAACAAGAAGTTCACCTATTGTAGGAAAGCATACCTATAAAAAACCTAACTCGGTTTTCCCTGATTCTAAGCATAGTACCATTATGTTATTGAACCACCATAAATTGAACACTTCTAAGAAACTCTCAAATCTAGATTTATATCGAAGAAAAAGGTTTCCAAATTTAGATCTACACCTAATTGGGAGAGGAGAGCTTTCGCCAAATCTTGGAGGATTTAGTGTCACGCCTCGACCCTCGAGTGCATGCCCATCCCTCGGTGGTCGATAAATATGCGACGTCCCAGGACGCGTCGCCGATCCATTCATTTTAATATGCATGCAGAGCGAAACAAATCCCCTGACAACCAAAAGCTTGGGATAGGAAAGCAAGCAACAAATCACAACCAAAACATGCCTTTTATAAACGCACAGGTTTATATACAACACTGGTCCATCTACAAAAAGACCAGCTCAACAAAAAGGGGAACTGTCCTAAAACCAACTAACTGGACATGTTCATTGATCCTTTGGTCTCCACCTCCCCAGATTACGAGGCTTCGGGCCCTCCACAACTGACATCTAAGGACCTGAAAATGTTGAGCCCACGACGGGGTGAGACAATGTCTCAGCAAGTTCACCCCCTAAACTCCGACTAAGAAGGAAATACGCCACAAGGGCTACCTAAGCACAAGCACAGGTCAAAGGACTTACCTTCACCTCAGATCCTTCTTGCAAGTCAGTACAATTCATATAATCATCCAATCATTTCAATCCAATTCAACCATCAATCAATCCACTCATTCGACTCCATACCATCAATGACATCTATAAACTATATCGATTCAAACACTGCTCACCTAAGCTAAAATAGATAGTCTAACTCACCGAAGCTGATAGATATATTCATATATCACTGCTCACCAAAGTTGATGTCTATATTGCTCACCGAAGTTGCTAGATAACATTTGCGCACCGAAGCTGCTACATTACTATTACTCACCGAAGCTGCTAGATAACTATACTGCTCGTCAAAGCTGATATCTATAGTGCTCACTGAAGCTGCTATAATCTTGCTCACCGAAGCTGAACCACGATAAATTACTCCTGGCCAAGGATCCTATGCTTTGCACATCAGCTCCTTAATTAAATACCCAATTTGGCCTAAATTCATCGTTTTAAAATGTAGCCGATAAAAATAATCGTATGTGGGTATATAGTCGGCCTAAGCCAAATATATAATATCTTTATTTTAGAAAATCCCACTATTTAGTCAATGTCTGAAAACATTTTTAGCGTTGTAAATCGACGCCCCAATAATTTCTAATAATTACTAAAATTAATAAATTCCGGATAAATACCCAAAATTACAATCAACACGCAATTTGCACAAATCATCATCCAGATAAATAATCTAACCACACCATTGCGATCAGCACAAAATTTCATTCACCGGCTATCCCGGTCTAACTTTAGAAAAATAATAATTAATTAAATAATTACCAAAAATTTATTAATTAAATACCAATAAATGCCATAATTGTAAACTTAGGCCGAAAATGCTAAATTAAATACCAAAACAAGCCCGGAAAATTTTCGAAACTATCTAAATAAATACTACGGCCTATCTACTTACTAATTGCATTAATCTAACAACCTAACATGTAAAATTGGATAATTAAATTACAATCTAATCTAACTAACAACACAAACCTTAATTAACTTAAACTAATTACCCTAAGCATAATTAACTCCCTAAGCAGAGTTTAGTAGGTAAACTAACTGGATTTGCGAGCCGGTGAGTCCACGGCGATGGCAACGCGGAAACAAGCGATAAACTCCGAAACAGCGACGCCAAACGAAGACCAAGCCAATCTGAAATTGACCACAAGGCTCACGGTTGAGCTGGCTTTGCTGGTGGGTGCCTTCAATGGAGAGTTGCAAACGAGCTAGCTGAAAACGCAAGCTGTGGACTTGGCTTTATGCAAGGCAATGGACGGTTGTTGCTTCCGTGGAAATGCAACGTTGACCAAGAACGTTGATGCTAAGGACGTGTGGATGAAGAGGCAGCGGTCTTTGAAGGAACCAAATAAGAGCAGAGACAGAGGCAACAACGAGAGAGGATTGGAGAGAGATGGTGTGGTGGGACGTGAAGGAGTCAACAAGAAAGGATTTCGGTGGATGAAGGTTGACCTGCGGGGGACAAACAATGGTGGACGTGCGTGGTTGCAGGCGGCAAGACTTGGAGGAGGAGCAAGCGTGGTCAACAACTTCTAGAGGTCGGCTTCGTTTGAATGGAGCTGACGCGGTTGTGAGAGAGAGAGAGTGAGTGGAGGAGAGGGGCAGAGAGCGTGAGGCGATGCAGCAGCGAGAGAGAAAGAGAGGCAACGTGGGGCTTGCTGATCGAAGGAAAAAGGGAAAATGAAAGCAAAGCAAGAGCCAACAGAGAGGCGTACAAGAGAAGCTACTGATGGGCGGGGATAAAATCAACAAAACAAATATCTTCATTAATGTTTGGTCCCCCCAAAAGCCACTAGGTTTCTCCTTTGGTCCCCCTTATTACTTTCTAGCATTTCTATGTAATTTCCACAAATAAACCAAATTGAAGCCAAAATATGCAGCCCTAATCCTAGCTCCAAATTTCACAATTGAGCCTCAATTCTTCCCCAAATTGCCAAAAATTACCCAAACTTGATGTTCAATTTTGTTGAAGAAAAATGCTATATCATTTCTACAAGTGCCCATCGCCAAATAGCTCAGCTTGGAAGTCAAAACTCCCCCCAATCTGAATTTCCGTTCGTTTTCTAAATCATCCGTATCGATTTTCCATAAAAATCCCGAACTCTCCGAAAATTTTTTGAATGATGAGTTGACGTTTCTAAAATAAATCATGACATGACAAAACTTAAAATCGGGTTCAAATTCGTAATTAATTTCAATCGATGTAATTTTAGCGTGACCTAACCTACCAGGTAGTTTTTAGGAATTTTGAGTGCAATTGACACGTGCTCAATTATTTTTGAGTCACAATGTACCTCTTCGACACATTGACAACTCTCGGTAGACGTGAAAATCTCAAGATTTCAAATACGAGCACAAGGTACCAAAACAATAGAAAAATCAGTTTAGTGCTTGATCGACGAAATTTTGCAATTAGGTGGAATCACCCACACTCGATCACATATCTCGCCGAATCGACCTATCTCCGCTCTTTGATAGATTTTCGATTGTGTTGTAATAACCCTTGCAAATTAGCACGGTCGAGCGGTCGATTCCTAGTCGAATTCTCAAGTCTATTACGCTTAAAATCCCTTAATGATTTCCCCAGATAATCTAATTATCTCATGAGTGATCAACTTAGATAATAGCATTATAGGCGTGTCGATAAAAGGTCCAATTCATTCAATTGAAAATAGAACTAAATTTTCGAGATGCCACAACTCTTCCCCTCTTATAATTTCGCCCTCGAAATTTAAAACATTACAATCTTTAAACAAAAAAGTGGGGGTACAGTCATCTCATCGACTCTTCACTTTCCCAAGTTGCTCCTTCAATGTCGTGGTGTTGTCAGACCACTTTGACCAATGGGATGGTCTTGGTACGCAGAACCTGTTCTTTTCGATCCACAATCTGAACCGGGCTTTCCACGTATGACACTCTGTCGTCCACGTTTAAATCCTCAAAATTAAGCACATGGGTCGGGTCAGACTCATACTTCCTCAACTTTGACACGTGAAAAACATCATGCACTTGCGCTAATCTCAGCGGTAATGCAAGATAATACGCTAGGATCCCGATTCTTTCAAGAATCTCAAATGTACCTACGTACCTTGGACTCAGCTTTTGCTTCTTGCCAAAGCACAAAGTACCCCTCATTGATGACACTTTCAGAAAAACATGATCACCAACTTGGAATTCTAAAGGCCTTCGATGCTTATCTACGTAGCTTTTATGACGGCTCTAAGCAGTCTTCAATCTATCTTTGATGATGGCAACTACATCCACTGACTACTGGACTAATTCTAGACCTATGATTTTCCTTTCCTCGACTTCATCCCAACACACAGGCGTTCCGCACGCTCTGCCATACAACACTTCAAAATGAGTCATCTGAATACTCTACTGATAGCTGTTGTTGTAGACGAACTCAACAAGATGAAGCTGTTCCTCCTAGCTTCCCTTGAAATCCAAAATGCAAGCTTGCAACATGTCTTCGAGAGTATGAATCGTCCTCTCAGACTAGCCATCCGTATGAGGATGATAAGCCATACTGTACTGGAACTTCGTTCCTAAAGCACTCTGCAAGTTTTTTCAAAATGCAGCTGTAAACCTCGAGTCTCGATCTGAAGTAATCGTCATGGGCACTCCATGCAGACAAACAATCTAACGTACATACAACTCGGCGTGCTTGTCCAAATCAAGGTCCTTTCATACTGCAATGAAGTGAGCCGGCTTTGTCAAACTGTTGACCACTACCCAAATGGAATCATTACCCCTCTAACTCATTGGTAAGCCCGTCACAAAATCTATTATGATATGTTCCCATTTCCACTCGAGAATCTCGAGAGGTTGCAAATATCCTCTCAGCTTACAATGTTGTGCCTTCACTTGCTGACACGTTAGACACTTGGCGACATGCTTGGCGATGTCCGCTTTCATACCAGACCACCAATAGTGTTGACGTAGATTCTAATACATTTTCATACTACCAAGATGAATGCTATAATTGCTACAATGAGCTTCCGATAAAATCTCTTCTTTAAGTGCTGCATCATCAGGTACACATAATCGTCCTCTGAACCTCAGCGTTCCTTCCTCAAAAACTTGAAAAGTCAGCATTCTTCTTCTCGATGCTCTCTTGCAAAATCTTCTAAATTTCTTGGTCTGCCCACTAAAACGTCTTGATTCTTATATGTACTTCCGGTTCAATTTTGAGAGTAGCCATAAGATTTGAAAGGTGGCTTACCTCAAATTTGAAAATCGAATCTCGAGCCTCCTCAAGTAAGGTCCATTTTTTAAGCACCATCTGTACAGCTGAGGACTTTCAACTTAGCGCATCTACGACCTTATTTGCCTTTCTAGGATGATACAGAATATCACAATCGTAATCCTTCAGGAGTTCCATCCAACGACGCTGTCTCATATTCAACTCCTTCTGAGAGAATAAATACTTAAGACTTTAATGGTTAGTGAAGATCCGGAATCTTTCTCCACACAAATAATGTCTCCAAATCTTCAGAGCGAAAATGATCGATGCGAGTTCTAAGTCATGCGTCGTTTAATTCAGCTCGTGAGGTCTCAACTGAGAGAACGCATATGCAACAACTCTACGATGTTGCATCAACACGCAACCCAGTACTCTAAATGACGCATCACTATAGATCTCATATCCTCCAGGACCAGATAGAATGGTCAGTACAAGTGCGGTAGTCAGCTTCTGCTTAAGCTCTTGGAAACTACACTCGCACTTATTTGTCTAGACAAATTTCTCTTCCTTCTTTAGTAGTCGAGTCAACGGCGATGCTAATGCTAAAAACCCTTCCACGAACCGTCTATAGTACCTGGCTAAACCCAGAAAGCTTCTAAACTTTATCACTGTCGTCGGTCTTAACCAGTTGATCACTGCTTCTATCTTAGATGGGTCCATATAGATTCATTCACCTGAAATCACGTGGCCTAAGAACGTAACACAAGTCAGCCAAAACTCGCATTTGCTGAACTTAGCATACAGCTGATGAATCCTCAGGGTTTGAAGTACCAATCTCATATGACTTTCATGCTCTTCATCACTCCTTGAATATACCAAGATATCATTAATGAACACAATCACGAACTGATCCAAATATTCCTTGAACACACGGTTCATCATATCCATGAAAGTAGCTGGGGCGTTCGTTAAACCAAATGGCATTATAGTAAACTCATAATTGACATATCAAGTACGAAACGTTGACTTTAGGATGTCCTCATTTCTAATCCTCAATTGATGATATTCCATCCTCAAGTCAATCTTAGAAAATATCGACGCTCCTTGCAGCGGATCAAACAAGTCGTCGATCCTCGGTAGTGGATACTTGTTCTTGATCGTTACTTGATTAAGTTAACAATAGTTGATGCACAAACACAACGAACCATCTTTCTTCTTCACAAACAGAATGGGTGCTCCCCAAGGTAATGCACTATGACGTATAAATTCCTTATTCAACAATTCTTGCATCTATACCTTCAGTTCTTTCAACTCAAACAATGCCATCCGGTAAGGAGCCTTAGAGATTGGCTTTGTCCCGAGAGCCAACTCAATCACAAACTCAATTTCCCTCTCTGGCTACAAGCCTAGCAATTCCTTTGGAAACACGTTTGGAAATTCTTGGACCACAGATATGTCCTTAATCTTCAACTCCTCAATTGCTGTATCGACGATAGTCGCCAAATAACCTTGACAACCCCTGTTTAACAATCGGGTTGCCTCAAGCGACGAGATTAAGGTAATCGAGGGTCCTCCTCGACTCCCAATAATTTTGAAGCTCTCGCATCTTAATAGGTTAAATTGAATCGTTTTACGATAACAGTCCATCTTAGCTCTTTACTTGGCAAGCCAGTCCATGCCAATTATTACATCAAAATACATGGCTAGGACTAACAAATCTATCATACCCTTTCGCTCATCAATCACTAACTTGCAACCAGGACAACCCAATGCAGCTAACACCTTATCCTTTAATGGTGTAGATATGCTAACCACTGACTCCAACAATTCAGAACTCAATCCTACCAACTTAACAAATTACTCAGCTATAAAGGAATGAGTGGCACCAGGGTCAAACAAAGCATATGCAGCATGGTCATTCAATGAGACCGTACCCGTAATCACATTAGGTGCATCCTCAGCCTATCCTCTCGAGATAGCGTATGTCCTTCCCTGAGTTGGAGGTCTGTTCAGTTCACCCTATTGTGCATTATGTGGCATGAATCCTCTATTATGACCCAACAGTGGTGGCGGTGGTAACTGTGATGGTCCCCTTTGCCTTCTAGGACAATCTCTAGCCAAGTGACCGTGTTAGCCACACTCAAAACAAGCACCCATCCTTAAGGGGTATAGGGCTAATCCATGTCACCTTCCACAAAAGTGACATGCACCATTCTATCTTGGTGCAAACTTTCCTATTCCACCCTTCCTATTGGGTGGAATCAGATACCTTCCTCCAATCATGGGTATTTTCCTAAACCTATTCCCATCTCTGTTAGAACCAAACCACGACCCAGATGCAGCGGCTTGTTCATTCAGGTCTCTCTCTATCAGTTGAGCTCGTTCGTACAAGTCGTTGTAATCCTTCAAATTGAACAGCACCAGCGGACTTCTCAACTCCTATCTAAGCCCATCTCTAAACCTTCAAGCTCAATCTACTGGATCCTTGACCAATCTAGGGGCATATTGTGACAGTTCAGCGAACTTCACCTTATACTGATCTACAGTCATTAAGCCTTGGCAAAGGCGCTAGAATTCAGCCATCTTCAATTCTCTGGCACAGTCAGAAAAGTATTTATTGTTGAATACTTCAATAAAGGTGTTCCACTCCGGAACCACACCTTTTGGAAACACTATCCCTCTAGTGGCTCTCCACCATGTGCTTGCAATTCCCTTCAGTTGATAGACTGCGAGAACAATCTTCTCTACCTCGGTGCACATCATTACTGCAAAGGCATTTTCCAATTCCTGGATCCAATGGGCTGCAGCCTCGAGATCTCCTATGCTAGTGAACTTTGACAGGTTCAACTTTAGAAATTGTTCCACCAGTTTATGAATTGACCTCTCTCCCAGCAAGTACGTTCCCAGGTGGAACTTCGGTAGGTGCGGCGGCGAAAAGCGGCAACAACAATGACAACAGTTGCAACATCAGCGGTGGCATTGGCGACAGTAGTGGCAGCTACGGTAGCAGTGGCGGTGGCAGCTTGATTCTAAGCTTACTACTTCATCCGATTTCCCATTGTCTCTAACACTTGCATGATCCCATCCACTCTCGGATCACCAGGGGCTGCTACCCTAGCACCAACAAAAGGTGGTGCTACTCCACTAGCGCTAGCCTGAGCTAGCGCTCTACCACGACCACCTCGAGCACCGATCCTTGTCAGCGCCATACCCCGAGTTACCAATCCGATAATCCTCTTTCTAGGAGTCCTCTGCTCTTGATCACTCATGATGTAGACTTTTTACAAAACCTGTTCACAATTCCATACATAATTAGAAACTGAGTGATCCACATAAACAATTTACCAAACAGCTATCAATCACATGCATCTGCATGAAATAAAAGCATTTCCTATTAACCATCACAAGAACCTATCGCACCTTATCACTCTAACTATTAACCAGCTCTGATACCACTCTGGGCGGGGTTGTCACGCCCCAACCCTCGAGCACGTGCCCATCCCAGGACGCGTCGCCGACCCATTCATTTTAATATGCATGTGGAAGCGAAACAAATCCCCTGACAACCAAAAGCTTGGGATAGGAAAGCATACAACAAAATCACAACCAAAACATGCCTTTTATAAACACACGAGTTTATATACAACACTAGTCCGTCTACAAAAAGACCGGCTCAACAAAAAGGGGAATTGTCCTAAGACTAACTAACTGAACACGTTCGCCGATCCTTCGGTCTCCACCTCCCCAGACTCCGAGGCTTCGAGTCCTCCAAGACCGCCATCTAAGGACCTGAAAATGTTGAGCCCACAACGGGTTGAGATAATGTCTCAACAAGTTCAATCCCTAAACTTCGACTATGAAGGAAATTCGCCCCACGGGCTATCTAAGCACAAGCAAGGTCAAAGGACTTACCTTCGCCTCAGATTCCTGCAAGTCAATACAATTCATATAATCATCCAATCATTTCAATCTAATTCAACCATCAATCAGTCCACTCATTCGACTCCATACCATCAATGCCATCTATAAACTTTATCGACTTGAACACTACTCACCTAAGTTGAAATAGATGGTCTAGCTCACCGAAGCTAATAGTATATTCATATATCACTGCTCACTAAAGCTGATGTCTATATTGCTCACCGAAGCTACTAGATAACATTTGCTCACCAAAGCTACTAAATTATTTTTGCTCACCGAAGCTGCTAGATAACTATACTGCTCGTCAAAGCTAATATCTATAGTGTTCACCGAAGCTGCTATAATCTTGCTCATCAAATCTAAACCACAATAAATTACTCCTGGCCAAGGATCTTGTGCTTTGCATATCAATTCCTCAATTTCATCGTGTTAAAATGTAAACAATAAAAATAATCGTGTGCGAGTACACGGTCAGCCTAAGCCAAAAATATAATAGCTTTATTTTAGAAAATCTCACTATTTATATAGTGTCTAAAAACATTTTTGGTGTTGTAAACCGACACCCCGGTAATTTCTAATTAATTATTGAAATTAATAAATTTTAGGATAAATACCCAAAGTTACGATCAACACACAATTTGCACAAATCATCATCCGTGATAAATAATCCAACCACACAATTGCGATTAGCACAAAATTCCGATTATCGGCTATCTCGGTCTAATTTTCAGAAATTAATAATTAATTAATTAATTACCAAAATTAATTAATTAAATACCAATAAATGCCATAATTGTAAACTTATGCCGGAAATGCTAAATTAAATACCGAAACGAGACCGGAAAATTTCCGAACCTATCTAGATAAATACTACGGCCTATCTACTTGTTAATTGTACTAATCTAACCACCTAACATGCAAAACTGGATAATTAAATTACTAATATAATCTAACTAACCACATAAATCTTAATTAACTTAAACTAATTACCCCTGAGCATAATTAACTCACTAAGCAGAGTTTAGTGGGTAAACTCACCGGATTTGCGAGCCGGTGAGTCCACGGCGATGGCAACGCGGAGACGAGCGATAAACTCCGAAATGGCGACACCAAACGGAGACCGGGCTGAGCTGAAATCCGCCACAAGGCTCACGGTTGAGCTGGCTTCGCTAGTGGGTGCCTTCGGTGGAGAGTTGTAGACAAGCTGGCTGAAAACACAGACTATGGACTCGGCTTTATGCAAGGCAGTGGACAGTTGTTGCTTTTGTGGAGATGCAACGTTGACCAAGACCGTGGCAACGGTCTTCGAAGGAACCAAATGAGAGCAAAGATAGAGGCAGCAGTGAGAGAGGATTGGAGAGAGATGGTGCGATGGGACGTGAAGGAGTCAACAAGAAGGGATTTCAGTGGATGAAGGTTGACTTGTGGGGGACATACAATGGTGGATGTGTGTGGCTGCAGGCGGCAAGACTTGGAGGAGGAGCAAGCGTGTTCAACAACTTCTAGAGGTCAGCTTCGTTTGAATGGAGCTAACGCGGCTGCGAAAGAGAGAGTGAGTGGAGGAGAGGGGCAGAGAGCGTGAGGCAGTGAGGCAGTGAGAGAGAAAGAGAGGCAACGTGGGGCTTGCTGATCGAAGGAAAAAGGGAAAATGAAAGCAAAGCAGGAGCCAACAGAGAGGGGGGTTGATCTCGAGTGATGAAGGAGACGGAGAGGGGGAAAGAGGCGTACAAGAGAAGCTGCCAATGGGGGGGATAAAATCTGCAAAACACATATCTTCATTAATGTTTGGTCCCCCCAAAAGCCACTAGGTTTATCCTTTGGTCCCCCTATTACTTTCTTGCATGTAATTTCCACAAATAAACCAAATTGAAGCCAAAATATGCAACCCTCATCCTAGCTCCGAATTTCACAATTGAGCTTCAATTCTTCCCCAAATTCCCAAAAATTCCCCAAATTTGATGTCCAATTCTGTTGAAGAAAAATGACATACCATTTCTGCAAGTGCCCATCACTAAATAGCTCAGCTTGGAAGTCAAAACTCCCCTCAATTCGGCCAATCCGAATTTCCATTCATTTTTCAAATCGTCCATATCGATTTTCTGTAAAAATCCCGAACTCTCCAAAAAAATTTCAAATGATGAGTCAACGTTCCTAAAATAAATTGTAACATTACAGAACTTTCAATTTCTGAAATCGGGTTCAAATTCGCGGTTAATCAATCTGACGCGATTTTAGTGTGACCTAACCTACAGGGTAGTTTTTAAAAAATTTTAGTGCAATTAACCCGTGGTCGATTATTTTCGAGCCACAATGTACCTCTTGGACACATTGGCGACTCTTGATGATCGTGAAAATCTCAAGATTTCAAATACAGGCACAAGGTACTAAAATGACAGAAAAATCGATTTAATGCCGATCGACGAGAATTTTGCAATTAGGTGGATCACCCACACTCTGATCACCTATCTCAGTCAAATCGACCTATCTCCGGTCTTTGATAGATTTTTGACTGTGCCATAATGACCCTTACAGATTAGCATGGTCGAGCAGTCGATTCATGGTCGAATTCTCAAGTCTATTGCGATTAAAATCCCTTAATGGTTTCCCCAGATAATCCAGTTATCTCATGAGTGATCAACTCAGAATATAGCACTAGAGGCGCATCGATGAAAGGCTTGATTCATTCAATTGAAAACAGAACTGAATTTTCAAGATGTCACATTTAGTCAAATCTTTTTACAATTTGTTAATCAAGTCCTTCCAACCAAAATTGATTGGAAATCACTAACATTGATGACGGCAATCTTGTGATATGGCTAGCACTAACATTCACAAATTTTGTAATTTTTTTCTAACTTTTTGGAACTTTTTAATTTTGTTTCTTTTTTTTTCATTCTGCCTACATGGGTTACTAGCAACCCTTGCCAATCACAAAACCCTTGCCTAGACTAGAAGAGGGCCACGTCGCCTACGACTGGCAAGGCAACAATAGCCCTAGGCGAGGCCATCGCGGCCTTGCCACTATAGGCGAGGACTCAAAGGCCTTCACTAGATCTAGGCGAGGTTCCTTTCGCCCTAGTCCATGGCTAGCAAGGGTTACCAATGACCCTCCACAACACAATGAGAAAAAAGGAAAAGAAAAAGGATTTTTAAGAAAAAAAAATTATAAATATTTTTCACGTTAACATCAACCATGTTACGTGAAAATTAGGTGAAATGACTCAATTGATAAATTATCAAAAGATTTAGAGATAACTTGACTAAATTAAAAGATTTATTACTAACCTTGCCAAAAAAATAATAAGTTTAAAACTGTTTTTTTGTTTCCTCAAAAGATGTTATCGATCTAGGATATTAATGTTTTTAATGTTCATTCTTTTAGAAATTTTTATGGGAAAATTATCATGCCAAAACTCACCAATATCCACACTAATAAGAAATAGATCTACCATCACCGACCATGACATAACTCATGTCAAAAGATAATCGGTTGGAACAAGTTCTGGTGACCCTCAGTTGAGAAATAAGGTATGGAAAATGGCTTTTTTTTCTTCATGTGCACAGGTAAACAAACTTTTTTCAGGCCTGCCTATCTAAATAAAATTGAGATCGATTAGATTCGGATGGTAAACATCCATGGCAGACCTAAAATCATTATTCAAGTCCATCCTTCGCGACGGACGTGCCTATCGTTCCTCCCCCCGATCGCCGCCTGGCCAATTTATTTTATCTTTTTCTGTTCACGTTTACCTAAAAGCAGGCCACGGTTTCATCCGAGTCAGAGCCCGAGGAGGAAAGTACGACATCTGAGATATTTGTATCATTTGTGAGTAGTTTCTGACGCGAATTTCGTACGCTACAACTCATTTGGATGGTTATGTCAGCTGGTCCACGAATCTCCTAGGATATCCCACCAGGCATCTTTTCACCTCAAATTTGTTGTTTTGACGTTCTCGGGGATAAGCACAGGCTTGAACCTTTTCTCTCTCTCTTTTTCCGCAATTTCATGCTGGTGTTATCTTCTATCTTGTGCTCATTCAAAAGATTGATACCAGAGAGGGAAGTATATATCATGCTAGAGATATCTGGGAGGAATTATCTAATTTACAATTAATGAGTAGATAGAAGTTTGCAAAGGCTAATAGAAGTCGGTGCTTAATAAAACCAAATAAACGCAGGTAGCGAACTTAAATTAAAATCGGTAAGGTGAAATTAGTTGGTAATTTAAGCAGAAAAATATTGATAAGCACTCTATTTAGGGTTGATAATTTTTTTATGGAGTCGGTAAATTTGAAGACTTGGTAAGTAAGGTAAAAAAAAAGTTAATGAACGTCAACAAATGAATCAAATGAAAGTTGATAAACCAATACTAGTTGATAGGCTAATGGGAGAATTGTATGAGGCCTAGAGGTATGCTTTGCGAGTCATTTGGGGAGATGTTTCCCCAGGATTGTGTATTTATTTGATTGTGATTGTGACATCTATATATTAACTCACTCGAGATATTGTCTACCTTGAGCCATTCCATACCAAGTCTCATAGTTTTGTCTATAAGCACTTTTCCAAGAAGTCACCCATTCTAATAATGCTCTAGCATGAATATACTTAATTTTGGAGCTTCAAAGCAAAGTTTGTTATTATGTCAAAAGGCGTCTTCGTGAGTTAATTTCAATTTTCACGTATATATCCAAGGCACGTCTTCCATTGGTTCAGTATGCAAATCGATTCATTCATGTCCCCTTCGCCATTCTAAAAACCCGATAGGACCACTCTTTATCCGGGCACTCTAGCCCAAGTGACCACTCTTCGTCCTTATTATACAAGGTCATTATACTGACCGCGGAATAGATATTCCAAATCTAAGCGTGATATGACCAATTTTCATCTAGGCTATAAGATCATCTTTTCTTGGAGTATTTCCTACCCGTTAAACAATGACAATAATTCTATTATCAATATATATATATATATATATATCATTCCTAGAACCAAATGAGGGGCTCCTCTTGTTTATCGCAGTTCCAAAAACAAGTATCCAATAATTAGTACTCGTCAATCCTTGTGTGCTAAAAGGAAAATGAGACATATTTGATGCGCTAAATATCTCTTTTTGTCCATGATTAAGGACCTAATCCAAGAATTAAAATACTAAAATTCAACATGAAATGTACAGTAACATTGTCCATAACTATGTTCACTGTTTATATGCTTGTCAAAAGAGGAAGAAGCTTGGACAAGAAGCACAAGGAGCCAAAAATGTGGGACTTTCGCGCCCATGCAGAACCGGGTACATATCCTTCCTAATGACTTTGGTACATAGCGGCATGTACATCCAACATCCGACTATTCATATCTTCTGTTTGCTATATGAAAGAAGACTCATGAAAATATTTTCCAAATTTTATGTGTTTGGTTCGCCCAAAGTGGGTAATCAGTAGAAAAAATATTAAAATTATAGAAAATGATTTCTTCATACTCCAATCTCATTTCCCACCCGGACGCGTAGAGCTTCGATCTATATACTCTCGCTACTGATCTTCACTCCTCTTTGGTACCTTTTGTTTGGATGCTTATTGTGGTATCATTCTTTGATTATTTTGTTAGAATGGAGAACCATTCTCACAATAATTTTTATAAACACTGACGGATTAAGTTTGGTAATTATTTGAATTATCTTTTTCTTCTTCTTCTTCTTTTGCATCTTTTTTAGGTTTTATAATAAGATGAAAAACAAATTTAATAATTAATATATTGTTAACATCTTCTTCTTTTTTGGGTCGGGAAATTGTTAATATCTTAGACAAGCATTTCGATACCGTCAATATCTTATGTTGGGAATAAATTATAATTATAAAGGGGATGATAACTTTTGAAATTAAGATATGAACATTGAGATGCTTTTCCATCTCACTTCCAAGCACACCATCCAACAAGAAAAATGACTTTCACGATATATTTTCCTCTATTATGAAATTTTCGCAAAACAAATTAACCTCTAATTTCCATTGTAAATTCATTCTCTTTTTACCCCCACTGCATCGCGTCACTGAAAAACTGTTACAAAGTTATGGAAAGTACTGTAACTATCGCTGAAAATTAAAACATAAAACTAAAAAGCCCTTAAGCACCAATTATGCATCCGACGGTTCTTGCAACAATAATAGACAAAGTAATTTAATGACAATAAATTACAAGTGTCCGGTGATATCATGATATCTAAAGATGTAAAAAGCATGAAAATTTTCACTAAAAATAATAAAACATTGCTCACAAAGTAAAATGAAATGCTAAATCTTCATTGGACTTAGTAATAGTCGTAACTTTATTAAAAACTAAATTTGCAATGGAGCACATTCATAAAAATATTTACATGTCATAGCTTAAAATTGCTTATAAACAGTATCCATATTGGGGAAAATTACCAAAAAAATCATTAATTTATTGTACGAATGCCAGTCAATACTAAACCTTTTAGTTCAACAAATTTAATACTAAAACTTTTGATAATATATCAAAATAGTCTTTCGGTCAATTTTAACCAGAAATTACTAACATAGACCTCAGTCCTCCTACGTGATATGATGGGCACTAAAATGTACAACTTTTCCAATTTAAAAAAAAATGAATTTTTCTTTTTTTCTTTTTTTATCATTGTGGTACCAATCACAAAAGCCTTGCCTATGGTTCATGCAGCAGTTAAGGCCCTAGGCTAGGCCATTGCGTTAGTGAGGGCCATAACCCTCACTAGTGTTTGGCGTGGGTTGCTATAAACTTAAAATATATTACAAAAATTTACAAAAATTGTCAATTCTTGTCCTACATATTGCCCGTGTCATGTCAAACGACCGATATTATGTTAGTAATTTCCAGCCATACTTGACAGGAGACTACATTAATAAATCGTTAAAAGGCTTATAATTAAATTGATCAAATTGAATGGTTTGAAACTGAATTTGCATGCATACAATGAAATAGATAATAAAAGAGGGCCGAGGAGGAGTCGTGGTGTGCAGTGTGGACAGGAAGTATGCTTGTGAAGAATTCCAAACATACGGTGGGTCTATGAATTGGCTAATCCCAAAGCGGAGGGTTGAGAAAGGAGACACCTTCACGAGCATATATATATAGGCATCCAACGTCCTGCGCCATGATTTAAAGTGAATCGACCACTTATTCCTGAAATATTCATATATGCATCTGTTATTTGTTAACTTAATCTCAATCGTTAAACCATATGAGTCTTACACGAAACCCACTTAATTTAACACCATTGGTTTGCTCTAGACTAACTTCAACTATAAAATCAAGTCAATTAAGTTTATTCCGCCAAAAGAAAATAATGGTGGTATAATTTATTTATTTATTTTGTGAGTTTATGCTCTGTAGATATTTTCAGAAGTGTATAATGTATTAACGTAAGTAATCAACACCCTTGAGGTCATGAAATATTCAAGAAACTCTTGATAAAAAGGACTCGCTCAAGACAAAGTAAAACATAAGCCAACATCCCTTCAGCTTATGTACCTCATCTGATTAAGGATACTTACATATTTACACCCAAAAAAAAAAAAAAAAAAAAAAAAAAAAAAAAACAAAAAACAGTACAAAACACACACACAAGCCAGCATATGCTCTGTCTCAATTCGGATAAGAAATTTCAATAACCTTTTACTTTGTCGATTTCACATCGTAGGCTTCAATAAGGACAAGGACAATTGAATTTTTTTTTGTTTTAAAATTTTGTTGAATTTAGCCGCCACTGGCCCAACACGATCGATCGTTTTTCTCATGTCGCTGAGGGAAAACAGCAGGGATGTCGACATTTAACAGGGTCAATGTTGATCTTCTAAAAATTATTGTTTACTTAAGCTCCATTTCTAATTTAAATCGCGCCGAAGGGTCCACATTTTCTAGTGGAATACTCATAATTTTGTTTCCAAACCACCTATTACCTCTTTTGGCCAAAAAGAATAAAATGAACACTTCTTTGAAAAGAATCGGCCTGCGGGGAATTTTCATTGAAAATTTATACCTTCATTCAAATCTATTTGAGGCGCTTAAAAAATCTAGCAGGATCTTGCAAACATAAGTACCGGCTGTTAATTTTGTTGGTCTAATTAATGGCTTGTATATATATAACATTCCAAGAGCTACATCAATTGGAACAGGTCTTGTTGAGTGACTTATAATCGACATCCATCTCCACGTCACAATCTTATTTGGCTATTTGGAGTACTATATTTGGGTGCTAACCCAAATGAACTTCATTGAAATGTTATAGCTTCATTCACATTTATTTGAAGTGGCTACATAGTCCAGCAGGATCTTGCAAATATAAGTACCAGCTGTTAATTTTGTTGGTCTAATTAACGGCTTTTATATGTATAACATTCCAAGACTTACATCAATTGGAGCAATTCTGACTTATAATCAACATCCATCTCCACACGGTAACAATCTTGTTTGGTTATTTAGAGTACTCCTTTTGGGTACTAACCTAGGCACATTGGCTTTGGTTGTAAAGATGTTATTAGATAGGAGCCCCTTTAGTAGATGTGTGGTTGGTGGATGGACTAAGCCCACACTAGATCCAAGGGCAGAAAGTTATCGCCGAGACAAGAGAGCTTGGACAAGGTGTGGCATCTAGTAGAACTGTGGAATTATAGAGGAAGTCGGCAACTTCAAGTGTGGAAATATGTGACACCTCAAGTCTCACATCAACTTTTTCTAAATAACATGCGAACGTGGTCTCGCATCATTTTTCATTCAAACTGGGTCCACTCTTCTTCTTCCTGGGAAAACACCAAATAGGCTAGCATCTACGTTGCCATGCATTGTGACCACATTCAGAAAATCATTGCATTCCCTATTAGGCAAGAAAAACATGGAGTTCAATGGCCGGTGACGTGCCATAATGGCTTTAAGGATAAATACAACGTCAAATCTCTCCAAAGGAACATCTCTCAAGCTCATTCTGAAATTACACGATGCCTCATTGTTCTGAATCTGATTTAAAAAAGTCTGTTTGGTATGTAGCTATGACAGAATTGTAATCGTATCACGTTAAAGCCGTGTTGTGAATTGTTGTAGCTTGCATATTAATAATTTATATTATAAAGCTACAATACCTCAATGTTTATAGGAGATATATTCACAAAAGTTGGTAGAAATTGTCATATATGTGTTTTCCCACTAAACTAGCGTTACTCAGTAGGGCAAACGGGAAGTATTAGAAAAGT
This sequence comes from Eucalyptus cladocalyx, assembly GCA_017140615.1. Taxonomy (NCBI): domain Eukaryota; kingdom Viridiplantae; phylum Streptophyta; class Magnoliopsida; order Myrtales; family Myrtaceae; genus Eucalyptus; species Eucalyptus cladocalyx. Next base: position 4,597,848 of record CM029525.1, on the reverse strand, counting down.
GGTTCAACAGAGAAAATCAATAAATGTGATAAAAGGAATATTTTGGGGACCATTTCGGGTGGCATTGCACCTTAGGTCGAAATCAGCTCCATCTAAAAAATTTTAACAAGATATTTGCTTTGTGTGACCATGAAAAATCCATCCCACAAGGAAATATGGCGATGAGAAATATCAACTGCGGTCCTACGAGACTTGCTCAAATGGACAGCCAGGGTCGGGCCAAGCTAAAGCATTTAACTGTAAATAGAAATTGATTACTGTTGATATCCAAAGATGATCGAGCCTTCTAAGTCAACATGACTCCTTAGAAATAGGTGTTAAAGTAATTATACCATTAATGAATCATCAATAGCGGAGATAACTATCATTAACCATTACTATAGTACAGTTATCGGCAATACTATAACGACTGGTCAACGATGCAGAATTCAAAGACAATGAAGATGTCAATTAACAGTTAGATCCAATGACAATTGAGAAGTCATAACTGTTTGTAGAGAGCCTCAATGTGCAATCAAGGAGAGTGATCATAGAGCCTAAAATTATGGCTATGCAGTTGGGTCCAATGACAATTGAAGAGTTATAACTACTCGTGGATAAAGCTGACGTGCAATCATAAAAGGTGATTATGAAGCCTAAAATTATGGAGATGCGGTTGTAATCATTACTTTGATCATTAACCACTTAAGAGCAATTACAATTTGTAATAGGCTATATAAACCATGTTAAATCATCATAAAAGGATCTCTGCAATCAACACAGATTATATGTATCTTTCAATAGATCAGTCAATCTTTCGAGTTCTTGCACAATAACTAGTTCTACCTCTTGTTTCACAATAAACTTCCCACCCGAACGGCCACCGAACCCAATTCAACAATAAATCGAAAATCAACTTTCGGCAAAAGGTATTTTGCCATGTGGATCAACTCCCGGCGACACACATAGTTATTTTTCAGTCCAAGTGAGCTATGCTTGGCCAATTCAGGCCCGCCAAGTTGACACCCCGTTGTCATATCTAGGACAAACTACCAAAGGTTTGATACCTTAAGATGGGTCAATGAATTATTTGGTCTAACTATAATTATGAACTACTTAATTCTTATATGAAACGATGATATTTTTCACGTAGGAATGGGCTTGAATGGATGGAAATGTTACTTAAAATATGTCTCTGTTAACAAAGACAAGACAGATGGGCCAAGAGATGGATACGGAGATGATAGAGCGTTGCACAATACATCTATTAGAACTTGGACTTCCCACGAGATCCCTCACTGAGTTTATAGATGTATATAGATCTTAATCCTGGATTGAATGAAAACGCTGTATATCGATGGTTATGCAAATGATTCGGTGTCTACCGTATTTAGCAATATATAAGCGGATACCACCTAATAAATCGCATTAGATTAGCCAATAAATATAAGTAATTTGCTAATTTGTAAGACAGTCGGATTTCCTTTCCTTGAGAAGTCGGGTTCTCAGATGGAACCGGTATTATCCATGAAAATCGACCTAGCATACCACCTCATAGCAAAACCAGGAAAAGATAACCTATTAACCATCTCTTCCCACTTCCAAGGTGCTCACAGTGAATCGAAGTTCTTCGTTCTCATGCAAGAAAGTCGATCATGCCTCTTTCCCCTACAAAAAGAGATTTTACCTTTTTTTTGGTCTGAAAAACTACTATTATCTATCATCAAAAGTTCTTCGACAACAGGCCCAAAGAAGGGGCATCAAAATATAGTAAGCTCCACAAAGGTTGGGGGGGCTGAATTAACCAAGAAAAGGGAAGAGTATTTAGACAACAGGTCTTCACCACCCAATCAGCGACTTGATTAGCCATTCAAAAAGAGATTCGAATGAAGAAGAAGCTGCATTTCATTTTGTACCCTTAAAGCAGGAGATTGATCGAAGCAGGCCCAATTTTAAGTTTAAACCGCATCAGGCCCAATTCTCAATTCCAACCGACGGTCTCAACGGACAGAGGATGATCCAACGTCGAAGCCAAACTGAGGTCTTGTGGCGAGAAACAATGTCCTACAACATTGTCAAGAACAAGAATGTTTAGATCGCCTCTAATGACTCATTTAATTGAGTTCATCGTTTTTTCGCAACGTGCACGACACTATGGGAACATGCCAAATATGTGAAAACTAAAGCCAAGCCCAGAAGCTTCACGGCCATGTCATATAATGAGAGAAGTTTACTCATTCACTCAGTTCATACACTGACGACTAATGAAACCATCGTGTCTCAATTAGAACTGTAGCATTAGCTATACATGTACTAGGCGAAGAAAGAAGACGAGAATAATATTGAGACTATAATAACCAGCTTTAGCTATTCATAGATTTATTCTGCCTTTCACCATTCTTTTCATAGCAGTCATTGCATCGCATTAGGCATAAGAGGCGGGAATTCATGGAAAACCAATGAGATCCGTTCACAAAATTAGTTTACAAAACGACGTTAAACTATATAAATAATTTGTAAGTTTATGGGCTCGATTTAAAATTTAATAAAAAAAAACAGAGAGAGAGAGAGAGAGAGAGAGAGAGAGAGAGAGAGAGAGAGAGAGAGAGACTCTCATACATTAATTTGTATCAATTCATGTCCAAATGGGCTGTAGATCACCACGTAAAATAACTATTTATGACATGAACCCATTTATGCCAAACTGAAACCTATTTAGTTATGCTGTATCATGCAGATAAGCCGTCAGAGAAATCACCATGATAAGTTCGCAACGATATTGTCAAAATTTGATCTCAAATAAGTTGATGCATTTTAAACTAAATCACACTAAACATTGGCATGATAGTTATGTGGCAATGATTTGATAAACACTAGGATGATTAGTTTTGTATACACATGTACCAGTTTGAAAATTATCCTAAACAAAGAGGAATCTTTTTTTTTTTAATTTTAAAAGATTTATTATGTGAATTTAACATAAACTAGCTGGGGAAATCAATTTTGCAGGCCGTGTATGAAGTAAATAATTACGTAAAACATTTGCGAGGACTTAGATATTTTAAAAAAATATTATCGCATCACTCATTAGTGTAATTGGGTCCGACCTAATGTTCGACCATGACCGTTGTTGGCAGTAGGCATTGTTGGATAGCCATCGTCAAACCGTTTTAGCGAAGAAGACATTTTGGCTGATTAATTACAAGTTGCCTTGATTTCTCCTACTATTCGCTCTACCCGTTCTAATCACACCATTTAATTACTCTATCAATTATCTCAATCATACAAAAGATGTGGGAAAATTACCAAAAATAGTTCTAAACTCATTGGATATATGTCAATTCAGTTATAAGTCTTTTAATTTGGTTATTTTATTATATTTTTTTCTCAGCAGAAAATTTCATTCATTTACCATAATCAAACATGAGAGGAACATCAAAATTAAAAAAGTAGGACTTGCAATTCTAAGCACAATCTCATCCCAAAGACCAAATCTATTACAATATAAAATAAATAAATAAAAAGACAGCCAATCACCGAAACTGCCAATCATGGGTGCACACCAAGATATTTTCCTCTAGAAATTATGGCTTGTAGTGTGCGCCTAGGTTTGGCATTCTCATGACTATCGCCACACGGAGACGACGACAACAACAACAATAACATGTTGAACCACCATAAATCGAACGCTTTTAAGAAACTCTCAAATCTAGATTTAGATTGAAGAAAAATGATTCCAAATTTAGATCTACACCTAATCAGGAGAGGAGAGCTTCCGCCAAATCTTGGAGAATTTAGTCCTAAATCTTTTGACAATTTGTAATTGAGTCATTCCAACCAAAATTAATTGGAAATCACTAACATTGATGATGGCCATCTTTGGCGCTAATATTCACAAATTTTGTAATTTTTTTCTAACTTTTTAGAACTTTTTAATTTTTATTTTTTTGTTTTTTTTTCCACTCTGCCAACAGGGGTTACTAGTGACCCTCGCCAGTCATGAAACCCTTGCCTAGACTAGAAGAGGGCCACCTCGCCCGCGACCGGCAAGGCAACAATAGCCCTAGGCGAGACCATTGCGGCCTTGCCTTTGCAAGGAGGGCTCAAAGGCCTTCACTAGATCTAGATGAGGTTCTTTTCGCCCTAGTTAGTGGCTAGCAAGGGTCGCAACACAATGGGAAAAAAAAAATTAAAAAAATTTAAAAATTATAAATATTGTTCACATTAGCACCAACCATGTTACGTGAAAAATAAGTGAAATGACTCAATTGGTAAATTATAAAAAATAAAAAATAAAATTGAGATAACTTGGCTAAATTAAAAGATTTATTATTGACCTAGCAAAAACATAATAAATTTAAAAAAAAAGTTGTTCCCTCAAAAGATGTTATCGATCTAGGATTTTAAAGATCAATGTTTTTAGTGTGCCAAAGTTACTTGCATCCTTCTTTTAGAAAGTTTCATGGGCAAATTATCATGCCAAAACTCACCAATATCCAAACTAATAAGATATAGATCTATCATCACCGAGGATAACGTAACTTATGTCAAAAGATAGTTGGTTGGAACAAGATCCGGGTAATCCTCCTTTGAGAAATCAGGTATAGAAAATGGCTTTTTTTTCCTTCATGTGCACAGGTAAACAAACTTTTTTCAGGCCTACCTATCTAAATAAAATTGAGATCGATTAGATTCGGATGGCAATCATCCATGGCGGACCTAAAATCATTATTCAAGTCCATCCTTAGCGACGGACGTGCCTATCGTTCCTCCCTCCAATCGCCGCCTGGCCAACTTATTTTATCTTTTTCTGTTCACATTTCCCTAAAAGCAGGCCACGGTTTCCTCCGAGTCAGAGCTCGAGGAGGAAAGTACGACATCTGAGATATTTGTATCATTTGTGAGTAGTTTCTGACACGAATTTCGTACACCACAATTCGTTTGGATGGTTATGTCAGCTGGTCCACGAATCTCCTAGGATTCCCCACCTAGCATCTTTTCACCTCAAATTTGTTGTTTTGACGTTCTCGGGGATAAACGCATAGGCTTGAACCTTTTCTCTCTCTTTTTTCCGCAATTTCATGCTGGTGTTATCTTCTATCTTGTGCTCATTCAAAAGATTGATACCAGAGAGGGAAGTATATATCATGCGAGAGATATCTGGGAGGAATTATCTAATTTACAGTTAATGCGTAGATAGAAGTTTGCAAAGGATAATAGAAGTCAGTGCTTAATAGTACCAAATAAACGCACGTAGCAAACTTAAATTAAAATCAGTAAGGTGAAACTAGTTGGTAATTTCAACGGAAAAATATTGATAAGCACTCTAATTAGGGTTGAAAATTTTTTATGGAGTCGGTAAATTTGAAGACGCTGTAAGTAACAAAATAAAAGTTAATGAACGTCGGCAAATGAATCAAATGAAAGTGGATAAACCAATACTAGTTGGTAAGCTAATGGGAGAATTGTATGAGGCCTAGAGGCATGCTTTGTGAGTCATTTGGAGAGATGTTTCTCCAAGATAGTGTATATATTTGGTTGTAATTGTGACATCCATATATTAACTCACTCGAGATATTATTTGCCTTGAGCCATTCCATACTAAGTTTCATGGTTTTCTCTTTTGAGGTACAAATAGGCACTTTCCCAAGAAGTCACCCGTTCGAGGAAGGCTCTAGTATGAGTACACTTAACTTTGGAGTTTCGAAGCAAAGTTTGTTGTTATGTCAAAAAGCATTTCCGAGAGTTAATTTCAATTTTCACATATATATATATATATATATATATATCCAAGGCGCGCATTCCATTGTTTTGGTATGCAAACCGATTCATTCATGCTCCCTTCGCCATTCTAAAAGCCTAATAGGACCACTCTTTATTCGAGCACTCTGGCCTAGGTGACCACTCTTTGTCCTTATTATAAAAGGTCATTATATTGAGACATATTTGATGCGCTAAATATCTTTTTTCATCCATGATTAAGGACCTAATCCAAGAAGTAAAATACTAAAATTCGATAAGAAATGTACAGTAACATTTTCTATAACTATGTTCACTGTTTATATGCTTGTCAAAAGAGGAAGAAGCTTGGAGAAGAAGCACAAGGAAGGAGCCAAAAATGTGGGACTTTCGCGCCCAGGCAGAACCGGGTACATTTCCTTCCTAATGACTTTGGTACATAGCGGCATGTACATCCAACATCCGACTATTCATATCTTTTGTTTGCTATATGAAAGAAGACTCATGAAAATATTTTCCAAATTTTATGTGTTTGGTTCGCCCAAAGTGGGTAATCAGTAGAAAAAATAGTAAAATTATAGAAAATGATTTCTTCATACTCCAATCTCATTTCCCGCCCGCACGCGTAGAGCTCCGATCTATGTTCTCTCGCTACTGATCTTCACTCCTCTTTGGCCCCTTTTGTTTGGATGCTTATTGTAATATCATTCTTTGATTATTTTGTTAGAATGGAGAACCGTTCTCACAAGAATTCTTATGAACACTGACGGAGTTGGTAATTATTTGAGTTTTCTTTTTTTTTTTTTTGCATCCTTTTTAAAATTGATTTTATAATAAAATAAAAAGAAATTTTGTACTTAATATATTGTTAACATCTTCTTCTTCTTCTTCTTTTTGTCGGGAAATTGTTAATATCTTAGACAAGCATTTCGATATCATCAATATCTTATGTTGGGAATAAGTTACAATTATAAAGGGGATAATAACTTTGAAAGTAAGTTATGAACATCGAGATACTTTTCCAACTCACATTCAAGTCCACCATCCAACAAGAAAAATGACTTTCACGATATATTTTCTTCTATTATGAAATTTTCGCAAAACAAATTAACCTCTAATTTCCATTGGAAATTCATTCTCTTTTTACCCCACTGCATCGCGTCACTGAAAAACTGTCATAAAGTTATGGAAAGTACTGCAACTATCGCTGAAATCCTGCAGACCAACATGCGGAGGGCATTGCCAAACACGCCATCGCGAGCGGCCCTATGTTGAGTAAGGGGGCAGCATCGCGTCACTGAAAAACTGTCATAAAGTTATGGAAAGTACTGTAACTATCGCTGAAAATTTACACTAAAAATAATAAAACATTGCGCACAAAGTAAAATGAAATCCTAAATCTTCATTGGACTTAGAATTAGTGGTAAACTTTATTAAAAACTGAATTTGTAATGGAGCGCATTCATAAAAATATTTACATGTCCTAGCTAAAAATTGCTTATGAACGGCATCCATATTGGGGAAAATTACAAAAAAAGTAATTAATCTATTATACGAATATCATTTCCAGGTCTAAACCTTCAATTTAACAAATTTAATCATAAAACTTTTGATAATATATCAATATAGTCTTTCGATCAACCTTAACCAGAAATTACTAGCATAGACCTCAGTCCCTACATGATATGATGGCACTCACATGTACAACTTTTACAATTTTTTTTTAAAAAAATGTGAATTTTTCTTTTTCTTTTTCTTTTTTTTTTGTTTTTTATGGTGGTCGGCAAGGGTCGCCAATCGCAAAGGCCTTGCCTATGGTTCACATAGCGGTTAAGGCCTGCAGCTAGGCCATTGCAGTCGGTGAGGGCCATAACCCTCGCTAGTGCCTAGCAAGGGAGCTTGCAAGCTCTCATCCGATGGCCGACGCTGTCATTGGCCATCATAAAAGATAAAATAAAATAAATTTATTAATATATAATAAAAAATTACAAAAATTACTGATACTCATCCTACATACTGCTCATTTACGTCCAAACAACCAATATCACGTCAAGAATTTCCAACCATAATCGATGGGACTACATTAACAAATAGTTGAAAGGGTTATTGATTAAATTGATTAAATTGAATGATTTGAAACTGAATTTCCATGCATATAATAGTTTTGGGACTTTTTTTGGTAATTAATTGGCCCTATTGACCCATCGCAGATCGATTGCGTTTGATTTTTCAATCAATTTATGGAGTACTACTCGAGTTTTATAACTCCCGACGCACTTCATTGATGCAAGCATATGAACACCTATATGGATAGTACAACAGCCGACGCGTGTAGTATATACAACGATGTAACCTCTCGAGCCATAAAACAGCGAGACACATGTTGCTGTTAGGGCTACGAAGAAACAATATGTTTGGTCAATAATTTCGCACGTGGAAACGCATGCCGCGATAACTTTCTTCACTGCCAGACCAGAGCGTCGACATTACCCGCCATTAACTGAAGAGATCACAAAAACGCCAAAAAGTCTAAACTAGGGTTTCCTTACGTCCGCACGATGTTTGGTAAATTGCACCAGGAAAATGCCAACGACGTGTGTGACGGAGAGAGAGAGAGAGAATAATATATTCCATTCGCGGACAAGACGGGGGTATCCGAGGCAACGTCGTTGTAGTGTAGAGACGAGTAGAGAGTGGGAGATAGAGACGGTGAAGTGACAGGTGATGGGGATGATGATAATATCTCTGCCTCTGGGTCGGTCCTTTGTATTCTGCATGGGATTCCCCAAATAGGTCATGACTATTTTTCTTTTGTTCATGTTCATCTCTCTCTCTCTCTCTCTCTCTCTCTCTCTCTCTCTAACATTTGAGTGTTCCCTGAAATCATGCATATGGGGACGGGATAAATATAAATGATTGACTTATACCGAGAATTAATTACTCATTGTGAGTCAATTTGTTATGAGTTGAGATCGTTCTTCCTTTCAAAATAAGACAGAAAATGCGACAAAGCATTCTTAATATGAGGATGCTTCGATGCATGAGTTTGAGAGATGTGCACAGGGAGCATCTGCTACAGAACAAGTCCTGGATGTCTAGTCAGCCATCAGAAGTTTCCTTCTGTGCAATCGTACATGGTGAAGTTCAGGGATGGGAGAAATGGAATTCCGGAAAGCTAATGTGCGTATTTGAGGGCTTTAACCTGTGTGCGGTATATATCTTTTAAGTTCGCCTCGAATCTCTCGTCTAAATGAAAGTAAAAATATAATTT
>CM029525.1:3555022-3902045 GCA_017140615.1 Eucalyptus cladocalyx | reverse complement strand
GGAAATCTCCCATCGACTAAACGATGCCTTCCGGCCTCTTCAAGTCTTCCCGTAAGTGTGCCACCTCTTCCCCTTTAGCATTTGCTTGAATTTGAAGAGCGAGGTCTTGCATTTGATTCGACTGGGTAACAGAAGACACTTGTCCAGCATTCTTCAAGACTTGAAATTCACATTCCAAAGCATACATTTGACCCTACATTTCTGGAAGAAGATCAAGGATTCGACGAAAATCTGCTGAATTGTCCGTCTGTGTGCTGGCATTTGCTCTATCGGATGGCGTAAAGGCAGACGATGGAATCTCAGTGTAATCGCACAGATTTGGCGTTGAGGTATCATGACCTTCCTTAGGCATTTGAGAAGCTTGAATATCTTCGGGATTTGCTTGTGAGCGACTCACACCTTCTTTGTTGACGGGATATGGTGTAGTCCTTTCTTGCTCGCCATCTCCCCTATTTCTAAGGCCTCGGTTGGGGAAGAGTGTTGGTCATGCTCTTCAACTTCTTGATTGCCTTTCTCCGCTTCATATCTCGAGACCTTTCTTTTTTGCTTCTTCTTCTTCTTGACTTCCTTCTCCTCTTCGTCTTTTTCTTTCTCTTCTTTCTCCCCTCTGCTTCTCTTCCTTTCTCCTAACGTTGATGAGGTAGAACGACCGAGTCTTTTCAATGCCAACGAGAGATAGTGAGTTCATCCTCTTCATCTTCATCTTGTAAGATAAGAGCTCTTTTCTTTTTGGATGGAGCACCCATGGGCTCCTTCCCTTTCCTTTCGATGCGACTCGGATGAGATTTGACTCGGGACTTTAAATACATTGCCTTATCAAGCTCGGATGCATTTTTGTCACCATTTTCAATCCTACCACCATTTTTGCCGGTTAAACACAAAGAGTTTGTGGAGGTTCAATGCGAAGATCTTGGTCAAGCCCTAAGTAAGGCAATCGCCCTTGTCCTTCACCATTTTTGTCAGAATTTTGAGAGAGAATCCGAATTGATCCGTACATCAATTTATCGCAGTTAAACATCGTCTTGGAGGTTGATTTTGGTCGAGAGCGTTGATCACAATTTTGTGAAGCAAGATGTTGATGCACGATCCTTGTGTAGGTTCAATGTTCAATGTGTACGAGCAATTGAAACCTTGACCGGTTGATATCTTCCTCTTTCAAGATTATTGCCAACATGTCACAACCACATACGAGGATATTTTATTCGCATCTAAAAAGCGAGATTTGAATAGAAATATCCTTCTGGTGTCGGAGCAGAAAATTAATCAAGTTGAAGGCAGACTAAACTTCTCCCTTAAGTTCACATTGATGGCATGGAAAATCAACATTGGTGTTTATCACTCCACGTTTCAGATTTGAAGAACAATCCTCATGTTCCTTCGATTTGAACAACTCCGTTCTTTTTCCCTTAACCTTCGCCGCAACACCCATCCTAGGTTGGAATTCACTAAACAGTTTATCATCATCGTTCCCGTTAGTCGGATTTAATCCCTCGACACGAGGGTCACTTAGAATGTCCGCAAGTGCTTCCTCTGCCTTTCCTTTGGGAGCAATTCCCAAATCCTCTATTCGTCACAAAAAGATATACTCATTTCCATAATCCTTGTCTTTAAGGAAATCATCTATGTAGTTCGATGGAGTGCGGTGCTCTTCAAAGCACGATAAAGCTTGTAAATAAAAGAGGGTTTTCGACTCTTACAGGGTCTATTTCCTCGATTATTTCTTCATTCTGTTGTTGACCCACACCCTGTGGGGTAGATCGTGGAGAGTGACATGGTTGAGAGAGATGCGGGCTCTGTCGCTGACTCGGTAACTCTTCTTCCTCGGTGAGATCGAAATGGGTAGGCCCCTCACTCATTCTCCTTGGTCCCCTACTTGCGATTCTTGAGGACCTTCTCAAAGAAGACATCGTTCCTTGTCGTTGAAAGATTCATTGACTCGCTTTCCCAAGAAAAGATGACAACTTTCTCGAAGATGAACATGAAGTCGAGACAAGATTGGGAGGAGAATGCTTTTTAGGGTTTTTGAGTTAAGTGAATAAAGCAACTGACTGTATATATATAACCCAGTTTAAAAAAGGAAAAAACCAATCAACATAAAGGAAAGTGAACAGTCGTCCCTTTTTAAAAACAGTAACCGCCTTTTTTTTTATAAAGAAAACTGCCATTTTAACTGCCATTTTAAATAGAAGTTATCTCTTTTGAAAAGGCAAGATTCTGTTTTTCACGGAAATTAAAGATAATATAAATCAATTATAACGAACGAATGATCGTACCTTTTCGAGATTGAATATTAAAATAACTTATAGTCTATAGCCTATGAATGTGCGAGTTTGAGAGTCTCGAGAGTCTCTAGACTTTAATTTCCTCAAGCTTCAAAATGTTGAGTCTGGGAAACGGATGATATCAAATTGATTCTTCTCCAAAGGCTTTGTGAATATATCCGCCGAGTTGGCTCTTTGAATCAACAAATTGAATCAAGATTTCTCCATTTTGAACATGATCTCTAATGAAGTGATGTCGAATCTCTATATGCTTTGCTCTCGAGTGAAGGATTGGATTTTTAGTGAGATTGATTGCACTGGTGTTGTCACATTTAATCTCAGTGCATGAGTCTTCAATTCCAAAGTCTCGTAGCTGTTGTTTTATCCACAGCATTTGCGAACAACTTCCAAGAGCTACATACTCTGCTTCTGTTGTAGAGAGAGCTACAGTATTTTGTTTCCTTGAAAACCAAGACACTGTCCTGCTTCCAAGCAACTGGCAAGTTCCCGAGGTGCTCTTTCTATCAACTCTGCAACCGGCTAGATCTACGTCTGAATATCCAAGAAGATTAACGTCTCCCTTCTTAGGATACCGAAGACCGATGTTTGAAGATGAAGCAACGTATTTAATAATACGTTTCGCAGCACTTAGATGAGATTCTCTAGGGTCTGCTTGAAACCTAGCACAGATGCAAACACTCAACAAAATGTCAAGTCTAGAGGCAGTAAGATAAAGAAGTGAACCGATGATACTCCTATACAGCTTTTGATCAACTTTCTTCCCTTCTTCATCTTTGTCTATCTTCAAAGAACTTGACATAGGTATGTCGGTCTTTTTGCACTTTTCCAGTCCAAACCTTTTGACAAGATCATTAGCATATTTTTCTTGATGAATAAAAGTTCTTCCTTTAATTGTTTTACTTGGAGTCCAAGAAAGAAGGTTAACTCTCCCATCATACTCATTTCAAACTCATCCTACATAGACTTAGAGAATTTCTTGCACAAACTTTCATTAGAGGATCCAAAAATAATATCATCCACATAAATTTGAACAAGTAAAAAGCTTTTGTCTTCCTTTTTGATAAATAGAGTAGTATCTACTTTACCTTTGACAAAACCATTCTGTATTAAGAACTTACTTAATCTGTCGTACCAAGCTCGAGGTGCTTGCTTTAAACCATACAAGGCATTTTTCAGTCTGAATACTGAGTCTGGCTTCTTTGGGTCTTCGAACCCAGGAAAGACTTAGTAGAGTCTTTACTGGTTCCAGAACATATTCCTTCTTGAAAGAAGATCTTAAAACCAAGTATCACACGGTTGGTCGATCCGAGAAGATTGTAATTGAGTCCTTCCACTAGGGAAACATTACTTATTGTGAGATTTCCAATTTTCACAGTTCTAAATCCCACAATTCTTCCTTTGATGTTTCCTCCAAATGAAACTTTTCCACCATTTACTTGAACGAGCTTTATAAAGCAATTTGAATCTCCTGTCATATGTCTTGAGCATCCACTCTCCAGATATCACTTTACCTTTTTCTTGATGGAGACCTGCATTTAAAAAAAGGTCTCAAGCTTTCTTTGGTACCCATATTTTCTTGGGTCCATTGGTGTTAGTAAGATAAACAGTATTAGCCCATACTTTCTTAATAGGTTTCCAAACCATAGGACACTCATTTTCAAAGTGATCCGAGCTATTGCACTTTGAACACCTGAGAGCATTTCGACCTACAGACTTTACAAAAACCTTCTTGAAATGATTTTTGTATGCCTCTCTCAAGGATCTTTGCTTAATTCTTTCTTTTACTTTAGGAAAATCAATCAAGGGAATAGTTTCGCTGTCATACCTAGACCGGACTTATTGAAATAAGGTCTTCGAAATTTGAAAGAATTTTTTCAAGTTTCTCGGACCCTATTGAAAATTTCTTTGAAATATTTGATGAGTCAATTTAAAAAAAAAACATTTTCTTTCAAAAAACTATCTTCACTTTCTTTAAGAGTGGAAACATTCATGTCTAGACATTTAACTCTTTCTTTCAAAACGTTTTCTGTTGTTTTAGAGCGAGTTTTCCTTTTTAAGTTCGGAAATCCTTTTAAGAGAAGTCTTAAGACTAAAACACAGCTCATCAATATACTTAGTAACCTTGACAGGAATTTTAAAATTACTTACCTCAAATTCACTGTCTAAGTCGATCCGAGTTTGAGTCCGAGTCGATTGCGCCATCGACATAAATTAGCATATTCATCATCACTTTCTTCACACTCTGTATCACTCGAGGTTTCGGCTTTGAGAGCCTTTCGAGATTTTTCAACTTTTCCTTTCTTCTTCTTTAGAAAAGGACAGTTGGGTCTAATGTGTCCATTTTTCTTACATTCAAAGTAAACTACATCTTTGTTTAATTCATCATCATCAACGAGACTTGGTCATGTTGTCTGAAAGCTTTGTTTCTTTGAGTTTAACATTCTTCCTTTTCTATTCAACTTTCGAATCTTCTTATCATGAGAGCAAGCTCCTCATCGTCGATATCATCTTCAGAATCTGTAACATCATAATCATCATTTGATTTTAATGCAATGGATTTCTTACCTTTTGAATCTTTGTCTTCATTTATTCGTTCCACTTCATAAGACTAAAGAGTTCCAACTAGCTCGTCGACAGATAGTGGCATGATTCTTTGCATCTCTCTTATTGAAGTCTTTATGTGATTCCAATCCTTGGAGAGTCCACACAGTAGCTTGTTTACCTTCATGGGATCAGAAATTGGTTGACCTTGATTTTCAAGACCATTTACAATTTCGTAAAGCGGCTAAACATGTCAGTTATAGATTCTTCATGTCTCATTTTGAAGGCTTCATATTGACCGAGAAGGATGTTGATTCCGGTCTCTTTCACTCGATCGTTCCTTCATAGGTGATATGTAACCTATCCTATACTTCTTTTTTTGCTGTAACACAAAAAGATATTCTATTATATTCGTAGGTGACAAGGCACAATATAAAGAATATATAGCTTTTGCATGAAGAGTTTGTCTCTTGATTATCTCTTTACGAGTCATTATTTGGTCTCAACAGGTTTCTTTCCCTCTTTCGAGACGAGATGCAACTTTAGGAGTGATTCCTTTTTCTACAACGTCCCATTCTAGAGGATCCTTTGATCGAAGAAATGCTTTCATTTTGTTTTTCTAGATATTGTAGTCATTTCCATCAAAGTAAGGAGGTCTGGTATTGCTTTGCCCTTCCACCAGCCCTGGAGCTAGCATACTAGCCATGGATCTTTTACTCTGAAGTAAAACACTTCAAATAAAGTGAGTACACAAGCTCTGATACCAATTGATATGATTAGTATAAGTACCTAGAGGGGGGTGAATAGGTATAAAGAGTAATAGAAATGAGACAATTTCTCACCACAATCGCACAATACTAGACAATCAATAGAAATGAGACAATTTTCCTCGTCAACAAAACAAACAACGATCAATATAAGACTGAGAGTAGGGAAGAGAAAATTAAACGCAAGGATTATAGTGGTTCGGCTTATTTTAAGCATACGTCCACTCTTCTGCACTGACAGCCCACTGGCTGGATTCCACTATGAACAAAGAGATGTTACAGCACTGTTCTTCCTTGATTTCACGATGTAGAAGATCTACCACACTCCCTCAAGGTATCACTAAGTATATACTCTCTTTTGTGTATACAGTTTTGCTCAATATGAATCGACTAATAATCAAGGAGCTTCAGACTCTGGAATTTCTTTATCGTGCACACACTAGAACAACTGGAACGTCTTCTTTTTATACTCCTTTATGCCATCATACCCGTTGGCACTTACCAAAGGAATTCTTCCAATCTTCCCGTTGGACAGAATCAATAAAGAAAATCATTCAAGCTATTAAAGGAACATGTCGATAGCCCATCAATCATGTTCGCCCATACAATCAGGATCTTGGTTTCCAAGAATAGAACCTTCCAAGAATATCTCATCAATCATCCGATCTTCAAACGATCTTGATTCCGAATAAAAGAATCCGTTATATCATATCCAGTCAAGAGATCTTCTCCAGTCGATAAGATCGAATCCTCAACCAAACATTTTAGCTCTGGATTGTCTTCGTCGTTGGATTAGAAACTATCAATGAGAATAGTCTTGAGTCTTGAGTACTGAGTCTGGTGATCTGAAGGTCTTCAAACTCTAAGTAGAAGGGTCTACAAAGCTCCAGACTAGACTGATAGAAACGTTTTGTCAGATTCAAAACATTCCAGACATTCTAGAAAGATTTCTCCAACACCGAGTGATTCTAGCAGAGAAAATGCACTACTACTTCTCCTTGCTGCTTATAGCTTTTTCAACGAGTTTGACCATTTTCAAGTTGTCACTGTTGACGAGAGAAAGTTTCTCGAGGGAGGATTTTAGTTGAGAGATCTGGTTGTCTTGAACAAGAGACTTCTTCCTTGATTGAGTGTACCTCAGTAGCCAGGCAGATACAGAATCTATAGATGAATGCAAAGTGTCCAACTCCGCTCTTGCAAAATGGTCTGCATAACCGCAAAAAATGTGATTCATAAATACAAGGGGTTCGAATCAACTCAACAGGTATAACTGCAAACAACCAACGAGAAACAATGACATACTGGTATCAAATGAAACTGATAAGTGAGTAATTTATCTCTTTGACCTCAGCAAATACAACAATTGATGACTTGGGATTAAAGATTTAAGAAGCGGTAAAGATATTGATTACCAAGCTCGGACTTGAAGTCTCGCTCATCCCTAGAGAGTGGTTTCTTGTGAGCTGTGAGTTGCTTCCTTAAAGATTTTAAACGTTCATCCGAGAATCTCATGCCTTTGACCGCATGATCTATCCTTTCATCCAACACCGCCGCTTTCTCTCAACTTTCAAAAGCCTCTTCGTGCCTCAACTAAACAAGCATGCTGGTCATCAATTATTTGCTTTAGCTGCGGGGCATGATGCTTAAGCTCAAAGTAAACCTAGAAGATAAGATTTACATAATCATCAGTGACTTGATCTTCCTGCCAATGAGCTAGCGACTAAAAGCCTCTCCAGTGCCTCAACTTTATGAGGGATCCAAAAATAAACATATGACATTTGACTGGTAAACCAAATGAAACCAACCAGTGGAGAAATCCTGAAAAATTAAGGTTGGACCGGAGCTTCAAAAAGTTTTTTTGAGAAACATTAGCCAGTCACGCACCAATATGCACAGGAACACAAAGGAATAGGGTTTCAGGAGGCTATCAAATAGGGTTTATCGCAGACAAGCTAGATGACTTTTATGGTACGACATTTAGTGGAAAAACTGACTTCAAATGCAAATGTCTATAACTTTGCACTAAGTTAAAAGAGTTCAATAAGTCATCAAGTCTAGATTCACTTTCACATTTTGACTTTTGCTTAATCTAGACCTTTGACTTTTTTCAACTTGAAACATTTGAAACTTTCAAAATATAAGACCATTGACATGTCAATCCATGCATAACTTTTTCATAACATTTCGATATTTGGACAATATTTGAAATTTGGTAGGAAATTTTTAGCTTATATTTAGTGTTAACAAGCTCATTATATATAAAATCAGATCCTTAATTATAGTATAGATGAAATAAAAAAAATAGAACTACAATTAAAAGGAGGTACAGACACTCGGGGTGCCAAAACTTGGCACGGAAGGACACTTAAGTGCCAAAACTTTGAAAAGGTACACTTAAGTGCCAAATTGGAGTAAAATATATCGCTTAAGTGCCACTTCGCCAAAAATCCGGCAAAATTGCTGACGTGGTAATTTTCCAACGATGTGAGTGCAAAACGGCGTCGTTTTGCACGTTGACATGGCGAGAGAATACAAAAATGACATCGTTTTGTCTCGATGTGTAAATAATTAATATAAAATTAATTAAATTTAATTTAAAACTAAATTTATTTAAAATATTCTATAAAAAAAAAAAACTTAAAATAAAAGGGGGGCGAAGGGAGGAGGCCGAGGGCGAGCCATTGCCGCCGTTGCCTCCTTGCCGCCGTCGGGAAAGGCCGGCGACGGAGGGGGAGGATCGGCCGGGGTGGCCGGCCCTTGGCCGGTGAGGGCTCGCAAGCCCTCATCGCCTCCCCGCCGTCGCCGAGAAGGGCCGACGACGAAGGGGGGAGGGTCGGCCAGGGTGGCCGGCCCCTAAGGAAGAAGGAGGGAGATGCAGTAGGAGAACGGTTATAGATTCATGTCGTGCGAGAAGCTAGGCAGGATGGCTAATTGGGTGGGCACCAGCATCGGCTCCGCCTTCTTCGCCTCCCTCGAGCGTTGCTCCTTTATCAACCTCAACACCACTAACCTTGATGACGACGACGATTCCAGGGACCACTGCCCCCTTATGTGGACCAACGATGAGGGCTCGCGAGCCCTCACTGCCGATCAGCCGACATCGCCGGACCCTGGCCGTCGCCAGCCCCTAGCCGGGGTTCGGCGACCTCGGCCGATGCTTTCCCCACCATTGCCGCCCTTCCCAATGACGGCGGAGGCGGCAAGGGCTCGCGGCCCTCGTCGCCGGTCGGCCAAGGGCCGCCACCCTAGCCGACACTCCCCCCTCGTTCCGGCCCTTCTCGGTGGCGACGGGGAGGCGGCGGCAGCAAGGGCTTAGCCCTCAGTCGCCTCCCTTCGCCCCCCCCCCCTTTTTAAATTTTAAGTTTTTTATTTTTTTAGAATATTTTAAATAAATTTAAGTTTAAATTTAATTTAATTAATTTTTATATTAATTATTTACACATCGAGATAAAACGACGTCGTTTTTGCATTTTGTCGCCACATCGGCGTGCAAAACAACACCGTTTTGCACTTATCTCACCGAAAAATTGACATGTCATCAATTTGGCCGAATTTTGGCCGGAGTGGCCTTTAAGTGATCAATTTTATTCCGATTTTTGTACTTAAGTGTACATTTCCAAAATTTTAGCACTTAAGTGTCCCTCTATACCAAGTTTTGGCACTTGGGGTGTACTTCTACCCAATTAAAAGTCACAATAACCAAAAACGGGCCCCTAGGAAAGAGAAGAAGAGGAGCATGCCAACCTACTTAATGAATCGCCAAAGGTCAATTAACCCATAATTCTCTTTCCTAGAATTAAAGAGCATGTCCTTACCTTAGGTGCATGTTCCACAAAATTGTCATGGAAAATCTTAAAGTACTGATGAAGGATCGACTGGCCTTCAATAGAATCGGCAACAATAGATCGCGGATTCAATGGAGTCTGTGGAACAATAACCACTTCATGACCATTAATAAGTTATTTACCGATCATAGCAGGAGTTTCAATCTCCTTCGACTTTTCTAGCTTGATATTTTTCTTCTCTGTATTGACACTAACAGGAAGCAAGACATCCCAAGTGACTGGAAGTAACTCCAACAATCCATGAATAAGTTATAGAATGGACAACATTTTGCTTAGAAGTTCAGAGGAACATGGACATTGGCTCGGATGAATGTGAAGGAGCGAATCAATGTCTTGCTGCTGAGCTAGCAATGGCCGTGTCAAAGAGCATCTGTGATTGGACACATTCGGCATGTGGGTGGGGGCGGGGGAATAAGATTGTGGGAGTACGGCTGGTCATGTTTTAGAGGTCTGGTCGAGTGGAGGAAATGAATACCGCATGGTACAATGACTTAGGCATGGGGAGGTTGCCCATCCTTATTTGACAGCGGATCTCTCTCTC
Source organism: Eucalyptus cladocalyx (assembly GCA_017140615.1). NCBI lineage: Eukaryota > Viridiplantae > Streptophyta > Magnoliopsida > Myrtales > Myrtaceae > Eucalyptus > Eucalyptus cladocalyx. The sequence goes on along the minus strand of CM029525.1, from coordinate 3,892,069 downwards.
TCTCTCTCTCTCTCTCTCTCTCTCTCTCTCTCTCTCTCGCGCGACTGCGATGGACCTTGAGAACTATTTTTGGTGATTTCTATTGAATAAGGGAATTTCCTTTTTAATTTGTTTTTCACGTGTTAGTAGTCTAAGCAAATATGGGATTCCACTTAAATGCCAAAATCGCTCATTTTGGTGTCAAAAAAAAGGATCACTTAAATGCCAAATCGGAAAAAAAACGATCACTTTGGTGCCATCGGTGAGAGATTCCGGCCAAATTAATTACGTAGCTTTTACATTTAAAAATAAGAAGTTGTAGTGGCTTTTAAACGCCGTCATTTTGCTGTCATATGTGGATAACCTCACAAAAACGACGCCGTATAGCTTATATGGGGACTGAAATTAGGGTTCTTTGTCCGATCCTTGCCCAACACCGACTGCCATCGCTTGACCACCATCGCTCGGTCACCATCGTAGTTACTCGACCACGTGAGCAAGGAGAGGCTGAGGTTGTTGCTTAGGCAAGAAGTGGCGCGAAGAATAGGAGGCGAGGGTGGAGAAGGAGAAGGAAGAAGGAGGGTCAAAGGTGCTACTGCTGGTGTCGTTGCTAGTGGTGCCGTTGCTAGTGCCGCTGCTAGTATTGTTCTTTAGGGAAGAAGACGAGGAGGAAGCCCATGCCTCTCTCTCTCTCTCTCTCTCTCTCTCTCTCTCTCTCTCTCTCTCTCAATTTGGAGATTTAGGGTTCTTACTTGGGGGAAAGACGTCAAACGATGTCGTTTTGTTGTTTGGATACTGACTGTACTCTTCAACAAGCCACATCAGCTTCAAAAATTAATAAAAAAAAGTGTCACATTGGATTTTCGGCCAATGAGATCAGCGTTGGCACTAAAATGAACTTTTTTCAAATTTGTTGGCATTTAAGTGATCCACAACTTTTAGCATTTCTAGTATATTTACCCCTAAAGATGAAGTAACAAGGCTCAGCAAGAGCAAAGAGGCAACAGCTTCAAACACTTCGTTTAGAGTTCGAAATGCTACGAATGAAGTCAGGAGAGACAATCACAAATTTCTTCTCCCGGATAATGGCAATTGTCAATAAGATGTGGATTCATGATGACAAGATGGAGGATGTCACCGTCGTTGAAAAGATTCTTTGATCTTTAACACCAAAGTTCAACTTTGTTGTTTGTTCCATGGAAGATGCCAAGGATATTGACGAACTTTCCATTAATGAGTTGCAAGGATCCTTATTATTTTATGAACAAACACTCCTACAGTGAGAGACATGAGAGAAAGCTTTGAAGGCCTCAATTGGAGATAATTCTTTATTAGCAACAAGGGCGAATAAATCCAGAGACAAAGGAAGAGAGAACAACGATTGCAACAATTTCAGCTTCGATCAAAAGCCTGAAAACCATTCCCATCATGATCCTCAAGGGAGAGGAAGAGGTTGTGGAGGAGGACATTCAACTGGTTTTAGGCCAAGGTTAGCAGATAAATCCAAAGTGGAGTGTTTTAGATGCCACAAGTATGTGCATTACAAATTTGAATGTCGAACTAATTTGAATAGACAATGTGGAAAGAACTAACTTTGCAGAAAAAAGAAGAAGTGTCTCTTTTGATGGTGTGCTATGAGAAAGAAGAAACTCAATCAAACAAGTGGTATCTCGACATTGGTTGTAGTAACCACACATACCACATGTGTGCAGACAAGAAGATGTTTTTCGATCTAGATGAATTGTACCACAACACCGTGAAGTTTGAAGACAATTCTATTGTGTCTGTGATGGGGAAGGAACGGTGACAATTCATCCAAAAGGGACATCGGTATAGACCATCTCAAATGTACTGTATGTCTTTGAATTGAAGACTAATATGCTAAGTGATGGTCAATTGCAAGAGAAGGGATATAAAATCTCTATCAAAGGTGGGATTTCCAGAATCAAATAAAGTTCCTCTGCATAGATCGTGGTGGAGAGTACAACTCACTTGAGTTCATAGATTTTTTTGTAAAACATGGCATTAAGAGACAAACTTATAATGACCTATACACCACAACAAAATGACATATGTGAGAGGAAGAATCGTACCATTCTGAATATGGTATGGAGTCTCTTGAGGAGAAGTAGAATTCCAAAGAGTTTTAGGCCTGAAGCAGTCAATTGGAGCATTTATATTTTGAATAAAAGTCCCACTCTAGCTGTACAAAATATGACACTAGAAGAAGCTTGGAGCGGCCAAAGACTTATGGTAGATCACTTTAGAATTTTTGGGTGTATTGCCTACACCCATGTTCTAAACTAGAAGAGGAAGAAGCTAGATGACAATGGAGTCAAATGTGTTTTTCTTGATAGTAGTGATCAATCAAAAACCTATAAGCTTTATGATCCTATAACTAAGAAATCAGCATCAACCATGATGTGATTTTTGAAGAAGAACAAACCTGGCCATGGGGTGAGCAAGGTGTTGGTAAGCGAATTCCAATGAATTTTGAAGATGAAGATGAGTTGGTGCAACAACCCACAACAACCCAAATCACTACATGCAATGCCCAAAGTACGGCCGTAGTTGCAAAGCCTGAACATTGGCCTCATCGTGTTCAATGGAGGTCTACATGGATGAGTGACTGTGAAGTAATAGGAGCTGATCAATCTGAAGATACACTTACCCATTTCGCTTTGTTTTCAGATTGTGATCTAACGAACTTTGATGAAGTAGCACAAAAAGAAAATTGGAGGATAGTAATGGATGAAGAAATCGCAGCTACTAAGAGGAATAACACTTGGAAGTTGACAGATTTTCCAATAGGACACAAAACAATAGGTGTCAAGTGGGTGTACAAGACAAAATTGAACAAGCATAGCGAAGTTGACAATTTGCTTGCTGACAAAAGGCTACAAGCAAGAATCCGGAGTGCACTACAAAGAAGTATCTGCACCTATAGCAAAACTTGACACAATTAGATTGGTGATTGCATTAGTAGCACGTTATTCATGGCCTATCTTCCAATTGGAAGTGAAGTCAGCATTCTTGCATGGTGACCTCCAAGAAAAGGTATTTGTTGATCAACTTTCCGGTTATATGAAGCTTGGTAGTGAACATAAAGTTTATAGATTGAAAAAGACACTATATGGGTTAAAACAAGCTCCCGAGCTTGGTATAGTCGCATTGATGCCTATTTTTTGAATGAAGGATTTAGAAAATGTCCATATGAGCATATGCTCTTTATTAAAATTGGTGATGATGGAAAGTTGATTCTTGTATGCTTATATGTGGATGATCTTATTGTTATTGGGAATGATAGCGCCATGTTTTACAAATTTAAAAAGTCTATGATGGATGAATTTGAAATGACTAATCTTGAATTGATGTATTATTTTCTGGGTATATAAGTGATTCAATCTGTAACTGGAATATTTATGTCTCAGAAGAAGTATGTTCAAGAGATGTTGGGCAGGTTTCAAATGAATAATTGCAACCTTGTGACTACTCCAACTGAATTTGGATTGAAGCTCTTGAAGGATCGTGATGGAAGCAAGGTGGATGGCACTCTCTACAAGCAAATTGTTGGAAGCCTAATGTATTTGATAGGGACAAGACCAAATACCATGCATGCCGTGAGCCTTATAAGTAGGTAAATGGAGCACCAGATAGAGTTACATCTGCAAGCTGCAAAAATGATTTTTTGCTATTTGCAAGGAAAGTGAAAATTGTGGGCAGTTTTATAAAAAGGAGAATAAGTTAGATTTGTTTGGATTTACATATAGCAATTATATAAAAAAAAAAAAAAAATTATGCTGGAGATGTTGATGATAGAAGTACTTCAAGGTATATCTTCATGCTTGGTTTGGGGATAGTTTCATGGTCTTTAGAGAAGCAATCAGTTGTCACTTTATCAACAGCTGAAGTAGAATTTGTAGCTACAACTTCATGTGCCTGTCAAGCCATATGATTACGGAATATTCTTGGAAAGCTTTAGTTCAAACAGCAAGAAGCAATTACAATCTATTGTGACAACAGCTCAGCCATCAAACTCTCCAAAAATCCAGTTCTACATGGGAGGAGCAAGCATAGAGATGTGAAGTATCACTTCTTAAGGGATCTTACAAAGGATGAAGTAATTGAGCTAGTTTTCTGCAAAAGTGAAGATTAAGCGGCCGATTTTTTTCACAAGCCTCTAAAGTTGCCCAGGTTTCAAAAGCTGAGAAAGTTCGTTGGTGTCTGCTTGTTGGATATTCCAAAAGGTCCTTTAAGCTGAATGTTTGCAACATCAGTTTAAGGGAGGGAATGTTTAATGAGTCAATTTCCTCTTTAATTTGTTTTTCACATGTTAGTAGTCTGTTGAGCAGTACTCCTAATCTATGGGGTCATTGCTGCACATGTTAAGTTAGTGGGATGTGGATAGTTACTTGTTGGTGCAAAGCCTATATAAAAGCCATGGTGTCAGTCTTTATAAACATTTATGCAGACAGCTCTTCTTCCTTTGTGTGTGTTTCTCCTTCTTATGTTTCAACAACTTCAGTTGTGCTCGCACGAATGGTCTGAATCTCACAATCACAATTGATGGCTCCCTCTGAACCATCGACATTGACATTGATCTTTTAGCGAGCCCCCGTCGGGCGGTTTCCAGATCTGAGGTAAGTTCCGGCCTTGAGTCCTTTTGTTTCCCCCAATTTTTTCGCTCCATCTTACCATGTTCTCGTGCAGAGCCGTGGCGTTTGTGAAGAGGAGCTTCGGATCTGGTTTTTTCTCTTGTGAAAGACGATGCGGTTCCTCGATTTCCAGATATACCACAAAAATTCGTGGCCACAGTTCAAAAGAGGGATGAATGCAGGATTTTCCTTTAATTTGCTCGGCCATTTCAATTCTGGTTAACCCAATTCCCAGATAGACCGTCTGGTGTCGTGGTGCCTGGTTTCCAGTATCGATTGAAGTGGGTTTTTGTTTGCAATTTTGTTTCGAAGCGTTTTTTGCTTGCTTTCTGCGTCAATGGCAAAGAGTGACCTCTTTCTGTGCCTTGGCTTCTTTTGTTCCCGAATTAGTATGAATCTGCTGTTGATTCCTAAGCTCAATAATGATAATCCTGCGTTTGTTGTTCTCTTTCTAAGCTTGTTTGAGTCATTTCTAAGATGTTAATGAGTTGTGCGGTTTGGGTTTTTGCATGACAAGATTGGGCACATGCATAGGGTGGAATCGCCTGGCGTAGATGCTTGAATGAGTTGATGTGTTTATTTGGGGGTTGGATTCTTCATGCGCGTTTTGCCAAAAACTTGCATCTACATTGAACTTGTAGCGGTGCGCGTTTATGTGTTTGTGTGCTTGTGCATGTAGAGCGGTTTGGAGCCTCTGTGTCTACTATATCGCATAGGGCAGGAAAATGGAGAACGATCCGTTTGTTTAGAGTGGTACTATTCCTTTTAGTTTTTTTATAATGTTTAATGATTTTGATATCTCAGTTCACCCTTCTCCCAAGAAAATAGACGAAGCACACAACTCTGGTCTTTATTCTCAATGCTATTAGCATTATTCAAGGCAATGTCATTCCCTTGTGACATATGTTAGTATTTTCCAAAAGCACGAAGATCGGCATGATATGTGGCTATCCATTTTCTTATAATCTCAACCTCGGTTTTCCGCTGCTTGACCAACCATTTAGGATCTTTTTTTGTAGCTGGCATTATGTCCAAACAATGAGAACCTGCAAGCAAGAAATTATTTTCACGGCATTAATTTCAGTATCACAATCCGCTTCCATAAATCTAAAGATGGAAAGATAATCCATTCCATTTGACTTTGGTTCGACACGAGTGGAGTCAACACATACCTTTAGCTGTGTAGACCGCAACGACAGAATTTGAAATACTCTTCAAAATCCTACAATTGATAATATGGAAGAACTATTTTGAAATCTTATCCAAATCAGTAATGTTTTCATGAAAATCTATAGGTTTTGATGCTATACGTACCCTCCATAGCTAAAAGGATCTTGAAGCCCATTGGAGAAAATAATATTACTAGCGAACCTGTGCAAAACAAGTTTTATGTCCTGCAATTTTCCATAGTCAGTGAAGAAATGAAAGGGTGACATATGTTGTTTGGTGTGTGTAAGAAAATTAAAAGAGTATCATATATATGTGATTTTATTTTGTGACTGTACTTGACCACCGTAATAAGTAGAGACCCAGTGTTGCCGAGGTGCGATGCCGAAGTCTCTCTTGCAGCGAGTCACAAATTTATCTAGGCCAGAAGGAGCTGGTTGAAACATAGTATTGTTGGTGATGCTCCAAAGGTCTGCAATCTCGGTACATGTCTGCAAACTCAAACAACCTCCATTTGCTTAGTTCAACATAATTCGAGTCAATTTCAACTGGTAGTAGTAAGCTACCAGCTGAAATTGATATCCGATTATAGTGTGTACCTGCCAATGCCAACCCAAGCCAGTTTGAGATAGAGGTGTAGGAGGTGGGTTGATGTAACAGGTCGAATTTCGGTCGTAAGCCGCTAGGCCTGCGAAAATCTTCCTGAGAGTGTCATTTCTTGGAGAAGCTCCATTAATGGCATTGCATATCACTTCCACTGGACGTCTAAATGGATCATTGTACGCGGCAGCCTCAAAGTAGTTCGCTTTTAAGTACTCCTTGAGCTGTGAAGAACTTTCCAGTGGTCTAACAAAAGATAAAAGATATGCAAAATTAGATGTGGATACGCGTCTAAAGCATATCCATAAATATTTTTTTTTAAATTACTATCAGATCTTAAAACCATTGTATCATGTTAGAATCATTCCCTTTGTCTAGTGAAAGTTCGTTCTATTATGCAATAAATTGTTAATGTGAAAAAGGCTTTTCACACGCGGACTTATCCGCCCTAAATTTGATGGTAAGTGAGGGAGTTGATACCTGAAATTCTCAAATCAAGAATGGGTAGACCGATTGTGCAAAGGTTCACTTCACTGTCAATGTATGCTATAACTTTCCAATTAGACATGTCTAACAACTTCTCATCTTCTAAAAATTACTTATCCTACGGAACATTCTGAGAAGTCTCTAAAATACAATATGATGTATGATCCCAATTCCATCATCCATGCACCTGCAAGTTTTGAAAGTTTTGCTCAATTTTGCGAGACCATGAGGCTCAGAAGCGACTCTATCAATTTCCTCCCAGGATCTTCTAATGGTTTGGTGGCAAGAAAAACTAGCTTCCTGAAAAATTAACCAAACAATTATTCAAGTTATCGATTTGATTAATGAAAATGCATGCTAAAGGAAAAAGGTATAATTCCAGCAATTAAGATTACCAAAAAATCTTTTGCAACTCCTGGATAGAATGTATCCTGAGGCATGATGTCGGAAAGGCGAGAATTGGAGCAGATGATGCCAATGCTCCGAGCGCCACATGAGGGTACTTCAATCGAAGCCATGCAGCTAGCACTGAAAATCAAACGTATGAAGATTGAAATACCTACTTATAAGCAATATGTAGAATATATGGTGTTGGTCTATTCCTGGTAAACCTGACGGTAGGCACTTTCTTCAATGCAGTTCAGGGCAAGCTATATCAAACTCGATATGGATTGTCGTTGTCAATATGACTAGTGCTCTTTAGGAAAAGTTCTATCCATGATATGTTCAAGAACAAGGACTTTTGGCAGATTATGTGTGTTTATTACATCTTACTATAATCAATGGGAATCGTACATTAGAATACTTAGTGGGCTATTTTCTTCAATTCAATGTAAAGCAGTAGTCATATTGCTGACAAGTGAAAATGTATTCACTTACTTCCCCCGTATGATCCTCCACTGACAATTATTGGAGAATGTTTGGCATTCAATTTCTGTTTCAAATATAAAAGGATTTCTGCGTAATCGGCAAGAGCTTGCGCCGAGTTGAAATATCCGCTAGTATTAGCGTCTTTTAGTGCTTTATCGAGTGTCCACCCATATGGAATTGATTCACCATAAAACCGATGCTGCAAGATTTCAAATTTATGTTTGTAAGTTGTTTAAATGTGTACATATGCACGGCAAAATAAGGGAAAAATAAGGTACTATTAGGCAAATTTTATAGGGCATTTAATTACCTCTATATAGACCAAAAGCGCTTTAAACTCAGCCGCGTTATCCGTCATGAACCCAACACCGGTCGTGGCGCTGTCAATGGGTGCTTCGTCACCGAGAAAAGCGAAGATCGGGGCACTTGCATTTGCGCCACCCCAGTATTTGGAATTGATAATGTATCTTTGTTTGAAAGTAGTGTAACTTTCCGGCCTGTAATTGAAATGATCGAGGGTTTGGTTGTAAAAGAAAGTCTGGAAGTCTTTTGACGAGATGGAAGTTCGAACCGCCCATGTAGGATCTTGAATAAACGTTCGGTGGAATACGCTCAGCTTCGGAATATAGTAACCATCTAAGTTCTTCTTGGTAGCAGCACAAGCTGAGAAAAGCATTAGAATGATCAAAATGCTACAGAGTGACGAAGACATGTTAGGGTGTGTGGTTATTGCTTAGGCTAAAGCAGGCACGCAGAGAGGAGGATCCTCGAGATGATTTTTGGCTTCAACCAGTTCACATTTATACAGAGAAGCCCACGATCCCATTTTGTACTACTATTTTCTATGCCAAATCACATTAAAACTAGTAAATTATGTCTTGGATTTGAGCATGTGTACAAGACCTGATTCGATTGGAGGATGTGAATAGGTTTCTTAAACCAAGTACATTGGGGAAAAAAGGAATCTGATAGATCACTACCTTATTTGGATAAATTTTCTTTTCTTGAAGGCCACACTAATTCACGTCACGATTTCTTTCCCGTTAGGGAAAGTGTCCTAGTTTGCCGAAGAATTACTACCTTATTTGTATTATATTTTCTTTTCTTGCAGGTCATAGTAATTCGCGTGACGATTTCTTTCCTGTTAGAGAAAACTATCCTAGGTTGCCGCACCAAAGAATTAACTTATCGGCTGGACGGTGCATATCTTTCTTTATCTGTGAGTCCGGTCAACAAGAGTTAAATTTGAAACGAAAAAAAATAAAGATAACTTTTTTGTAAGATACAGAGAATTTAGCCTTTTGTTCTTATCTATTATTGAAATGGCCTTCTTGAATCAATTCATCATCGATATTTTTTGTAATAGCAATTCAACATATTATTGTTTCAAAGCAAGAAGATTGGCATATATTCAATTATCCGTACTTCGATATTTTGCTACAAGACCGACCAGTCTGAATCTGTCGGTGGCTTTGGTTATAAATCTAAGCAAGAAGAAAGTGCAAAACACATAATTAGTGACAAGAGTATATTTTGAGTTTGAAGCCGTGAAGAAACCTAATCAAAGTAGAAAATTCAAATCTAAATAGGGCTTATGGTTTGATGCCCAAACAATCAAGAAATTACAAAATTACTTTCTACTTTGGAGTTAGATTCCTAATTTGAGTAGATTCCCTTCCATTGATTTCATTTGAGTGATTTGCGAGTATGTGAGACAAGTCACAAAGCAACAAATAAAGTGGCCTAGTTATGTATCTTCCTTTGTATAGATAGTGGCAATACTATCTAAATTATTCTTCAGGACCCTAAGATTGAAAAAGAGATCAAATTGTTAAGCATGATTAAGTAATGTGGAATTTTACTCTTTGGATGGATTGTACGGTGAGAAGCATTTGAGGTTTTATACCCTCCATTACTATAAGGATCTTGATGTCCATTTGAGAAAATAATGCTTGCCAAACCTACAATGAATTAGCTCTATACCTACGAAAAAAAAAAAAAAAAAAAAAAAAAAAGTTAGAGAATGACAGATGGTATGGTTTACTTCGAATTCTATGCAAAAAAACTAGTTTAATCTACTAATAGCAATAAGAGCCAAATATATATTTTTCAAGTCACTGAAAATCATACATGCCATAGAAGTAGGTTGTGACCTAATGTAGGCGAGACGTCACTGCCATATTGGTAGTCGCATTCATTAGTGAATCTGCTAGAGATGAAAGGCACCGGTTAGAACATAGGATTGTTTGTGTTGCCCATAGGGAATACTATTTTATTGCAGCTCTACAAGCAAATCCCCCTTCTAGATCAATAGAAGTGTAAGTTTTCTTAGACCCTACCAAATTTTACAAGGAAGTTTTCAAGAAGGGGATAGTTCAATTTTCTTGACACCTAAATTTTGGCTTCACATTTAGTTATTTATTGCATAAGAAAATTAGGGATCCAAACCGATCTCTAAAAATATAAATATCAATTTTTACTATGCATGTTTAGTTCTTGTAAAGCATGTCCGCATCCGATAAATTTCATATGAGCTAATGTTATTATGCTTGAACTCAAGAAGCCATGAACATGCTCCGAGTTGGCACACAGATTAACAAATCCTCAGAACATGCTCAATTATCAATTGTGCACATGAGAATCTGAAACTTGGGGTCACAATTTCCGCAAAGATGAGGGAAGCCAATCAATTAGAGAAATCTTATCTTCAGTAAATCTTCCCTCTAGTAAATTTTGGCCAGATAAGTGGAGGAACTCGTGGGATCTTTTTCCAAGAATACCGGAATGCACAAGAGGAAACAAATATGTCGACTGCGAAATCATGGGCAATCTTGTCAGACCGTATGTTGAGGGAAATGAATTGGAATATTCAACACGGCTTTGGCCAAGATATCCTGCGTCCAAAAGCTCAACCCCACCAGGGCTCACGAATCATCTTTCGCATAATAAGAGGAGTCAATTACCTTTTAGTGACTAATGCATATAAGTCAATTACCTTTTAAAATAAGACTCTAGGACTTATCCTTGTTTTTGTTAAACTATTTATGATAATAAAAAATGAAAAGAAATAGTATAGCGCATGTTAATTTGTTAGAATTTCATGCAAAATCAGGCGTAACATGCGTGCATTCCGTCAGCATTTTTTTTTAATTACAAATGTAGTAACTTGCCCCTATTCATGGTTTTGATTATCGGATGTCACCTCATTGTTTGCATAGCTGCGTGGTTATATCTTAAATATTAGTGGTATAATATAAAAAGCGGGAAAGATTACATTCAAAATATTTTAAAAATAAAGAGAAAAGGTACCAAGTCTCCGTACCCATGAATTTTTGGTTCATAGAAGTATAATGTACTCCCACATTTTACTTAGGTGTCTAATTCACCTAAAATCGATTAGTGGCGGCTCCTATAGCTAAGATAATTTGAGCACCAAGTTGCGATTGATTGGACTTGGGAGAGTCCGTGCTAAGCACTGCTCTTGGTAATCCATTAGCTTCCTCCGGGAAGGTTGCAACAAAATTTACAACAAAGTTTTCCAATATAAGTACAACACAAATGGCAAAACTTGATATGAGTGAACAGTGGTAAAAGTTATGAAAAGTACACATGACTGCCACTTTTTTTTTTTAAATTGAGACATTTAAGTGTCAAGTCTAGCGACCCTAACCGAAAATCCTATGTGGCAATTTTTTATTAACATAACTCACCTATGTGGCTTATCTGAGTGCTAAGTCATCAAAGAAGAGCCTGAACGACATTGTTTTGTCTCCTTTTTGAATTTTAGTATTAGTATTAATAAATTAAATCTTTTTGTTAAAAAAAAAGGATGAAGATTGTAGAAGGGGAGGACTCAGCCCTCGCTATCGCCTCCTCATTATCATTAGGCCCTGGCCAAATGTTGGTGACCTTGGTCGACCGGTGGCAAGGGCTTAGCCCAGCCAACGACGAGCCTTGGCTCGGCTGCCCATGTTGGTGACCCTCGCCCCAAATCTGAGTGATGGCTTGCAAGCCCTTGTTGATGATTGGCCAAAATTGCGGACCTTCGTCAGGGCTCGGCGACATCGGCTGACTCTTCCCCATCGTCGTTGGCCAGTCTCGGCGAAGGTGGGGATCAATGGCGAGGGCGAAGCCTTCAACTTCTAAAATCTTCATCTTCTTCCTTTTTTTTAAATTGTGTCACGCCCTGATCCTCGGGTGCGCGCCCATCCCAGCTTGGTCGATTAAATAGTAACGTCCCAAAACACATCGCCGACCCTTTTATTTTAATACGAATGCGGAAGCCTATAAATAATCCCTAGACAATAAAAAAATGAGATAGGAAAGTATGACCAAATTTCGAACCTTTAAAAACAACCACACTTATATACAAACAACCAAAGTTGTATATATCACAATACAAACATAAACTTCAGGTCATACAAAAACCAATTTAGGAAACATAGTTTGCAGATAGGAGTGGGGTTTTAATACTCCTTTAAATCCTCCTCTGGGTCTTCCTCCTCCTTAACGATCTCTCATTCTTCCATGCTTTAGTTGGAGCCCACTACTGAGCACTTCGAAGAGTCAGGATCATCACCAAGCTTGGGATCCTTCGCATTCACCACCGATCCATCCTTAGGATCCGATGTCCCTTTTCCCGAACGCAACCTCCAAAACGTACAGATGTACATCAGATTCTGACATAGGACCCACCCTTTGTCCATCATTGTAATGGCGATACCATGACCAGTAATTATGAGGTACCTTTTGGGGTTCATCCACATCAACCCAAACAGTTTTCACTAGTACATATTCCAATCCTTTTGGGTGATGGTATATCGGAATGTGATAATCTATTTCTGTGATTTTCTCTGGTATACCAAAATGTTCGAGAGGTGCTGGAGGTGCTGCCATCTATGGACGTTGTCCCACAACGGGGTAAGACTACGTCTCAGCGAGTTCTACCCCCTAAGACTCGATTAGGAAGAAAATACGCTTTAAAGGCTACCTAAGCACACCACAGGTCAGAGGACTTAACTTGGCTTCAACTTCATCCTGCAAATCAATATCATTTATAGATGCCTCAAATCACATCAACCAATCAATTCATAACATTAAATCAAATAATTGATCAATCGACCTAGTCAATTACATGTTATCACGACCTTTCTCCAGTCAGCCAAATCAATACTATCTAATAAGTCCGATCATATCAGGACTGCTCACTCTAAGCTGATATATAGATATTATAGCTTACGTTAAGCTGATAAATAGTGTACTACTTTTGCTAAGCTGACATATCAAACCATTGGGTTGAAATAGTATATCACCCCAATCATTTAATCAATTCATCATTTTTATCATACTCGATAAAAATAGCCGTGTGTGGGTACATGGTTGGCATTAGCCAAAATATAATAATTTCACTTTTGAACTTTCCAACATTTTCAGCAGTCCCAAAATAGATTTTTTGCATTGTAGACCGACGCCCGGTAATTTTCCAATCAATTACCAAAATTAAACAAATTTAGGAATAATTTCCTAATTTCACAATTCACTCACAATCAACACAAATTAGAGCTCAAGTAAATAAATAGATCACACCATTGTAATCAACATAGAATTCTGGTCATCGGTTATCTCAACCTAATTTCTGGAAAATAAATAAATAAATAAGTAATTATGGAAATTAATAAATAAATGCAGTAAATATTACTTAGGCTCGGAAAAGCCTAATTGGAAGCTGAGACGAGCCCAGAAAATTTTCGAACCACTCTAGTTAAATACTAGAGCTTGTCTATGCTCCAATTACACTAACTATCCATCTAACATGCATCGATAATTAATTGAATTCACTAATCAATTTAACTAACTACCTAATACATGCTTAACCTAAACTAATCAACACTTAATTGTCATTAACCTACTAAGTGAGGATTAGTGAGTTAAACTCACTTGCTCGGCAATCTGGTTGATGCAAATCGACGGGGACGCGACGGAGCTCACTTCTCTCCAAAGCGAACCTAGCTTTTGGGGTTGAGAACATCCTCAAAATGGGCCAAACCCTTGGCTGGAAATCCACTCCTTTTGCTTTTGTTTTGGGCTGAAACAGAGGGAAACAAGGTCGGTTTGAGGCAACAACGGGCTGAGAAAGGTTGAAGGGTCCAAACCGGGTTCAAGTGGGGACTCATGGCGGCGAAACGGTGGCTAGACGGCTTCGGCTAAGCTCCACAAAGCACGAGACAGTAGTTGGGATGGCGAGAGACGTGGATGAAGGGTTAGGGATGCGTGGACTGGCACGGGGCAGCGGTGGCGTGCAAGGATGGCAAACGGCGGTCTGGCGATGGCGAGCAGTCTCAGCGGCGTGTTGGCTAGCTACTTGGCTTCTCCTCTAGATTTTCTGGTCTTCGCATGGTACAATGGAGAGGGTGGAAGAGGTGGTCGACGGTGGATGAGGGAGAGTGGGAGAGATAGGGGACAAGGGGGCCACCAAACTTTTTTCTTCCACAACTTGGTCCCCTTGACCAATCCTCCTCCACAACCGCTTCCTAGGCTAAGAATCAACCACCAAGGCTTCATTTGCAACCCTTGAATTGGTCTAAAAGCCCTACATGGTGGGGGGCTACAAATTTGCAAGGTTTTCCCTCCAATTGGACACTTATTCTTGCTTAAATCAATTCGATTTGGCCTCTCAAAAATCAACCAACACCTCAACGATCAAATTGGTATTTTTCCTTACCAATTGATCCTACTTGCTTTCCAATTTTGCAATAAAAAATTATCCTTGACATTTTCTAGACAAAACGGCCCTATCTCAACTTTTTCTCAAAAAGTCTCAGTTTGTAGAAAAATCTTTAGAGACTAAGTTGACGTTCTTAGAATGATTTGTGACATGACAGAACTTTCAATTTCTAAAATGGGATTCAAATTTGCGGTTAATTTCACTTTAACGCGTTTTTAGCGTGACCTAGGCTACCGGGTAGCTTTCAGAAACTTTTAGTGCAAATGACCCATGGTTGATTTTCTTTGAGCCACAATGAAGCCACTCAACACATTAGTGATTCCCGGTTATCGTGAAAATCTCGAGGATTCAGTTATGGACACAGGATACTAAAACAATAAAAAATCAGTTTAATGCCGGTTAACAATAATTTTTCAATTTAGTGAAGTCACCCACGTTTAGCCACACATCTTAGTCAAACTGACCTATCTCTAATACCTAATTGATTTTTAATTGTGTCGTAATGGCCTCTGAAGATAAACACAATCAAGAAGCCGATTCCTGGTCAAATTCTCAAGTCTATTGCATTAAAATCCCTTAATTGTTTCCTCAGATAATCTAGTTATCTCGAGAGTGATTAGCTCTGAGAACAGTCCTATTGGCGTGTCGATGAAATACCCGATTTATTTAATGGAAAACATGATTGAATATCTGGGATGTCACGAATTGTTTTTTAATTTAATTTATTAATATGTATATTAAAATTCAAATTTGAGGCAAAATGACATCATTTTTTGCTTATCTAGCCACGTCAATGTAGTCATTTTGCAATTGTCTCATTAGAGAAACATTTCAGCATTTTAGCCGGATTTTCTCACCGTTGGCACTTAAATAATCCATTTTGCTCCAATTTTAGCACTTAAGTGTACATTTCCTAACTTTTGGCACTCAACTGTCCCTCCGTGCCAAATTTTGGCACTTGAGGGGTTTGGGCCTCGAAGTTTTCCAATTCCTATTATCGGTGAGATGCCTAAGTTGCAAGATTTGAGCTTGGATCTAATTCCACTTATCAGCACAGAGCCTCCACCTAACCCTAATCTAAAATAGACGGTATTGTTAGTGCAACTTGATCTCTCTACCACTCAGCCCTCCAAGAAAGGAAAGAAGGAAAGGTTGGATTTAGAGGTACTTGACCACGCAAGCTCTCTCATAGTTCTCATCCACAGAGGTGTCATCACCTCGCCTCCTAAGCGAACCTCTTGTAAGTTCACTTGATTGCAGTCGTGAGCTCTCCCAAGCTCATATCCCATGTGATAGTGAAAGGTGTTGTGACTCTACCTTGACGTCGCAGCACATTTTGATCGACGATTTTAAGGTCGAAAGGAAAACAGATGTAAATGTGAGTTTAAAGGTACCTTTACGATCATGATAGCCTTCTCAAGATGTACATCTATCAAAGATGGCATCACCTCATCTTTATCAGTTTCACCATGTTAAATCACAATCATTCCCCTCATGACAGATTTATTTATGCGATCTATTTGTTTAAGACAACCTAGATATAAGATGAGAGTCGCTACTGGCCTCATTTTTTGTGGTTGGTTAGAGAACCTAATCGAGAGTCGAGAGTAATTCCTCAATTTCTATGCATCTAGATATCTAAGTTAGGAAATTTGGGTTATGCTAATATTTTTATTAGTGCCATATCGATACATGATAGTGTATCATGTTATCTAGGGTGTCCATGCATTTCTTTTTACCTTTTTGGGATCGTTTTCCCTAAACTAGGCGATCATGCATGGATAGTCATTTTCGTGCCATCTATTTCTAAGAAAGACAAAATAAGGCACTCAATTTAAAGTGCGAAATGGTAAGTAAACAATCAATGAAAATAATAAATTTATTATGCAATCCTAAGGAAGATAAAACTCAAAAGATAAGGAAAAAGAAAAAACTTGCAACTCGTTGAGTATTTATACAAATGAGAAGACTCAAGACATATATTGGAGATGAATGATACAAAATTATGGTTGGAATGAGTATCGACCTTCCACTATCTTTGTGTCCTCTTCGTCTTCAAGATTGTGACATCATAGGTTTTCGATTCCGCTTTCAATTGAATAAATCGGACTTTTCATCGATACGCCTATAGTGTTATTCTCAGAGCTGATCACTCATGAGATAACTAGACTAATTAGGGAAGTCATTAAGGATTTTAAGGCAAATAGACTTGAGAATTCGACTAGGAATCGGCTGCGCGACCGTGCTCATCTACCAAGATCATTACAACATAGTTAAAAATCAATTAGAGATCAGAGATAGGTCAGTTCGATTGAGATGCATAGTTAAACGTGGGTGATCCCACTAAATTGCAAAATTCTTATCGATCGGCACTAGTTTGATTTTTCTGTCATTTTGGTACCCTTTGTCCGTATTTGAAATCTCGAGGTTTTCACGACCATCGAGAATTGCCAATGTGTCGAAGGGGTTCATTATGGCTTGAAGAAAATCGACCACGGGTCATTTGCACTAAAAAAGTTTGAAAGCTACCTGGTAGCTCAGGTCATGCTAAAAATGCACCGGAGTGAAATTAACCGTGAATTTGAATTCGATTTCCGAAATTGAAAGTTTTGCCATGTCACAAATCATTTTAGGAATGTCGACTCAGCCTCCGAAGATTTTTTTGTAAACCGAGACTTTTTGGGAAAAAGTAGTCATTGGGCCATTTTTGTCCAGAAAAAGTAAGGAACCGGTTTTGATCTCGAAATTGGGAGGCAAGTGGGGTCAATTGGTGAGAAAAAAATACCAATTAGATCAATGAGGTGTTGGTTGATTTTATAGAGGCTAGATTCTATTGAATTAAGAGGGAATTGGTGTCCAATTGAGGGAGAAATCCATGAAATTCGTAGCTCCCCCTTGCTTAGGACTTTTGGACCATTTGAAAAGTTGTGAAGTGAGCCTTGGTGGTTGATTGTGGTCCATGGAAGCCAGCTATGGCTGAGGATTGGTCAAGGGGACCATTTGAGAGAAAATAAGGCTTGGTGGCCCCCCTTTGTCCCCTTATCCCTTCCTCTCTCGCTCAAGCTGGCCGGCCACATCCATTTCTCCTCATCCTTGCCATTTTCAAACACCACAGCAGCTGAAGAAGAGCTACCAAAGCTAGCCCTTGCCGTTAGATTGTTCATCGTCGCTGTTCATCACCCGCGACACCACCACCGCCCGTCGCGCCTCAGCCGCATCCAGCGGTGTTGCTCGCCTCCCTCTCACCTGTTTCGACGTCCCAGGAGCTATCTCGAGCAACTTAGGCCACCATGAGCCCCCTCGGACCGCCGTCGAAACTCGAAATAACCCCCCCATGCCGTTGTTGCCTCCACCGATCCACCACTGCCTTTGCCTCACCGAACTAGCCTTTGTTTTCTTCTTTTGCAGCCCAAAATAGAGAGCAAATCAGTGGGTTTCCAACATGAGTCTTGGCCTATTTTGAGGTTGTTCCCAACCTTGAAAGTTAGGCCCACTTTGGAGAAGATTGTCCCTTGCGGCATTCCGTTGATTTGAATCGACTAGATTGCGAAACAAGTGAGTTTAACTCGTTAATCCTTGCTTAGTAGGTTAATTATGTTTAGGGGTTGATTAGTTTAGGCTAAGATGGATTAGGTGGTTATATTAGATTAGTGAATTTAATTAATTACCGATGTATGTTAGGTGGATAGTTAGTGCAATTAGAACTTAAACTAGCTCTAGTATTTAACTAAAGTGGTTCGGAAATTTTCTAGGTTTGTCTCGGCTCCCAATTAGGCATTACCAGGCTTAAGTTGATTTATTGGCATTTACTAATTATTTTCCATAATTATTAAATTATTTATTTATTTTTCGAAAATTAAATTGGGATGGCCGGTGACCAGAATTTTGTGCTAATTGCAATGGTGTTTTCTATTTATTTAATTGAGTACCAATTTATGAAAATTGAGAAACATTGGTATTTGATGGGAAAATGATCGTGAGAGATTGTGAGTTGAACCTAGAAAGTTGCCGAAGTATAGCTGTGCCAATTGGGCTGAGATTCACCACCGAATTTGGAATCGGTTGTGCCCATTAGGGCCATGATTTGCCACTTGTTAGAGGTCATGCCCATTGGGCCGTGCCATGATTTGCTACATGATAGAGGTCGTGCCCATCGGATCGTGGTTTGCCACCTAATAGAGGTCGTGCCCATAGGGCCGTGATTTGCCACTTGATAGAGAATGTGCCCATTAGGTCGTAATTACCACCTAAAATAGGTTGTGTCCTTGGGATTGCAAATTATAATTGAGAATTTTATAAACTTTGCTCGTCGAGCCATGATTGAGAATTGAGATGGAATAGTTGAAATGACCGAAGAGTGGTCATGTTGACATGTAATCGACTGAGTCAATTAATCGTTAAGTTGATCTGATTGATTGTATGATATGATTATCGGTATATGTTATTTGAACTGACTTGCAGGAAGGAACTGAGGCCAAGATAAGTCTTCTGACTCGTGGTTGTGCTTAGGTAGCCTCTAGGGCATATTTTCTTCCTAATCGGGTCTTAGGGGGTAGAACTCGCTGAAACATTGTCTTACCCCATTGTAGGATAACATTGCAAGGCCAAACCATTTTAGACAACCTAAGAAATTCATAGAGACAAGCTACCACATTTTGATACATGGACACTTTGAGGGCTTTGAGTATGTGTTGGTGAAATCCATAGTTTGGGTTGATGTGGGGCCATCGATACCGATCATGCTATCGCCATTATCAAAATGGCCAGAGGGTGGGCCCTATACTAGAAAGTGAGGTATCTCTGCAGATTTTTGAAGTTGTTTTTGGAAAAGGTACAACAGACCTTGAGGGTGGATCGGTGGAGGATGTGAAGGATCCCAATCTTGACAAACCAAATTCTCCGGTGTACTCGATAGAAGACTCCAATGAGGACGAAGATGTGGAGCAAGAGGAGTTTGAGGATGATGGGTAGTTAGAGTGATTTGAAAAACCCCACCCCCTATTTGTTAAACCTTATGTGTTTGAATACACAAAATTTGGTTTGACTTGTATTACCAAACTCAAACTTGAAGTCTCGCTCAGCCTTAGAGAGTGGTTTCTTATGAGCTACAGGTAGCTTCCTTAAACATTTTAAACGTTCATCCGGAATCTCATTCTACTGGAATGCATGATCTATCCTTTCATCCAACACTGCCTGCTTTCTCTCAACTTTCAAAAAAGCCTCTTCTGTGCCTCAACTAAACAAGCATGCTGGATATCAATTATTTGCTTTAGCTGCGGGGCATGATGCTTAAGCTCAAAGTAAACCTGGAAGATAAGATTTACATAATCATCAGTGACTTGATCTTCCTGCCAATGAGCTAGCAACTAAAAGCCTCTCATGTGCCTCAACTTTATGAGGGATCCAAAAATAAACATATGACATTTGGCTAGTAAACCAAATGAAACCAACCAGTGGAGAAATCCTGAAAAATTAAGGTTGGAGTAGAGCTTCGAAAAGTTCTTTTGAGAAACATTAGCCAGTCACGCACCAATATGCACAGGAACACAAAGGAATAGGGTTTCGGGAGGCTATCAAATAAGGTTTATGGCAAACAAGCTAGATGACTTTTATGGTATGACATTTAGTGGAAAAACTGACTTCAAATGTGAATGTCTATAACTTTGCACTAAGTTAAAAGAGTTCAATAAGTCATCAAGTCTAGATTGACTTTCACATTTTGACTTTTGCTTAATCTAGACCTTTGACTTTTTTCAACTTGAAACATTTGAAACTTTCAAAACATAAGACCATTGACATGTCAATCCGTGCATAACTTTTTCATAACATTTCAATATTTGGACAATATTTGAAATTTGGCACGAAATTTTTAGCTTATGTTTAGTGTTAACAAGCTCGTTATATATAAAATCAGATCCTTAATTACAATATAGATGAAGTCAAAAAATAAAACTACAGTTAAAATGAGGTACGGACACCTGGAGTGTCAAAACTTGGCACGAAGGGACAATTAATTCCCAAAACTTTGAAGAGGTACACTTAAGTGCAAAAATCGGAGTAAAATGGATCACTTAAGTGCCACTGCCAAAATCCGGCTAGATTGCTAATGTGGCAATTTTCCGCGAAGTGAGTGCAAAATGATGTCGTTTTGCACGCTGACGTGGCGAGAAAATGCAAAAACGACATCGTTTTATCTCTGATGTATAGATAATTAATATAAAAATTAATTTAATTTAATTTAAAAATAATTTATGTAAAATATTCTAAAAAATAAAAAATAAAAAAAAAAAAAAGAGGTGGCTGAGGGTTAAGCTTTTGCTGCCATCGTCTCCCCGCCGCCATCGGGAAGGGCTGACGATGGAGGGGGGAGGGTCGGCCAAGGTGGCCGGCCCCTGGCCAACCGGCGGCAAGGGCTGTGAGCCCTCGCCAGATTTGGGCGAGGGCCGTGACCGTCGCCCCAGACTTAGGTGAGGGCTCGCAGGGCCTCACCGCCTCCCTGCCGTCACCGGGAAGGGCCGGCGATGGAGGGGGGAGGGTGGGCCGAGGTGGCTAGCCCCTGGGAAGAAGGAGGGAGATGCAGTAGGAGAATAGTTACGGATTCATGTCATGCGAGAAGCTGGACATGATGGCTAACTGGGTGGGCACTAGCGTTGCCTCCACCTTTTTTGCCTTCCTCAAACGCCGCTCCTACATCAACCTCAAGCACCATTGACCTTGACGACAACAACGATTCTAGGGACCACCGCCCCCTCATGTGCACTAACGGCGAGGGCTCGCGGGCCCTCGCCATCGATCACCGGAGTCACCAGCCCCTAGCTAAGGCCCGGCGACCCCAGCCGATGCTCCCCCACCATCATTGGCCCTTCCCGGTGATGGCGGGGAGGTGGAGAGGGCTCGCGGCCCTCGTCGCCAGTCAGCCAAGGGCTGGCCACCTCGGCCGACCCTCCCCCCTCCATCGCCGGCCCTTCTCGGCGGCGGTGGGGAGACAACAGCAGCGAGGGCTTAACCTTCAGCTGCCTCCCTTTGGCCCCCCCCCCTTTTTTTTTTTTTTTTTAGATTTTAAGTTTTTTATTTTTTAGAATATTTTAAATAAATTTAAGTTTAAATTAAATTAAATTAATTTTGATATTAATTATTTACACATTAGAGACAAAACAACATTGTTTTTGCATTTTCTCGCCACGTTAGCATGCAAAATAATGCCATTTTGCACTCACCTTGCCGGAAAATTGTCACATCAGCAATTTGGCCTGATTTTGGCTAGAGTGGCAATGGATCAAAACTTTGGAAAGGTACACTAAGTGCCAAAATTGGCTCTCCGTGCCAAGTTTTGGCACTTTGGTGTACTTCTGTCCAGTTAAAAGTCACAATAACTGTGACAGCCTAAATTTTCAGATTTCGTTTTTTATTAAATATATTGAGCATTTCATCGATACACCAATAGTGCTACTCTCTAAACTGATCACTCACAAGATAACTAAACGATCTTGGGAAGCAATTAAAGAATCTAAATGCAATTAGACTTGAGAATTCGACTAGGAATCAGCTACTCGACCATGTTCATCTGCCGAGATCATTACGGCACTATCGAAATCGATCAGAGATCAGAGATAGGTCGATTTGAGTGAGATATGTGATCAAAATGTGGGTGATTCTACTAAATTGATTTTCTATCATTTTGGTACCCGGTGCCCGTAATTGAAACCTCGAGATTTTCACGACAACCGAGGGTCGCAAATGTTTTGAAGATGTACTTTGTGACTCGAGATAAATCGATCACGGGTCAATTGCGCAAAAAATTCCTAAAAGTGACCCGGTAAACGAGGTCACACTGAAAGCGCGCCAAAGTGAAATTAACCGCGAATTTGAACCCAATTTTAGAAATTGAAATTTCTGTGGTGTCACAAGCTATTTTAGGAACATCAACTCATCCTCCGAGGAATTTTCAGAAATTCCAAGATTTTTTTACGGAAAATCGTTTCGGATGTTGCAGAAACTTAGCAAAAAATCATATGGGCTAAATCGATGAAAATTGGGACTTCTAAACCGAACCTTTGAGTGTCAAGGACTTGCAGAAAATTGTTCGGGATTTTTCTACAATGAAATCGGACCTCGATTTGAGTAATCGAAGAGGAAATTGAAGCTCCAATTGTCAAATTCGGAGCTAGGGCAAGGGGGGGTGCAACTTTTGCATCCAAATTGGTTTATTATGGAATTATAGTTTAAGAAAGTATGAAGTTAATGGAGAAGATGAGATTGTAGACTTTTGGCTCTCTCTCTCTCTCTCTCCTAGACTTCCCATGCACGCGCTGCCCCGATCTTCTTCTTGCGACGATCTCCAGCAAAAGACCAGCTGCCTATGTTTTCTTTTTCTCTCATTTTGTTCTCTCTTTTCTTTCCCAACCGAAACCCCACGCCCATGATCATCTCTCCTTTAGCTTCTGCCGAACTGCCAACAACCCATCTCCACTAAAATTTGTTCCCTTCAGTCAACAAGCCACCGAAACCCCCTTGGTTGACCAAGCAACTCTACTCCGCCGCCACATCCCAGCCGCGCTGCCGCAAAGACTAGTAACGACCACCAAAGCGTGAGCTGCTCATATGAGAAGCGGCTGCTCCAACGTGCCTCACTTCTTCATCTCCAGCTGCCAACGAAGTCTTCTTCTCGTGTCTCCCTCTGGTCAGTCAAACGAAGCAGCTTGAAGACCCAGCGAAGCTGCTGCCACGTCTTCTCTCTGCCGCTCGTTCAGTCGGTCAAACCGCACGAGGCCAGCGACTTTCGGCCCAGTATTTTGAAGCCATGTGATTTCCAGCGGCCCATAATTCGGCCAGTCCACGTCTCCCTCAGTTTCCCCAACGCAAGCCCAGTCCAATCCAGTCGGGTTACACCAACAGCAACTCACGAGCCCAACAACCCAGTAATCTTTAGCCCGCTTCGTTCAGCTACTTGCAATAAAGCCCAAGTCGAATTTATACCAGCAGCAACCCATTTTTAGTCCAGAAAAGCCCATGCAAGTTAGCCCAGCTCACTTGAAGCCTAAGAAGTAGGCCCAAGCCCAAATCAAAGCCCAGAAATTTCTGTGGGCTTGAAAAGCTTTTGGGCTTGGCCCGAGTGTCCGTCGACGCTTCCGAAAATTTGGATTTCGGCCGCCATCGCGATGTTCTGGCATTCGCTTTGCACAAGTGAGTTTTGCTCACAAATCCATTCTTAGTAGGCTAATGATACTTAGGGTTAATTAGATTTAATTAAGTGCAATTAGGTGGATAGATTATGTTAGAATAATTAAATTAGGGCTCTCGGGCCCTCGCCGCCGGTCGGCCGACCTCGCCGGCCCCTGGCCAGGGCCCGACGACCCCGGCCGACCCTCCCCACTCCGTCGGCGGCCCTTCCTGGCGGCGGCGGGGAGGCAGCAAGGGCCCGTGACCCTCGCCCCACGCGAGCCCTCCCCAGATCTGGGGCGAGGGTCACGGCCCTCGCCTGGATCCGACGAAGGCTCGCGGGCCCTCGCCACCTCCCGCCACCGTCGAGAAGGGCTGGCGACGGAGTGGGGAGGGTCGGCCAGGGTCGCCAGGCCCTAGCCAAGGCCGACCGGCGGCGAGGGCCCGCTAGCCCTCGCCCAAATCCGGGGATCCAATCGAGGGCTCGAAGCCCTCGCCGTCGGTCGGCTAGGGGCCGGCGACCCCGGCCGACCCTCCCCCCTCCGTCGCCGGCCCTTCCCGGCAACGGCGGGAGGGGCGGCGGCGAGGGCTCAGCCCTCAACCGCCCCGTTCGACCTACCCCCCTTTTTTTTTTTTTTTTTTTTTTTTTTTAATTTTTAATTTTTTTTAAATGTTTTAATTTTTAATTTTTTTTAATTTTTTCTTATTTTTTTAAAGTTTTTGAATATTTTAAATAAAATTAAGTTTAAATCTAATTAATTAATTTTTATATTATTATTTACATGAAACGGCGTCGTTTTTGCATTTTCTCCGCTACGTCAACTTGCAAAACGACACCGTTTTGGACCAAACTCACCGGAAAGTTGCCATGTTAGCCATTTAGCCGGATTTTCGCCGGAGGGCACTTAAGTGTTCCATTTAACTTTGAAACTGGCACTCAAGTGTACCATTTTGAAGTTATGGCACTTAAATGTCCTCCGGTGCCAAGTTATGGCACTTGGGCTATTCTTCTGCCAAGAATTTAGCCTTTTGTTCTTATCTATTATTGAAATGGCCTTCTTGAATCAATTCATCATTGATATTTTTTGTAATAGTAATTCAACATATTATTATTTCAAAGCAAGAAGATTGACATATATTCAATTCTCGGTACTTCGATATTTCGCTACAAGACTAACCGGTCTAAATCTGTTTGTGTTTTTGGTTATAAATCCAAGCAACAATAAAATGCAAAACACATAATTAGTGACAAGAGTATATTTTGAGTTTGAAGCCGTGAAGAAATCTGATCAAAGTAGAAAATTCAAATCTAAATAGGGCTTCTGGTTTGATGTCCAAACAATCAAGAAATTACAAAATTACTTTCTACTTTGGAGTTAGATTCCTAATTTGAGTAGATTCCCTTCCCTTGATTTCATTTGAGTGATTTGCGTGTATGTGAGACAAATCGCAAAGCAACAAATAAAGTGGCCTTGTTATGTATCTTCCTTTGTATAGACAGTGGCAATACTATCTAAATTATCCTCCAGGACCCTAAGACTGAAAAAGAGATCAAATTGTTAAGCATGATTTTTTTTTTTTTTTTTTTTTGGTCAGTAAATTGTTAAGCATGATTAAGTAATGTGGAATTTTACTCTTTGGATGTATTGTACGGTGAGGAGCATTCGAGATTTTATACCCTTCATTACTATAAGGATCTCGATGTCCATTTGAGAAAATAATGCTTGCCAAACCTACAATGAATTAGCTCTATACCTACGATCAAAAAAAAAAAAAAATTAGAGAATGACGATGGTATGGTTTACTTCAAATTCTATGCAAAAAAAAAAAAAAAAAAAACTACTTTAATCTACTGATAGCAATAAGAGCCAAATATATATTTTTCAAGTCATTGAAAATCATACATGCCACCGAAGTAGGTTGTGACCTAATGTAGGTGAGATGTCACTGCCATATTGGTAGTCGCATTCATTAGTGAATCTGCTAGAGTTGAAAGGCATAAGTTAGAACATAGGATTGTTTGTGTTGCCCATAGGGAATACTATTTTATTGCAGCTCTACAAACAAATCCCGGGATAAGTACACTAATGGTGTCATAAGTTGTGTACAGCGCTCACTTTGGTGCCAAAAGTTTCCGCCGGATCACTTAAGTGTCAAATTGGAGAAAAAACGATCACTTTGGTGCCACCGGCGAGAAATTCCGGCCAAAATGATTACACGGCATTTATATTTATAAAAAAAATCGACAACTCTTAATATTGTCCATGGTGGATGGCATAAAACGACGCCATTTCCTTTTCTTCATAAGAAACGACATCGTTTTACCATTCCACGTGGATTACCTACAAAACGATCGTCGTATAATGGATTCAATACGGTAAAAAATGACGTGGGCCAAAAACGGTGTTCATATAGGGTTCTCGCTTGACACCGCCAGCCATAGCTCACTGACCCACCGTCGTTCACTCACCCGCCGTCGCTCGGCCACCGCTATAGTTGCGCTGTCGTTCATG
Organism: Eucalyptus cladocalyx; assembly: GCA_017140615.1. Classification (NCBI taxonomy): domain Eukaryota; kingdom Viridiplantae; phylum Streptophyta; class Magnoliopsida; order Myrtales; family Myrtaceae; genus Eucalyptus; species Eucalyptus cladocalyx. The sequence goes on along the minus strand of CM029525.1, from coordinate 3,865,916 downwards.
TTCGTTCACTGGCTGCGTCCTCAACTCTCACTCAATCAGGTTTGTCACGTTCTCTACGTGGGTCAATTTAGTGAAAAATTTAGGGTTCTGACGGGCAAGTTAGGGCGTGGAGGGCAAATTGAGGGCTCGGCTCGGGGGAAAGTGGTGGGGAAAGTGGTGGGGACCAAATAGAAAATTTGAGGGTTTCGTCGTTCGTTCCCTTTCTTTTGTGGGGACCGAATAGAAAAATAAGGCGCGGAGGGGAAAATGGGGCTCGACTTGGGGGGGAAATAGTGTTGGGGCCGAATTGATTTAATTAATTGGACTACTTCTGTGGGGGAAACAGGGGGACCAAATGTGATTGAATTGAAAAATGGGTGGTGGGACCTCACTTTGTTTATTCAATTCGGTTTCTTTTGTTTCTATAAAAGCACTGAATTGGGGAGATTAGTTGCATTTTTTCTTGACAACAAAATGACAAGGACCTCCATGTGAAGTTGCTGATTCTATCATGTGGTCCCAACAAGTAATGACATTTGTTTTTTTTTCATTGGGTGCAGCATCGACATGGACGCGAATCAGGTAGGCGTCATTGTTTGCTATGGTGGAGAGTTTCTTATTGACACCGATGATTGGGAATATATTGGTGGAAATGAATGTACTATTTATGTCAATGTTCGGAAGCCATCATTTATTGATTTTCTGAGGGATTTGGTGTATTTTTTATGATGTAAAATGCAAAAACTACATTACTGTGTTCCTGGGAAGGAATTGAATGATGGCTTGAGATTTTTTAATGATGATAATGGTATTAAGGATATCATTTACCATTATCTTCACGGCGAAGAAGCTAAGGTATAGTGATGGTGAGGATGAGGATGATGATGAGGATGGTGAGGATGAGGATGAGGATGGGGAAGAGCAAACCACCACTGAAAGAGGAGAAGTGAGGGATCCTATTCAAGCGAGTAATCAAGTCGGGGATGAAAGAGATGAAAGGGAGAGAACTCACATTGATAGAGATGAACAAATAGTGACATGTCCTGAAAGCTTTGGTGAAGATTTGGGTGAGGATTTGGGCGATGAGGACTTCATTGGATTAGAATGGGAAATTGTTTTATCCAGTGAATCGGAAGATGAATATTTTGCTTCAGTAAATTTCTCAAGTGACGAAGATGATGATGAAATCGCACAATCAAGACACAAGCAAAGGGAATTTCTGAGAAAAAAACTTGCACCTTCAGCAAAGAGGCTCGAGCTAGTAAATGGGGATAGAGTTCCAGTTGAAAGTAATAGAAGTGAAGATGAAGAAAGCTGCAGCAATGAAGTTGCTGGTTCGAAGAATGAGCTTGATAATGATGATGAAGAACCTGCTCGTCGAAGAAAAAGTAAGTATCATTGCTATGATCCGACTGTTGATAAACCTATTTTGTTTATGGGCATGAGATTTGACGATGCCAAACAGTTCAAGGAAGCTGTTGTGAAGAACTCTATTGATGAACGGAGAAGTGTTAAATTCATTAGAAACACGAAGGAATTTGTGAGAGCTAAGTGCTCACAACCCAATTATCCATGGAAGCTCTATGGTGCGCTAAGTAAGAATGGGTCATTCCAAATTAGGTCATTGCAGGAGGAGGAGCATACTTATCCAATTATTTTTAACAATAAAAGGGTAACAAGTGTGTGGTTATCGAAGCATTTTTTCAACACTATCAAAGCAATGCCCGAGATCAAGAGTCCTCAATTTCAACAGTTAGTGAAGGAGCAAGTAGGGGTTAATGTGTTAAGAAATCAATGGAAGAGAGCTAAGATGAGGGTGAGGAAAATACTGATGGGTGGGTATAAGGAAGAATATGCGCAGGTATGGGACTATGCTGGCGAATGCATGTTTCAAAACCCATCTAGTAGGGTGTATGTAGAGTTTGTGGAGAGGTCACTCCCTGATCTTAGGCCTAGATTTGATAGATTTTATGTCTGTTTTGATGCATACAAACGGGGTTTCTTGGTTAGTTGTAGAAGAGTTATAGGATTTGATGGATGCTTTCTAAAGGGTTTGTGCAAGGGGGAGTTGTTGGCTGCTATGGGGAGAGATGCTAATAATCAAATGGTTCTGATAGCTTGGGCGGTGGTGAAGATAGAGAACAAGGATATTTTGTCCTAATCTCTCAAAAATTTAATGGCTGACCTTGAGATAACTGATGGGGGAGGATGGGCATTCATGAGCGACCAACAGAAGGTAATTTCATTGTCAATTAATTCACTCCCTTTTAATATTAATCATTTGCATATTTTTCTTGACTTGTATTTATTGGTTTGAATTTTTGTAGGGACTTATTCCTGTATTGACTGAGTTGATGCCACATGCTGAGCATAGAATGTGCGTGAGACACATATATACAAACTGGTCAAGGAACTTCAAAGGAGATAGGCTCCAGAAGTAGTTCTGGCATATAACAAAGAGTACCAACATGGTTGATTTCAGATTAGCCAAGCAAGGATTGTTGTAACTGACAAAGGAAGGTTTTGATGCACTCTTCCAGACAAAAGCTAAGCATTGGTGTCGGGCCTTCTTCAGTGAAGAGTTCAAATGCGATATCATTGATAACAACTTCAATGAAGCTTTCAATGGTAGAATTTTAGAGGCCAGGTGCAAACCAATCATCAACATGTTCGATGATATTCAAGTGATGGTGATAACTAGACTGCATAGGCAAAGAGATGAGGCTACGAAATGGACTAGAGACTATGGCCCAAGGATTATGAAGAGATTGGATGCAAACATTGCTGCTAGTAGGTTCTGCCATCCAATTTGGAATGGAGATAATGGATATGAGATTATTCAAAATCAGGATAAGTATGTTGTCAACCTGGACAGAAGAAAGTGTTCATGCCGAGCCTAGCAACTAAATGGAATTCCTTGTGCCCATGCAATTTGTGCTATTCAAATGAAGCAAGAAAATCCAAATGATTACCTACATGATTGGTATGAAAAAAGCTCATACCTTGCTTCATACCAATTCATGATGCAACCTATCAGAAGCAGCAAATTTTGGGAGCCAACAAATCATGAAAACCCTTTACCTTTGCCACTGAAGAAGCAAATTGGAAGGCCAAAAAAGAAAAGAAGAATGCAGCAGGAAGAGGCATCAAGTCAAAGGATGAGTAGGACTGGCTCAAAGATGAAATTCTCCTATTGCCACAAGGAATGGCACAATAAGAAAGGTTGTGATCTGAAAAAGGCAACATCAACAGCAAAATGTAATGGTTGAAGGTAACACAGAAGGCCCTACTGAAGAGCTTCTTGTTGGGCCTAATGAAGGTAGGACAAAAGGCCTTGTAGTAGTGCCTACTGAAGGGCAAACAGAAAGCCCTGCTGTAAAGTAAGTATCCTCTTTACCTTAGTAACTTTACATTTTCTATTCGATAGAGTTTGATGGTTGATCATGTGTACTGGCTTCTCTTATGCTTTTCCTCCATCATGCACTTGAAATTTGATAAGTTCTCTCCATTTGTTTTCAACATGAAATGAGTAAATGTCTAATTATTCATTGTAGTTGGTCATGATCCTGATATAGTACATTGTTGTAAGGCCTTCTAAAGGGCCATAAAAAGGCCCTGTTGTAGGCTCAAGTGTAGGGACAGGGACTGGAACAAGCAGGACAGCAACAACAACAACTGAGTTCACTGTTGAGCAAACGAGAAGAAAAAAAGTTCATGTAAGTTGTACATCACTGTGTTTGTCTTTTATGGGCTGAATTTTAAAATTTGTTATGTATTTCTCAGGTGAGAAAACGAGCAACTACACAAGCTGCGGAGGCTGCTCCCCCATATGTTGTTGCTGAAAATAATGCACCACGGCGAACAAGAGGAGCTAGTGGAAAAAGATTAAGGCAATATGGTTATGGGATTTACACAGATGAACGAACTGGAATGACTATTTTGAATGTAAGATTTGTAGGCCTCATGCATTTAATTTGTTGTACTTCAATTCATTTGGTTAACAATATCGCTATGTTCTTGTAGCCTGGGAGAACTTCGGAGGTACTCTCTCTCAAGGTGGGCCAACTCAAGAATTAAGGGCGTAGCCAAAGAAGAGTGCTTCAAAGAAGAAGACAGTGGGTATAGCTGCAAAACAGCCATCCAAATAGAACCCAACACCAATTCCATCTCAACCAACGATTGGGCGCGATAGTGATAATATTGACCAACACATGACACATGCTAGAACAAGAATAGCCATAGTCAAAAACAAGGAAAATGAGGTGACAGAACACTCAGTTAAAGAACCTGCACATCCAGTTCGAAAGAGTGCTCGGATTATGAATCAATTCAAAGCCCTAAGACGAAAATGAGATCATGGTGTTGTCCATATTGACTTATGAGAGGGTGCTGGACTTGGTCTCTTTTTATGTGATGCTACTGATGGGAGGGTGCTGGACATAGTTTATTTTTATGTGGTGCTGGACATGATCTCTCTTTTTATGTTTTCTTTTTTTATGAGGGTGCTAGATATTATATCACCGATGGTAGTTGCTACCTCCATATTGTCATTAGTTTTTTTTAAGAGGGTGTTGAACCTTCAGTGATTGGAGAGTGAAGTTCATGTTTTTCTTTTCTTTTGTAAACAATCAATCAATGTCAATGACAATAGCTGTTTCTATTATTTTCTCTTAGCTTGATTTCGGCTAATAGTTAGCAAGATAGTTATCAGTTATGCTATATATTTTTTTGTTGTTGGTGCAATGTTCTTATAAGGTTGCTATTATTTTTAGATTTAAATGTGTGCATATAGTGTCACTGGTTGAAGTTGTTGATGCGTTGATGTTATATGTGGGGTTCTTGTTGTATGTGCTAGAATAAGATGCAATTTTGAGTGCTGGTGCATCTCGTTGCAAGGCTGTTGTGTTGCAAGAAGATGCACCAGCAAGCCAATTGGTACAAAAACAAGATGCAAGATGCACCACGACTGGTGTAAGTTTGAAATTGGCACTCAAGCGATCACTATTTACAACTTGTGTAACAAAAGTGATCACTTTGTAATCGCAACTAGCATTTAAATGATCACTTTTATAAAAACTTGGCACTCAAGCGATTACTATTTACAACTTTTGGCATTGAAATGGTCAATCGTTAATTTACCACCATCCCTTAATTTTGCCATGGTTTGCAGTTTGCTACAAAACCAGCAAACCATTACAACGATAAAAATATAGCAACCATTCGATTTGAAGCAAAAACTAACTAAAACAAATATTGCCAATACACAACTAAATAATAAAAAATGCTCAAAACCAATGCATTCCAACTCCAACCTTCCATTTCGCCATGGTTTGCAGTTGCAGCAAACCAACAAATCAGCAATTCAGGAGGGCAAATAAAAAAAGCAATAAGCAAACATTGCATTTCTGAAGTGCTCACAATTAATGCATTTCAACTCCAACCTTGCATTCCTACCATGGATTATAACAAAACCTTCTACTTCATACAAAAATGGTAGACATACAAACTTCAACTATGGTAGACATACAAATTTCTTCTCATTACTCACTTTACATTTGAATAAACTACACAAGAGAATAAGAATACAATCAATGCTCGATAAAAGTTTCTTTCAATTTTCAGCCTCAAAACTTCCCTCTTCAAATGGTCGACCAGAGATGTTAAACCCTTCATTTGAGCTTGCATTGAGTCGACATCCTCTAATTTGTCCATTAACGCAGGTGGAGGTTGATTTCGGCTTTCAAGTAACTCCAGGATCACCTTTGTCGCTCGATCAGAGAATTTCCTATCAACCCATTTGAAATATTTGCACTTCGAGCATTCTCCACCCATGGAATCTTCTCCCGAGATTCAACCGAGTCCAAGATGTTCTTCTCAGACTCGATAACCCACAATAACAGTAACACTCACCATCTAATTCGCTTTTTTTATAGGAATGTGAGTCGCTGTTGAATTGGTCGAATTAGGAATTTAAGGTTTTCAATTTTCGATTTTACTCAATTTTGGGGATTTAGGGTTTCTTATTTGGGGAAAAGACGCTAAACAGCGTCGTTTTGTTGTTTGCTTGCTGATTGTATTCTCCGGCGATCCACGTCGACTTCAAATATTAATAAAAAAAATGCCACGTCGGATTTCCAGCCAACCAGATTGTAATTGGCACCAAAGTGAGCGTTTTTCAAAAGTTTTGGCACTTAAGTGATCCGACTGAAACTTTTGGCACTAAAGTGAGCGTCGTACACAACTTATGGCACCATTATTGCACTTATCCCAGCAAATCCCCCTTCTAGATGAATAGAAGTGTAAGTTTTCTTAGACACTACCAAATTTCACAAGGAAGTTTTTAAGAACGGGATAGTGCAATTTTACAATAAAGTTTTCCAACATAAGTACAACACAAACGGCAAAACTTGATATGAGGGAACACTTAAAGTGCTAAAAGTTATGAAAAGTACACATGAGTGCCACTTTTTTTAAAATTGAGACATTTAAGTGTCAAGTCTAGCGACCCTAATCGAAAATCCTATGTGGCCATTTTTTATTAACATAACTTACCTATGTGGCTCGTCGGAGTGCTAAGTCATCAAAGAAGAGCCCGAACAACATTGTTTTGTCTCTTTTTTTTTTTTTTAATTTTAGTATAAATATTAATGAATTTAAATCTATTTGTTAAAAAAAATTAAGATTGCAGAATGTGACATCCTAGATTTTCAATCATGTTTTCAATTGAATAAATTGGGTCTTTCATCAACGCGTCTATAGTGCTATTCTCAAAGCTGATCACTCGTGAGATAACTAGACTATCTGAGGAAGTTATTAAGAGATTTTAATGCAATAGACTTGGGAATTCGACTAGGAATCGGTTACTCGATTGTGCTCATCTGCAGAGATCATTTCAGCACAATAAGATCGATTAGAAATCAGAGATAGGTTGGTTCAAGTAAGATATGTGGTTAAACGTGGGTGAGTCCACTAAATTGCAAAATTCTCGTCGATCGGCACTAGATTGATTTTTCTATCATTTTGGTACCCTACGTCCGTATTTGAAACCTCGAGATTTTCACGACCACCGAGAGTTGCCAAAATGTCGAAAAGGTTCATTGCGGTTCAAAAAAATTGACCACATAGATCATTCGCACTAAATTTTTTTGAAAGTTACCTAATAGTCTAGGTCACACTAAAATCGCACCAGATTGAAATTAACCACGAATTTGAATATGATTTCAGAAATTAAAAGTTCTGCCATGTCACAAGTCATTTTAGGAATGTTGACTCGACTTCCGAAGGTTTTTATACAAACTGACACTTTTTGGGAAAAAGTCGAGGTAGAATCATTTTTTGTCAAAAAAAAAAATCCATATGACCATTTTTTATTGCAAAATTGGGAAGCAAGTAGGATCAATTGGTGAGGAAAAATACCAATTTGATTGAGGACTCAATATTAGGATTTTTAGAAGCTGAATTGAGTGAATTCAAGGAGGTTTTGGTGTTCAATTGGAGGGAAATCAATGCAAATTCGTATGCCCCCTTGGATCCAACAATTGGACTAGTTTAAAGGCTTCTAAAAGGAATTTTGTGGCTGCAAATGGTAGAGGGATCTAGTCGAGTTGTGTGGGGCCAAGTCAAAGGAGACAAGAGGATAAGAGAAGACCAAAGGTGGTCCCCCCTCCCTCCTTCTCCTTCCTCTCTCTTTCCCCACCGTTAAGCAGCCTCCTCCTCCCCCTTCTTCTCACTGTTCAAAATCCCAGAAGCCCAGAAAAGTCGGACCAGCAAGCCAACATACTATTGGACACCCTTACCGCCCGCCAATGCCCGAGCAACTCCCATTGTGCGTCCATGCTCGCCCACAAGTCCTGTGCAAGCCGTCCCTATTTTGCCATCCAAAGCTATGTGGTTCTTGCCTAGCTCGTGCACCCAACAGGTCCTCAAGTTGCTGTCCGTTGCCACCGTGATCGCTAGACCCGCCGCCTGCGCTCGCCTAGACTTATTTTAGCCCCTCTGCCCATCCCTACTTGTTTATGCCTTAGCCAGCCACCAGTTCCAGCTATCTCGAACAAGGACAAAGGCCAAAACTAGTGGGTTTCCAGCCACTGTTCGGACCATTTTCGGGCCGTTCCCGACCTCGGTTGGCAAGCTCACTTTGGAGTTTCTTGTTCCTTGCCGCGTCCTCGTCATTTTGATCTGAGCAGATCATTAATTAAGTGAGTTGAACTCACTAATTCTTGTTTAGTAAGTTAATAATGTTTACGGGTTGATTAATTTAGGCTAAGCTAGGATTAGGTGGTTAGTTAGAATGGATTAGTGAATTAATTAGTCGTTGATGCATGTTAGGTGGTTAGAGTAGTGTAATTAGAGCTTAGACAAGCTCTAGTATTTATCTAGAGTAGTTCGAAAATTTTCCAGGCTCGTCTTGGCTTTTAATTAGACTTTATGAGCCTGAGTTGCTATTTTTGATATTTAATAATTAATTTTCGTAATTATTTAATTATTTAATTATTTTCTGAAAATTAGACTGAAATAGCTGGTAACCGGAATTTTATGCTGATTTCAATGGTGTGATCTGTTTATTTAATTGAGTTATAATTTGTGCCGATTGAGTATGAATTGTGATTTTGGGAATTTATCTATAAATTTATTTAATTTCACTATTTAATTAGAAGATTACCAAGCATCGGTTTACAGCGCCAAAAATGTTTTTATGGACTATATAAATGGTGGGAATTTTGAAAGTAAAGATATCATATTTTTGGCTGAAGCCGATTGTATACCCACACACGATTAGTTTTATCGGGTACCTTTAACCCAAGAGAAATAGGCCAAAATAGTATGTTAATTGAGAAATCTATTTGAGAAGAGTAATGTTGTTGGCCGTGGGTGAATAATCGGGTGATGTTGTGAGTTAGATCAAGAAAACCATCAAAGTATGGATGTGCCCATTAGGCCGTGATTTACTGCCTAACATAGTCTGTGCCCATTGGGCCATGATTTACCACCGAACTGGGAATAGGTTGTGCCCATTGGGCCGTGATTACCACCTAATCTAGGTTGTGCCGTTAGGCCATGATTCACCGCTGAAGATTTAGTAGGCCATGCCCGTTGGGCCATGATTAAGAGTTGGGAATGAGTAATTGAAATGATTGTGTGATGGGCCTATTGACATGGAATCAACTAGGTCAATTGATCAATGATTCGATCTGAACTTAATCATTTGATTCATTGATGTGACTCGATGATTTACATATTGTATTGACTTGTAGGAAGGAACTAAGGCCAAAGTAAGCCTTCTGACTCATGTTGTGCTTAGGCAGCCCTTTGGGCATATTTTCTTCCTAGTCGGGTCTTAAAGTGTTGAACTTGCTAAAACGTCATCTCACCCCATTGTGGGATAAAATTTTAAGTCCTTAGATGGCCGCTCCTCCCAAGAATTTTGGACAACCGAAGGAAATCACAGAATAGAGATGTTACATTCCGTTTCATGGGGACCCTACGGGATGAGAGTACAAACTTGTATGGTCTGTGGTCTAGGTCGCTGCGGGATTATCCCACCGGGTGCCCTATCGATACAGATCATGGTACCGTCAAGATCATAATGGTCAGAGAGAGGGCCCCATACCGGAATCTAAGATACCTTTGTATGTGATGGAGGTTGCTTTTGGGAAAGGCATTGCAGATCCTCCAAAAGGTTCAATGGTAGATGCGATAGACCCGGATCTTGAAGATCTAAGAACTCCGGTGTTCTCAAGGGGAGGCTCCAATCACGATGAAGAGGAGGTGGAGGACGAGGATGAAGACTAGTAGTTGTTTGCGAACCCCCCTTGTTTTGTAGACCTGGCATGTGCATGTGTGTATATATATATATATCAACTTGGTTTGTGGATGACCTATTATGATATGTATATATAAGTGTGTTGTTGGTTTTCAAAATTATGGCCCTACTTTTCTATCCCATCTTATTGTTGTTTGGGATTTATTATTCGTTTCCACATGCGTATTAAAATGAATGGGTCAATGCGTCCTGGAACGTCGCTATTATATCGATCAAGTAGGGATGGGCACATGCTCGGAGGATTGGGACGTGACATTCCTGTTTAGTGGTATCAGAACAAGGTCGTTAGAGATTGGAGTGATAAGGTGCGACGGTCTTTAGGATAGTTAGTAGGAAAGGCATTTAATTTCATGCCGGTGCATGTCTGTGATAGTTGATTGGTATAATTGATTGTTGTTATTGCTCAACTTCTATTCGATGTGGAATTGAAAGGTAAGTTTTTTTTTTTTTTTTTGTAGAAAGCCTGCAAGATGAGTGATCAGGAGCAAAGGACTCCTAGGAAGAGTACTATTAGGCTTACAACTCAGGGTAGGACGCTGATGAGGGTCGGTACCCGAGGAGGCCGAGGTAAAGCGCAAGCTCAGGCTAGTGTGAGTGGAGTAGCACCATGTCCAGTTGGTGCTGGGGTAGCATCCCTAGGTGATTTAGGAACTATTGGGATCATGCAAGCATTGGATGCTATGAGAGAGATGATGGGGGCAGTAGGCCTAGAATCAAGCTGTCGCCGTTGCAACCACCGCTACTACTACTGCCAATGTTGTTGCTGTTGCCGCACCTGCCGCCGCACTTGCTAAGGTTTTGCTAAGGAACATGGTTGCCAGAAAATCGATTCATAAACTGGTGGAACAATTTTTGAAATTGAACCGACCGAAGTTTACTGGGGTAGGAGACCTCGAAGCTGCTGCTTTGTGGATCCAAAGACTAGAGAAGGCATTTGCACTATTAATGTGCACTAAGACTGAAAAGGTCGTCCTTGCAACCTACCAACTGGAGGGAGCCACAAGTACTTGGTGGAGAACCACTCAAGGAACAATATTTCTCGAGGGTGTAGCCCTGGAGTGGAACGCCTTCATTGAGGTTTGCAACAATAAATACTTTTCGGAGATTGCCAAGAGAGATGAAGATGGTAGAGTTTCAGTGCCTTCGCCAAGGCTTCATGACTGTAAATCAATATGAGGCAAAGTTCACGAAACTATCGCAATACGCTCCTGAATTGGTGGAGAACCCAGTGAATCGAGTTAGGAGATTTCGGGATGGACTTACGCTAGAATTGAGAAGTCCGCTGATTCTGCTCAATCTCACGAATTACAATGACCTGTATAAGCGGGTCCAAATGATCAAGAGAGATCAGAATGAGAGAGCCACCGCATCTGAATCGTGGTTCGGATCAAGTAGAAAAGGGATCCAACATGGCAAGAAGCCCATGATCGAAGGAAGATTCCAAGTCCCGCCCAATAGGAATGGTGGAATTGGAAAGGCAAGCCTAACCAGAATAGCATGTGTCGCTTGTGTGGAAGGCGACACGGATCAGCCCCATTACAATCTAGGCCAGGTACTTGTTTTAAGTGTGGCCAGCTGGGTCACATAGCCAAGAACTGTCCCAGAAGACTGAGGGGACCACAACAGTTGCCGATGCCGCCACCATTTGGTCAGGTCAGGGCTTACGTGCCTCAAAACGCACCATAGGGTGGACAAGTCAGACCCCCAGATTAAGGAATAGTTTACGCCATCACCAGAGGTCAAGCTGAGCATGCGCCTGATGTGATTATAGGTACGATTTCATTGAACAACCATGCTGCTTATGCTTTGTTCGACCCTAGCACAACTCATTCTTTTATTGCCGAGCAATTTGTTAAGCTAATAGGGTTAAGTCCTGAGTTACTAGAGTCAGTGGTTAGCATATCTACACCGTTAAAGGATAAGGTGTTGTCTACATTGGTTGTTTTGGTTGCAAGTTAGCGATTGGTGAGCGATAGGGAAAAATAGATTTGTTAGTCCTAGCCATGTATGACTTTGATTTGATAATTGGCATGGACTGGCCAAACAAGCAACGAGCTAAAATGGATTGCTATCGCAAAGTGATTCAATTTAACCCGTTAGAAGGTGAGAGCTTCAACTTTGTTAGAACTGAGGAGGACCCTTGATTTCCCTAATCTCGTTGCAAGAGGCAACCCGTTTGTTAGATAGGGGTTATCAAGGTTACATGGCGACTGTCGTGGATACAACAATTGAGAAACTAAAGATCGAAGACATTTTAGTTGTGCAAGAATTTTCAGATGTTTTTCCGAAAGAATTACCAAGAGTGCCGCCAGAGAGAGAAATCGACTTCGTAATTGAGTTAGCACCCAGGACAGGGCCAATTTCTAAGGCTCCTTATCAAATGGCGTTATTAGAGTTGAAGAAATTGAAGGTACAGATGTAGGAATTGTTAGATAAGGGATTCATACGTCCCAGTGCATCACCTTGGAGAGCACCAATTTTGTTTGTAAAGAAGAAGGATGGTTCATTGCATTTGGGCATCGACTATCGACAACTCAATCAAGTAACAATCAAGAACAAATATCAACTCCCGAGGATCAACGACTTATTTGATCAGTTACAAGGAGCGTCGATATTTTCAAAATTTGACTTAAGGACAGGATACCATTAGCTAAAGATCAAGAAAGAAGACATTCCAAAGTCAGCATTTCGTACTCGGTATGGTCATTATGAGTTTACTGTAATGCCATTCGGGTTGATGAATACTCCTGCTACTTTCATGGATCTGATGAACCGTGTATTCAAGGAATATTTGGATCAGTTTGTGATCATGTTCATCGATAATATTCTAGTGTATTCGAGGAGTGCTGAGGAGCATGAGAGTCATTTGAGAATAGTACTCCAAACCTTAACGATTCATCAGCTGTATGCTAAGTTTAGCAAATGCGATTTTTGGCTGACTCGTGTTGTGTTCCTAGGTCACGCGATTTAAGGTGAAGGAATTTTCGTGGACCCGTCCAAGATTGAAGTAGTTATCAAATGGCCGAGACTGACTACCGTGACAGAGATCAAAAAAATTTTTTTGGGTGTGGCAGGCTACTACAGATAGTTCGTGGAAGGATTTTCGACTTTAGTGTTGCCTTTGACTAGACTCCTGAAGAAAGAAAGAAAATTTTGTATAGACAGAGAAGTGTGAGTGTAGTTTCCAAAAGCTAAAGCAAAAACTAACTACTGCACCTGTGCTGACGATTCCATCTAGTCTTGGAGGGTACGAGATCTATAGTGATACGTCGTTCAGAGAACTGGGTCGCGTGCTGATACAACATGGTAGGGTTGTTGCATACGCCTCCCGCCAGTTAAGACCTCATGAACTGAACTACCCAACGCATGACTTAGAACTCGTAGCAATCATTTTCGCGTTGAAGATTTGGAGGCATTACTTGTATAGAGAAAGATTTTATATCTTCACGAACCATCAAAGTCTCAAGTACTTATTCTCTCAGAATGAGTTGAATATGAGACAGCGCCGCTGGATGGAACTTCTGAAAAACTACGATTGTGATATTTTATATCACCCTGAAAAGGCGAATAAGGTCGCCGATGCCTTGAGCCGAAAGTCTTCAGTCGCACACATGTTGATTAAGGAGTGGAATTTACTTGAGAGAGTTCGGGATTCGATTTTCAAATTTGAGGTAGGCCACCTTTCTCATCTTATGACCACCCTTAGAATTGAGCTGGATGTGTAGATCAGGATCAAATTACTTCAGCCGACAAACCCCGATGTTCAGAAGATTCTACAAGAAGATAGTGATAAGAGAAAAGCTGACTTTTAGATTTCTGATGATGGAACATTGAAGTTTCGAGGACATTTGTGTGTACCTAATGATGAGAAATTTTTTTTTTTTTTGAGCAAGACAATGAGAAGCTTAGAGAGATATTTTATCATAAGCCCATCGTAGCAGTTATAGCATTCATCCTGATAGTACAAAGATGTATCAAAATCTGCATCAATACTATTGGTGGTCTAGTATGAAGGCAGACATCATCAAGCATGTCGCCAAGTGTCTGACGTGTCAGCAGGTCAAAGCTCAGCATTGTAAACCGGGAGGACTTCTACAACCTCTTGAGATCCCAGAGTGGAAGTGGGAGCATATCACGATGGATTTCGTGACCGAATTACTAAGGAGTCTGAGAGGTAATGATTCTATTTGAGTAGTGGTCGACAGATTGACAAAGTCGGCTCACTTTATTGCAGGGCGGAAGGATCTTGACTTGAATAGGCACGTTGAGTTGTACATGCGCCAAATAGTTCAACTGCATGGAGTGCCGGTTACGATAACTTCATATCGAGACCTGAGATTCACAGCTACTTTTTGGAAGAGCTTACAGAGTGCTTTAGGTACGAAGCTGCAGTATAGTACGGCTTATCATCCTCAGATGGATGGCCAGTCTAAGAGGACGATTCAGACCCTCGAAGACATGCTAGAAGCTTGCGTATTGGATTTCAAGGGAAGTTGGAAAGAACAGCTTCATCTCGTGGAATTTGCCTACAACAACAGTTATCAGCGGAGCATCCAGATGACTCATTTTGAAGCGTTGTATGGCAAAGCATGCAAAACACCAGTATGTTGAGATGAAGTTGGGGAGAGGAAGATCACAAGTCTAGAGTTGGTTCAGCAGTCAGTGGATGCAATCCTAGTGATCATAAGCAAATTAAAGATCGCTCAGAACCACCAGAAAAGCTACGCATATAAGCGTCAAAGGCTTTTGGAATTCCAAATTGGTGATCACGTTTTTCTGAAACTGTCACCAATGATGGGAACTTCGCACTTTACCAATAAAGGAAAGCTGAATCCGAGATATGTAGGTCCATTTGAGATTCTTGAGAGAATCGAAGCCCTTGCATATCATCTTGTGTTGCCATTGAGATTGGTGCAAGTGCACGACGTCTTTCACGTGTCGATGTTGAGGAAATATGAGCCTTACCCGACCCACGTGCTTAATTTCGAGGAATTGGACATGGATGACCGAGCATCGTACGTTGAAAGCCCGATTTAGATCGTGGCTCGAAAAGAGCAAATTCTGCGTACAAAGACCATACCATTGGTGAAAGTGGTATGGCAACACCATGACACTGAAGCAGCAACCTGGGAGAGCGAAGATTCGATGAGACGTTTGTACCCCCACCATTTTTCTTTAAAGTGTGTAATGGTTTAAATTTCGATGACAAAATTTTTTTAAGAGGGGAAGAGTTGTGACATCCTAGATTTTTATCCTATTTTCAATTAAATAAATCAGGTATTTCATCGACGCGCCTGTAGTGCTATTTTTAGAGCCGATTACTCATGAGATAACTAGACTATTTTGGGAAGTCATTAAGAGATTTTAATAAAATAGACTTGAGAATTCGACCGGGGATCGACTACTTGACCGTGCTCATCTCCAGAGATCATTTTGGCACAGTAAGATCAATTAGAAATCAAAGATAAGTCGGTTCATCGAAGATGTGTGGTTAAACGTGGGTGATTCCACTAAATTGCAAAATTTTCGTCGATCAACACTAGATTGATTTTTCGATCATTTTGGTACCTTGTGTCCGTATTTGAAATCTCGAGATTTTCATTACCACCAAGAGTCGCCAATATGTCGAAGAGGTTCATTGTGACTCAAAGAAAATCGACCATGGGTCATTTGCACTAAAAATTTCTGAAAGCTACCTAATAGCCTAGATCACACTAAAATTGCACCAAATTGAAATTAACCGCGAATTTGAATCCGATATCAGAAATTGAAAGTTCTAGAATGTCACAAGTCATTTTAGAAACGTCGACCCGCCTTCCGAAGATTTTACTACAAACCGACACTTTTTGGGAAAAAGTCGAGGTAAGATCGTTTTTGTCCAAAAATTCAGATGACCATTTTTTATTGCAAAATTGGGAAGCAAGTGGGTTCAATTGGTGAGGAAAAATATCAATTTGATCGAGGACTTGATATTGGGATTTTTAGAAGCCGAATTGAGTGAAATCAATGAGGTTTTGGTATCCAATTGGAGGGAAATCAATGCAAATTTGTATGCCCCCCTTGGACCCAACAATTGGACTAGTTCAAAGGCTTCTAGAAGGAATTTTGTGGCTGTAAATGGTAGAGGGATCTAGTTGGGTTGTGTGGGGCCGAGTCAAAGGAGACAAGAAGATAAGAGAAGACCAAAGGTGGTCCCCCTCCCTCCTTCTCCTTCCTCTCTCTTTCCCCACCGTCAAGCAACCTCCTCCTCCCCCTTCTTCTTGCTATTCGAAATCCTATAAGCCCAGAAAAGTCGAACCAACAAGCTAGCATACCGCCAAACACCCCGGCCACTCACCGGTGCTCGAGAAGCCACCATCGCGCATCCACGCTCGCCCGCGAGTCCCGCGCAAGCCGTCCCTTGTTCTGCCGTCTAGAGCTACGTCATTCTTGTCCAGCTCGCACACCCAGCAGGTCGTCAAGCTACTATCCGTCACCGCTGTGATCGCCGAAGCCACCACATGCCCCCGCTTGGACTCATTTCAGCCCCTATACCCGTCCCTGCTTGTTTCCACCTCAGCCAGCCACCAGTTCCAGCTCTCTTAACCAAGGACAGAGGTGGGTTTCCAGCCACTGTTCAAACCGTTTTCAGGCTGTTCCTGACCCCGGTTGGCGAGCTTGCTTTGGAGTTCCTTGTTCTTCACTGCGTCCTCGTCGTTTTGATCCAAACATATCATTAATCAAGTGAGTTTAACTCACTAATCATTGTTTAGTAAGTTAATGATATTTAAGGGTTGATTAGTTTAGGCTTAGGATTAGGTGGTTAGTTAGAACGGATTAGTGAATTAACTAGTTGTTGATGCATGTTAGGTGGTTAGAGTAGTGTAATTAGAGCCTAGACAAGTTCTAGTATTTATCTAGAGTAGTTCGGAAATTTTTTGGGCTCACCTCGACTTTTAATTAGATTTTACGAGCCTAAGTTGCTATTTTTGGTACTTAATAATTAATTTCCGTAATTATTTAATTATTTATTTATTTTTCGGAAATTAGATCAAAATAGCCAATGACCGGAATTTTATACTGATTTCAATGGTGTGATATATTTATCTAATTGAGTCCTAATTTGTGCTGATTGTGTGTGAATTGTGATTTTGGGAATTTATTCCTAAATTTATTTAATTTCAATATTTAATTAGGAAATTACTAGACGTCAATTTACAGTGCCAAAAATATTTTTATCGACTATATAAATGGTGGGAATTTTGATAGTAAAAATATCATATTTTTTGCTAAGGCCGACCGTGTACCCACACACGATCATTTTTATCGGGTACCTTTAACTCAAGGTAAATAGACCAAAATAGTATGTTAATTGGGGAATCTATTTGAGAAAAGTAATGTTGTTGGTCATGGATGAATAACCGGGTGATGTTGTGAGTTAGATCAAGAAAACCGCTGAAGTATGGCTATGCCCACTGGGCCATGATTTACCACCTAACATAGGTTGTGCCCATTGAGCTGTAATTTACCACAAAATTGGCAATGATTGTGCCTATTGGGCCGTGATTACCACCTAATTTATGTTGTGCCATTGGGCTGTGATTCACCGCTGAAGATTTAGTAGGCTATGCTCGTTAAGCCGTGACTAAGAGTTGGGAATGAGTAATTGAAATGACCGTGTGACGATCCTATTGACATGAAATCAACTAGGTCGATTGATCGATGATTCGATCCGAACTTAATGATTTGATCCGTTGATGTGACTCGATGATTTACATATTGTATTGACTTGCAGAAAAAAAAAAAAAAAAAAAAAAAAAAAACTAAGGCCAAAGTAAGCCCTTTGACTCGTGTTGTGTTTAGGCAGCCTTTTGGGCGTATTTTTTTCCTAGTCGGGTCTTAGGGGGTTGAACTTGCTAAGACGCTGTCTCACCCCATTTTGGGATAAAAATTTTAGATCCTTAGATGGTCGCTCCTTCCGAGAATTTTGGACAACCGAAGGAAATCACATAAAAGAGGTGTTACATTCCATTTCATGGGGACCCTATGGGATGGGAGTACGAACTTGTACGGTCTGTGGTCTAGGTCGTTGTGGGATTATCTCATGAGGTGCCTATCGATACAAATCATGGTACCGTCAAGATCGTAATGGTTAGAGAGAGGGCCTGTGACATCCTAGATTTTTAATCTTGTTTTCAATTGAATAAATTAGGCCCTTCATCAATGCACCTATAGTGCTATTCTCAGAGCCAATCACTCGTGAAATGACTAGACTATCAGAGGAAGTCATTAAGAGATTTTAATGCAATACACTTGAGAATTCAATCAGAAATTGACTACTCAACCGTGCTAGTCTGCAAGAGTCATTAGGCATTGTCAAAATCGATCATAGATCACGGATAGGTCGATTCGACTAAGATGTGTGATCAAAAGTCTGGGTGATTCCACCTGATTGCAAAATTCTTGTCGATTGGCACTAGATCGATTTTTTGTCGTTTTGGGTATCATGTGCCCGTAATTGAAATCTCGAGATTTTCACGACCACCGAGAGTCGCTAATGTGTCAAAGAGATTCATTGTAGCTCGAAGAAAATTGACCATGAGTCATTTGCACTAAAAAAATTTGAAAGCTACCCGATAGGTTAGGTCACGCTAAAATCACGTCTGATTAAAATTAACTACGAATTTGAATTCGATTTCAGAAATTGAAAGTTTTGTCATATCACAGGTCATTTTAGGAACGTCGACTTATCTTTTGAGAAATTTTCAATGATTTCGGGATTTTTAAGGAAAATTGTTTTGAACGATTCGGAAAACGAACGAAAATTTGGATTGGCCAATTTGAAGGGATTTTTGGCATTTGGTGTGAGTGAATTGGTGAAAGAAAATTTTGTGGGCTTTTTTTCATCCAAATTAGACCTCAATCGGAGAAGTTTGTTCAGAAAATCAGTTTCCGAGAAAAATGAATTAGAATTCGGAATTAAAGGAAATAGCCATTTTTGTTGCCCAAGACTTGTTGTTTGGGGGATATTTGGTGCAAGAAAGCAAGTGAGGATCAAGTACTTTAGCATGGGGATTTTTGGGAACCAAATTGGACAAAATAAGAGCAAGTGGGACCAAGAATTTTTTGTTTAGGAATTTCTTGTAATTTTTCTCTCCTTTTTCCCCTTGGCTGCACGTTCTCCCCCTTGCCAATCGTCCCCTGCACTTTTGGAAAGGAAAATATTGTATTTTGGCTAAGGCTGACCATGTACCCACACACAACTATTTTTATCGATTACCCTTAATATGAGGGAAATAGGCCAAGACGTATTGTTAATTGAGGAATCAAGATGAGAAGTGTAATGTTGTTGGCCGTGGGTGAATAATCATGTGATGTTGTGGGTTAGATCAAGGAAACCACCGAATTTGGAATCGATTGTGCTCACTGAGCCGTAATTCAGCATTATCAGCGAACTTGGAATCGGTTGTGCCGTTGAGCCATAATTCAGCATTATCACCTAATCTAGGTTGTGCCTACTGAGCCGTAATTCAGTATTACCATCGAATTTGGAATCGGTTGTGCCTGCTGAGCCGTAATTTAGCATTACCGCCAAAGATTTAGTAGGTTGTGCCTGCTAAGCCGTAATTCAGCATTACCGCCAAAGATTTAGTAGGTCGTGCTCGCTAAGCCGTAATTCAGCGTTGGGATTGAGTAAATGGGGAATGGTCTCGTTGACATGTAATTGACTGAGTCGATTGATCGATGATTTGATCTGAGTTCTTGATTAATGTGATTGGAGTTAGTAGCCATTACTAATTGGCTTGACTTATAAATAGTCTGAATGACATGAAATCGACTAGTTCAATTAATCGATGATTTGATCGGCTTGATGATTTGATTGAATAAAATGATCTGGTAAATATAAAAATTGTATTGACTTACAGGAGGGATCCGATGCCAAGGTAAGCTCTCTATCTCGAGATTGTGCTTAGGCAGCCCTTTGGGCGTATTTTCTTCCTAATCGGGTCTTAGGGAGTTGAACTTGCTGAGACATAGTCTCATCCCGTTGTGGGATAACATTTTTAGGTCCCTAATTGATAGCGGTGGAGGACCCGAAGCCCGAAGTTTAGAAGGTGAAGCCTGAAGAATTGATGATCCTGTCTGACTAGTTAGTTATAGGACAATTCTATTTTGATGAAAGTCGATTCCTTTTTGTAGACTTCTGTGTATAAACCTGTGTGATTATAAAAATGTCTTTTGAGAAAAATTGGCCCTACTTTCCTATCCCTTTATTTTATTGTTTGGAGATTTTATATTTTCTTTTGCGTGCATATTAAAAAGAGTGGATCGACGATGCGCCCTAGGACATCGCTATTATATCGACCAAGCAGGGATGGAGGTTGCTTTTGGGAAAGGCACTGCAGATCCTCCAGAAGGTTCAGTGGTAGACGCGATAGACCCGGATCTTGAAGATCCAGGAACTCCGGTGTGTTCTCAAAGAGAGGCTTTTATCAGGATGAAGAGGAGGTGGAGGACGAGGATGAAGACTAGTAGTTGTTTGCAAATCCCCTTGTTTTGTAGACCTAGCATGTGTATATATATATATATATCGACTTAGTTTGTGGATGACCTATTATGATATGTATATATAAGTGTGTTGTTGGTTTTCAAAATTATGACCCTACTTTTCTATCACATATTGTTGTTGTTTGGGGATTTATTATTCGTTTCTACATGCGTATTAAAATGAATGGGTCGGCGATGTGTTCTGGGACGTCGCTATTATATCGACCAAGTAGGGATGGGCACATGCTTAGAGGATTGGGACGTGACACATAAGGCGAGGGCTCAGCCCTCGTTATCGCCTCCTCATTATCATTAGGCCCTAGCCAAAGCCTAGCAACCCCGATCGACCGGTGGCAAGGGCCTAGCCCAGCCAATGGCGACCCCTAGCCTGACACCTATATATGTTTACACATATGATTGACATGTTGAATGGTGACAAAATCATATATTGACATAAAGCACACAACATGTATTTCAACCTACCTGAAGGTCCTAAGGTCAAACATGTGACATCCTAGATTTTTTACTCTACTTTCAATTCAATAAATTGGGCATTCATCAACGTGCCTATAATGTTATTCTCAGAGTTAATCACTCGTGAGATAACTAGACTGTAAATAAGCCATTAAGGATTTTAAGGTAAATAGACTTGAGGATTCGACCAGGAATCGGCTACTCAACCATTCTCATATGTCGAGATCATTACTACACAAATATAAATCAATTAGAGATCAGAGATAGGTCGGTTCGACTGAGATGAGTGGTTAAACGTGGGTGATCCCACTAAATTGCAAAATTCTCATTGACCTGCACTAATTTGATTTTTTTGTCATTTTGATACCCTGTGTCCGTATTTGAAATCTCGAGATTTTCACAACAACCGAGAGTTGCCAATGTGTCGAAGAGGTTCATTGTAGCTCGAAGAAAATTGACAACGGTTCATTTGCTCTAAAAAGCTCTGAAAGCTACCCGATAGCCTAGGTTACGCTAAAAATGTGCCGAAGTAAAATTAACCGCGAATTTGAATCTAATTTTAGAAATTGAAGGTTCTGTCATGTCACAATAAATTCTAGGAATGTCAACTCAGTCTCAGAAGATTTTTCTACAACCCGAGACTTTTTGAGAAAAAGTCATCCTAGGGTCGTTTTTGTCCAGAAAAAGTCGGGGACTATTTTTTAACGTAAAATTGGGAAGCAAGTGGGATCAATTGGTGAGGAAAAATACCAATTTGATCATTGAGGTGTCGGTTGATTTATCGGAGACAAATGGTGTTGAATCAAGCAAGATTAAGTAACCAACTAAGAGAGAAATGTTGGAAATTCGTATGCCCCCCTATGCCTATGGTTTTGGACCATTTCAAAGGTTGTGAATGGAGCATGGGTGGCTGATTTGAGACCAAGAGATGCAGCCTTGGCCGAGAATGGTCAAGGGGGACAAGTGAGAGGAAAAACAAGGCAAAGTGGCCCCCTTGGTTCCCTCTCTCTTCCTCTCTCCCTCCAAGCCGTCGTCCACCCCCATTGTTGTCTTCATTGTGCTTTGCAAACTTCCAACAGAAGCGAGGAAGCTAGCGAAAGCCAGCCGAGCAGCCTCCTTGGCCGTCCGAGCATCGCACGCTCACCAAAGTAGCTAGCTCGCCATTGCGTGTCCGCTCGCCCGTGCTACCTATCCGCATGTCCCAGCCCGCCGTCCACCTCTATCCATGCATCCATGGTTGTTGTCTAGTCGTGCCAGCCATCATGAGTGGCCGTGGAAGCCCGCCGAAGTCGTTGTTCAGCCCGCTGAGTGTCCGTGCAGCCTTCGCTAATCCTTGCCACCCCTCTCAACCTTGGTTTCTCTCTTTTGTAGCTCAAAACAAAGGCAAAGTGCAGTGGGTTTCCAGCAGCTTTGTGGCCCATTTTGAGGTAATTCCGAGCCCCGAAACCTAGGCCCACTTTGGAGAAAATCGTCCCCCGTCGCGTCCCCATCAAATTGATTTGAGCGGTTCGATAAACAAGTGACTTTAACTCACTAATCCTCGCTTAGTATGTTAATTGTACTTAGGAGTTGATTAGTTTAGGCTAAGATGGATTAGGTAGTTAGATTAGATTACATTAGCAAATTTAATTAGTTACCGATGCATGTTAGGTGGATAGTTAGTGCAATTAGAGTCTAGACAAGCTCTAGTAATTAACTAAAGTGGTTCGATAATTTTTCAGGCCCGTCTCGACTTTTAATTAGGCTTTATCGAGCCTAAGTTTGATTTTATGCTATTTATTGCATTTATTTAATAATTTACATATTTAATTAATTATTTAATTATTTTTGGAAATTAGATTGGGATAACCAGTGACCGGAATTTCATGCCGATTGCAGTGGTGCATTCTATTTATTTAATCGATTGCTGGTTTGTGAAAATTGAAGGTGATTTGTGGTTGTGGATATTTTATCCCAAAATTAATTAATTTCAGTAATTAATTAGAAAATCACCAGGCGTCAATTTACAGCGCCAAAAATATATTTTTGGGCTGTTGAAACTGATGGGATGTTCTAATGTGAAAATATGGTATTTTGGCTAAGGCTGACCATGTACTCACACACGACTATTTTAATCGGAGAAGATAAAAATTGGTGAATTGATTGAATGGTCATGATAGTATACTATATCATCTTATGGGTTCTGATATGTCAGCTTAGCGAGAGCAGTATACTGGTATACTATATCAACCTACGGGCTCGATATGTCAACTTAGCATGAGCAGTGCACTTTATCAACTTAGAGTGAGTATCAGAGGTATACTATATCAGCCTATAAACGATATGTCAACTTAGTGAGAGTAGTATACCGGTATAATATATCAGACTGAAGGCCTCGATATATCAGCTTAGTGAGAACAGTATACCTTAACCTTATCAGCTTAGCGCGAGCTATACTATCTATTTATCAGCTTAGAATGTGCAATCCTGATATAATCAGACTTTATAGATAGTATTGTTTGAATTGACCATGGGATGGTTCGATGAATTGATCGATGATTCAATCTTATTCGATTGAGTGTCATGATTGTTAGTATTTATGAATTGACTAACTTGCAGTGAGGAACTAAGGCCAAGGTAAGTCCTCTGACGCCTGATTGTGCTTAGGCAACCCTTAGAGCGTAATTTTCTCTCTAATCGGGTCTTAAGGGATTGAACATGCTGAGACGTAGTCTCACCCCGTTGTGGGATCACATTTTAGGTCCCTAGGTGACGGTCGTGGAGAGCCGAAAGTCCCAAAGTCCCGAAGTTTGGAAAGGTGGAAGAAACAGAATCGGCAAATCTATCTAGCTAGTTAGTCATAGGATAGCCCCCTTTTGGTTAAGCGACATTTTTGTAAATAGCCTGACATTGTATATAAACATGTTCGTTCATAAAAAAAAAAAAGCTTGTTTTGGTCTGAAAAAGTTGGCCTTGCTTTCCTATCCCATTGATTTATTGTATGGGGATTTATATCTACTTCCGCATGCGCATTTAAAATATAATGGGTCAGCGATGCGTCCTGAGACATCGCTATTACATTGACCAAGTAGGGATGGGCACGTGCTCGTCTATATGCTCAATTTTGCCTAAATGTGCCTTGGATTAGTCTAGGGCAAACTAATATACACTCAGATTAAAGTGGTTTTAACCTAACAAAACTTGTCCAAAAAATGCAATATATATATAAGATGTTTTGAAGACAATTTGGAACAAGTTTCACGAGACAACCTTATCAAAAATCAATCACAGAAGTCACCACAAAAACAGCAAAGTCTTAAGGCGGACAAAGAATAGAACCTAAGATGCACTAAAAAATTCTATATAATAGAGCAGATTATGAGGTGTTTTTCGAGGGTCAAATGTTGGACATTTGGGCTATACGACCTATCAAATTGAATGTCTCAGAATGCACATTCTAAGTTCTAAGTCTAGAAGGTCTCAAGTTGAAATAATGCTATGTAAGGCATTGTTTTAGGTCAAACAGCAAGCCTATCACAGACATTCGAAAATTGTTGGCTTATATCTAAATCAACCATTCAACCACATATCATCGTCAATCCACATTCAACCTCGACAAATCAATGATCGAACATGTTAATAATGGATCTAAGCATTTAATAATGTCTTAAATGTGAATATTAGCCCTGGCTAGCTATTCTAACCTCGCTCCATCAGATTTAGGCTTAGAATACCAAAATTTTATGCAATTTCTTTGGTTTTTTAATGCAATCGGACAAATTTATCATTGCCAAAGTTCGATCGAGCTTCCAAGGGATAGATTGAGATAGCAACGGGTCGCCTAAAGGATTGGCTAGACGTTATTTTGTAGCAATAGCAAGAACCAGTCCAAGCTTTGACTGGTTTGGGACCACTAATGCTAAATCGAACCACCGACACTCCTCCGGTGGCCGATCGGCCAAGCTTTGACCCCAATCTAGTCAAGGACGGGCCTCGGAACAGATTGGAAGTAGCTAACCTACTTCTAGACAGCGACTAGCTGGTCCTCAAGACTGATGGACAGAAGAGGTCACCAGGAAGGATCCGGTGATCAAACAACCAAACACCGACCATGAAGAGTCGAGAACACTTTGAGGATGAGATCATACTAGATCCAGTGGCAGTTGAATTGCTGTCGGAGGTCAGATCAAGCGGTGGAACATGCCGATCCAAATCGGCATAATTAGTTATATATTCATCTATAAGGCATATCCATTAATATTTTTTTACTGCTCACTAAATGAAATAGCTTGAGAGGTCTTTATATATTCCTAATTCCTAATTTTGAGTGCTAGGTTCAAAGAATTGAAAACAGAAAGGCCATCTTCGAAATTTCTGATTCACATTCCATGTAATCTTCAATGGCATAAAAAGGTTCTGCCACGGTTTATGTTATCTTGCAAATAATCTCAATTATCCATGACCATATTAATCAATATGTTTGCAGATGACATGAGGAAGCAAGCCAAGTAGCTATTGATGCGGTTGGAAGTATAAGGACCATTGCTTCTTTCAATGCTGAAGAGAAGATGATGCAGCTTTACGAGAAGAAATGTGAAGGCCCCATGAGGACAGATTTCGACAAGGACTGATCAGCAGAATTGGGTTCGGCATATCCATCTTCCTGCTGTTCTGTGTGATATAGCTAGTATAATCACCTAGAGGGGGGTGAATATGTGTCAAAACAATTTCTCGAGATACCACAGCGATACTAGGTAGACGATAGAAAGGCAGTACTCTTTTGATTAACAAAATGAATTACGATCAAAGTAAAATAAAGAGTAAGGAAGAGAAGATTAAACACAAGGTTTATAGTGGTTCGGCTTATCACAAGCCTACGTCCACTCTTCCGCACTGACAGCCTATCGGCTGGATTCCACTATGAACAAAAGAGATGTTACAACACAGTTCTTCCTTGATTCCATAGTGTAGATATTCTACCACACTTCCTCAAGGTTTCTCACGAATATAAACACTCTTTTGCGTACAAGTTTTCGCTCAAATGTATTGACTAAAAACAAGGAGCTTCAGACTTTGGAATTCTTCTATCGTGCACACCTCGAATAACTAGAACGTCTTCCTTATATACTCCTTTATGCCATCATACCCATTGGCATTCACCAAATGAATTCTTCCAATCTTCCCGTTGGACATAATCAATCAGGAAGATCATTCGAGCTATTAAAGGAACATGTCGATAGTCCATCAATCATGTTCGCCCGTATAATCAGGATCTCAGTTTCCATAAGTAGAACCTTCCACGAATATTTCGCCAATCATCGGATCCTTAATCTCCAAATCAATCTCGATCAATCAAAGGATTCCATTACGTCATATCCAGCCAAGAGATCTTCTCCAATCGATAAGGTCATATCCTTAATAAAACATCCAGTTCTGGATAGCCTTTCTTCAATGGATTAGAAACTGTCAATGAGGATAGACTTTGAATCTTGAGTCTGGCTGTCCGGAGGTCTTTAGACTTTAAATAGCAGAGTCTGCAAACCTTCAGACTAGACTGATGGAAACGTTTTGTTAGCTTCAAAACATTTCAAGAAGATTTCTCCAACACTGTGTGTATGCAACAAGTTTCTATGCCAGAACTCGACTCGCTCAGGATGGCAAAACAACACTTTCAGATGTCTTCGGGGTACAAAGGATTTTCTTTGAATGCTAGATAGTGATTCTATTAGAGAACGTGCACAACTGCTACTCATTGCTGCTTATAGCTTTTTGGACGAGTTTGACCTTTTTCAAGCCGTTGCTGTTGACGAGGGAAAGTTTCTCGTGGACGATTTTAGTTGAGAGGTCTGGTTGTCTTGAACAAGCGACTTCTTCCTTGATGTATGTGCTCTTTCTTTATTAATTGAGTTTACCTACGTAGCCAGGCAGATATAGAATCTATAGATGAATGCAAGGCGTCCAACTTCACTCCTGCAAAATGGTCTGCATAACCGCAAAAAATGTGACTTATAAAGACAAGGGGATCGAATGAACTCAACAGGTATAATTGCAAGCAACCAACTAGTAACCGTGACATACTGGGATCAAATGAAACTGAGAAGTGAGTAATTCATCTCTTTGATCTTAGCAAATAAAATAGTTGATGACTTGAGATTAAAGATTTAAGAAGCTATACATATAGTGATTACCAAGCTCGGACTTGAAGTCTCGCTCAGCTCTAGAGAGTGGTTTCTTGTGAGCCACAGGTAGCTTCCTTAAACATTTTATACGTTCATCCAGAATCTCATGCTGCTGGATTGCATGATCTACCCTTTCATCCAACACTGCCTGCTTTCTCTCAACTTTCAAAAGCCTCTCCTGTGCCTCAACTAAACGGGCATGCTGGTCAGCAATTATTCTCTTTAGCTGAGGGGCATGATACTTAAGCTCAAAGTACACTAGAAGATAAGATTTACGTAATCATCAGTGACTTGATCTTCCTGCCAATGAGCTAGCGAATAAAAGCCTCTCCCATGCCTCAACTTTATGAGGGATCCAAAAGTAATATATGACATTAAGTTGGTAAACCAAATGAAGCCAACCAGGGAAGTATCC
Organism: Eucalyptus cladocalyx; assembly: GCA_017140615.1. NCBI lineage: Eukaryota > Viridiplantae > Streptophyta > Magnoliopsida > Myrtales > Myrtaceae > Eucalyptus > Eucalyptus cladocalyx. Next base: position 3,838,540 of record CM029525.1, on the reverse strand, counting down.
TGAAAAATAAGGATGAAGCGGAGCTTCAAAATGTTCTTTTGGGAAACATTAGGCAGTCACGCACCAATATGCACACAAGCACAAAGGAAACGAATTTTGGGAGGCTTACAAATAGGGTTTCTGCCATACAAGCTGGATGACTTTTATGGTAGGACATTTAGTGGAAAAACTAACTTCAAATGTGAATGTCTATAACTTTGCACAAAATTAAAAGAGTTCAATAAGTCTTCATGTCTAGATTGACTTTTACATTTTGCCTTTTGCTTAATCTAAATCTTATTGTGCACGAGCTTTGACTTTTTTCAACTCAAAACATTTGAAACTTTCAAAACATAAAGCCATTGACATGTCAATTTGTGTATAACTTTTTAATAACATTCTAATATTTGGACAATATTTGAATTTTCGCAAGAAAATTTCTTGGCTATGTTTAGTGCTAAACTAACAAGCTCGTTATATATGAAACCAGATCCTTAATTCCAATACAAATAAAGTCAAAAGATAGTAACTATAGTTAAAAGCCACAACTAACCCAAAACGTGCCCTAGGAAAGAGAAGGAAAGGAGCATGCCAACCTACTTAATGAAATGCCAAAGGTCCAATTAACCCACAATTCTCTTTCGTAGAATTAAAGAATATGTCCTTACCTTACGTGCATATTCCACATAATTCTCATGGAAAATCTTAAAGGCCGCGTTTGATAGTTAGGATAAAATTTATCATGTTTTGTATTTGGTACCTGCTCAAGACAAGATAAATGAGGATATAAAAGCGATATAGATCGGATAAAATTATCTCATGAGGAGATGGGATAAGATAGATATGATTTCTAGTATTTATAATAGGAAAGTACATGACAGACTTTTTAAATTAACAAAATTAGCATTATATCTCAATCTATATAATATTTGAATTCTAATATAAAAAAATTCAAAATAACAAAAAACAATTTATCTATTTTAATTTAATTTAATTTGTATTTATATATTCGAATTTAATTATATTTTATAAAATAATTTTAATATGTAAATTAAAAATATATATTTATATTTATTATATAATTTAGGGATTTTATTATTTTAGATATATTAATACAATTTACTATTTAATAAAATTTTATTAGAGAACGGTGTGAAGGGAAAAAATAAAAAATTAATTAATTAATAAAAGAGAGGAAAATAAAATAAAGTAAGCAAGAGCGACCCGAGAGATATTATTTTTATCGAAGGACAAATTTTTTAAAATAAAAAAATTAAAATATATCTCAATATAAATAATATTTGATTCTAATATAAGAAATTCAAAATATTAAAAAATAACAATTCAATTATTTTAATTTAATCTTATTTTTATTTTTATATAGTAAAAATTTAATAATTTTTTATAAAATAATTTCAATATATAAATATAAATATACACATATTATATATTTTAAGTATTTTAGTGTTTTGGTTATATTAGTACAGTCTACTATTTAATAAAAATTTATTAGAGAATGATGGGAGGGGAAAAAATAAAAAAAGAAATTAATTAATAAAAGAGAGGAAAATAAAATCAAAAATCAAATAAAGTAAAGTAAGCAAGAGTGTCGTGAGAAATTTTTACCATCTCAATTTGCAAAATTTTTGGTTCATTTTTACTAATGTGTCATTTATACTAAATAATGTACATGATATGATGTGAATATATCTGATTTTATTATTATAATCACTAAATAGTGGATAGGATATATAAAAAATTCTGGATTTCATATCATATCATATCAGTCTTGCAATTTTCTATAGTGAGTGAAGAAACGAAATGGTGTCATATGTTGTTTGGTGTGTGTGTGTAAGAAAATTAAAAGAGTATCATACATATGTGATTTTCTTTTTTGTGACGATACTTGACCACCGTAATAATTAGAGACCCAATGTTGCCGAGATGCGATGCCGAAGTCTCTCTTGCAGCATTTCACAAATTTATCTAGGCCAGAGGGAGCTGGTTGAAACATAGTATTGTTGGTGATGCTCCAAAGGGATGCAATCTCACTACATGTCGGCAAACCCAAACAACCTCCATTTGCTTAGTTCAATACAAAATTCGAGTCAATTTCAACCGGTAGTAATCTACAATCCGTCCATGATATCCGACTATAGTGTGTACCTGCCAATGCAACCCAAGTCAATTTGAGATAGAGGTGTAGGAGGCGGATTGATGTAGCAGGTCGAAAGGATCACAGTTTCTCCACTCAGCGAAAGAAAACAGCAAACCAATGCCACAGAGGACTTCAACATACAAACGCATGGATTAATTTGAAAAAGCCCGCAAGACAAAACGATAATAGAAGGACCTTGGAGGGAGAAGCAGCGCGAACAGAAATTGGCTCGGGTTCTCCAAGCCAAACAGATATCCGATGGAGGAACTGCTTCTCATTTGTCGTATGGTCTAGGATGTATTAGGTGCTGTTTCTGAAAAATTCCAAAGATGATCATTTTGGTCTTCATTTTGGTGTCTGCCTTTTATGCAATGCGTAATTCCAAGGGCATTCTCGCGGCCATGGGTTTGGCAAAAGCATGACGCTTTTATTAGCTTTCCGAACTTTAACACTGTGCTTTGCATGTGTTTTCAGGTTATCAATGAGACTCTGCGGGTTGCAAACATCATTAGAAAGGTATTCAGGCGGGTGATGACGGATGTCAACATGAAAGGTAAATGAGAATTTTCTTGATTTGATTCCATGTGGGTATGGGCCGATCGATCTAATTCGCTGGGTTATCTCTATTCATGCGGGCTAAACGATTCCCAAAGTATGGGAAGTATTCACTTCGTTTCGCACCGTGCATCTAGATCAAGATCACTTCTAGGAAGCTCGAACTTTTAACCCATGGAGATGGCAGGCATTATTATGTCCTTCTCTCTGTTCCTGCGAATCTTGGCTCGACCTTGAAGAATATGATCTATCTTCAATTGACTGATCGATAACTATGAATTATACGCAGAGCAATTCCAACTTGCTGTGTCATGCCTCGAACCCCGAGCGCACAAACATTCCTCGATGGTTGACTGAAAATGTGACGTCCTAGGACGTGTCGCCAACCCAATCTTTTTTTTTTCTTTTATCTTTCAATTAAGCACATGTAGAAATGAATTAAATACAACACCCAATCAATCACCAGAAATAGGGATAATAAAAACAAGGAACAATTTCCTTACCAACTATTGACTTTAGGAAGTCTATTAATTGCAAGCCTCTCAACAGCCACTTCCTATCAGCTCTCTCAACAACCTTCAGGGATCAAGGTCACCCTAAACTTTACTAACAGTAGGGCCAGCCAAAAGGTGTCGCATCTCACGCCCACCACATCCGCACTCAGCAAATCTCCACGCTACGGCCCTGAAAAAGGTTAACCCACAACGGGGTAAAATAAAAATCTCAGCAAGTCAAAACCTTAAACCTCGGTTAGGATGCAAATTCGCCTTGAAAGCAGTCCTAAGCACACACCATACAAAACTTACCTCGCCTCGGCGCATACCTACACGTTAGCTCAACATATATACCATCATCAGTGCAGCAAGCGTGGTTTAATAACTGGAACATATCATTTCAATCACATAGGTCCCGATTATAAGATCAAACCGTTATGACACATCTCATACCGTGCCACACAATTTTATCCCATAATCAGGCGCAACTATCACAACCATTCAGGTGTGTTCCAATATTTACGACCCATCAGCCATAACCAACTCAACAGTCGGCGGTCATCTAGCATAACCGAGCGTCGTCCCGCTCCATCGGACACAACAACGTCTACATCTAGATGACATTCCATAAATGAGCATCAGTCCAACCTCCACTGCAACCAACATCCATTGACATGGGGCATCCGAACTTAATCAAGCATCGTTCCATGTGAATGTATCAAGACGGGTTCTGATAGTGACCACACACACATCCATACTTGGCCAAGAACATCGTGTTTTACACTCAAATACTTCAATTTCAAATAATGGACTTGGCCAATTTTCTCCGTAATAAAAATCATCCCAATAAAATAATCGTGCGTTGTCACACATTTAAATCGAACCAGTAAGCATGGTACACTCTCATTTCAAAATTCCACGATTTTATATACTATATAAAATTTTGGCGTCAAAAACCAATACCCGGTATTTTCTAATTAAATACCATAAAACAATTTTTGCAATAACAATTCACAACGACACTCAAGCACTCAATTACACAAATAAGTAATCAATTCCACACATAAACGCATCCACGACGATCAGCGTAAAATTCTACAAAACGGATATTCTATCACAGTTTACGCTAATTAAAATTAATTAAATAAATATTGATTAAATAAATAAATTGCGATTAATTAAAATGAACCACTTAATTAACCTAACAATGCAGGCACTTCATCAATCAAGTCAACCTTATCCTCCCTCGTATTGTCCTAAACACCAAAAATCCATTTTTAAAATTCACTTGGCAACCCCTTTTTTTTTGTTCAAATTTTCCGAAATAAATTCGTACGGGTCCCGTTTTTGAAATTAACCCGTCAAACTTTGCACGCATCTTGTATAAAACCTCCTCGTTTTATTGAGCACATAAAACTTGGCATTTAAACCCGACACCATATTTCTTTTCTAATTTCTTTTCCAACCACCCTCTTTTGAAAACAAACCTTAATAACCCCCTTTTTTTTGTTCAAAACGTTTAGAAATAAATTTATAGGTGCTCACGTACTCAAAATTAATCCGTCAAAATTTGCACGCACCAAGTTTAAAACCCCATTGTTTTATTAGGCATATACATTTTGGTGTCCGGACCCGACACCTCATTTACTTTCTATTTAATAGTCCATAAGGTCACTTTTTGCAATAATAATAAACCACCAACGTAGAACAACCATTCACATATTATCACTCATAAGTTCTAAGCATGTCAAAAGTCAACCACATCACCAAATATGGATTGCCCAACAAGCACAACATCAAGAATAATCACAAAACCACTATAGGTCCTAACCGGCAGAAACCGGTCCACTCGCATGTCTCCAAATTTAAATCCAAAAACCTAACCAAAAAAGCTCAGAAAATTCTCAAATTGGAATATGTTATAAAGGACACTTAAAAGAACATTTTTCATGAAGACACCTTGACCTATTAAATCGTTCAAACCATTACAAAAACTGTGTCCTTTTCCAAAAATTACGTTTTCTAAAACCAGTCTGGTTTTAGATCCGAAACTCATATGTTTGCTCTGAAATTTGAATATGTTAAACTACAAGATGTGATGAAAAAATTTTGTGAAGAAACTCTTTCAAATATCAAACCCTAAGAGTTGATCAAAATCCTTTGAACACGAACAGGTCACTGTTTTCAGCATAATCCAAGATTCTATTTTGCAAATAATGAAGCTGAAATCTCATTCTTTTAAATCCCTAAAATCTTGAGTAAAATATATGTCATATTTAAAGATATCTAGAAAAAATTTTAAGAATGAAGTAACCTCAAAATCGTAGCACATTTTTCTCCATAAAAATGGCAAGCAGCGAGCATTCAGCAAACTGATCCGGGAGAAATCCACTAAACCAAGCTAAATCACCCTCATTAGTACTAATCCAACCAACTAGATCAATAATAATCCATCTTAAGGCTAATCTAACCAAACTAAATTAACACTAATTCATCTAAAGGTTAATATCACTTAATACTAATTTAACTAAGCTAATTAGCACTTATATAACCCCATAAGCGCAATTAACAACATAATCAAGGATTAGGGAGTTAACTCACCAGAATTCGATGGCGGCAGGCTCACGGCGACAGCGACGCGAAGGTGGTGAAGACCCGAGACTACCGCATCTCCAACGGAGCTCAAACGGCGGAGGAAAACGACCCTACAAGCCTTCAGCCAAGGCAGGTTCGGTTCTGAGCTGCTGGCCGCTGTTCAGCGAGCTGGACGGGGGGCTGAACGACTGGACGCAGGGCTGGCGTTCGGTGGAGGCGTGCGGTAAACGAGCTGCTGGTCGGCTGCTTGGTGGACTGGACGAGCTGCTGGGCTATGGGCGGTGAAGATGGTGTTGCGGTAGAAATAGATGGGAGCAGCTGGCATGAAGGCTGGTGTGGAGACGTGAAGTGCGAGTTCAGAGAGGAATGCAGGAAGGAACAGGGTAAAGGAGAAAGACTATGGTCATTGCTTTCCATCGGGTAGTATTGTCTAGATTAGTTCTAGTAGGAAAAATCACATCGCTCAAAAGATAGATGGGTCACGCTTAGACCTTGCTAAAAATATGAATTTCATATCTTATGATAGATTCATCTACACTTAACCGCGCTGGTACTAGCGGCCCGGAGCATAGGCCATGTAGATACCTACAGAGCAAAATGCGAGGCATCTCTCCCTTTGAGATTTCGAATTGTCATGTGGGTCGTCGAGACACTCCCAAGTGATTTTTGCAGAGAACACGTGCTATTGCTTCTCCCTGCTTCTTATTGCTTCTTCGACAAGTTTGACCTTCTTCAAGTTGTCGCTGTTGACAAGGGAAAGTTTCTCAAGGGAGGATTTCAGTTGAGAGATCTGGTTGTCTTGAACGAGACTTCTTCCTCGATGTCTGCTCTTTCATTATCGATCGAGTGTACCTTCATAGCCGGGCAGATATAGAATGTAAAGATGAATGCAAAGCGTCCAACTCAGTCCCGCAAAATGGTCTGCATGACCGCAAAAAATGTGATTCGTAACTACAAGGGCTTCGAATCAACTCAACAGGTACAATTGCAGACAACCGACTAGTGACCGTGACATATTGGTAGCAAATGGAACTGAGATTTGTGCAATTATCTCTGTGATCTCAGCCAACAATACAATTGATGACTTGGAATTAAACTCACTAGATGCACGCCTGTCTTTTGCTATGGCATCCAAGGTTAGTAGTTTAAACTGACATTCAATCTTCGAGCCATGCCCGTCCCATTTTTTCTTCTCAAACTTTAGATTTAATAAAGAAAATGAAGTCAGGTCACGCGTTTTATTGCTATTTATTCTTGTTCTTGCTTCTGCATTCATACGATGACAAGCATAAATTGGCTTTGCCGTGTTCTTCATAAAAAACAAATGCCCTCTCCAATAGAATGCCCTAAACAAATTACTTATTACATGGCTATGCTCCATTTTCTGCAGAGAGTCCTAATTGTCTTGACGTAAACGTCCAAATCCCACATGTTACGAAACGCACCTATTTATCATTTGTATTTTTAAGTGATGCTTGGCTACTTTTATCACACTTCTAAATAAACCTTATTTCTAGACTCATCAAGATTCTAGTTACGGGCACGGAGTTGGTATATGTGCAAAAATACATAATTCTCTATCTGTTTCTTTTTCTTATGAGACATAAAAACTGTTGAGATCAACTCAGCCAACCATTATTTGCCCTTAAATACAAGAAAAGAAGATCGAGCACGACTTGAGTGTGAATTTATCTTACTTAATTAGGATGTAAGTCCAAAATGTTGCTGAATTCTGGACTGACATGAAACGTAAATGCATACTGAATGAAAGCATTGGGCTCTGTGATTCCTCGTCGAGCTGCGTTAATAAAGAACTCTTTAATTGCAAGCAAATAAACCTCTTACTAGAGCAATGAGAAATCCTCTATTTAAGTAGCGATAATTGCTCTTAATCACCCACAGCCCCACCACGGCAAGCATTTTGCGAATCTCTATCGTGTGTTGTCATTCGATAATCATGGTGAGCCATTACTTTGTGATCATCTTCACAGCGTGCGCCTTGTACTCCATCGGTGGTACAAGTATCAAGGCATTCCACCATGCTAGCTCGCTCTCTCTCGATTCATTACAGTCGTACCGTCTCTTACATTGCAATTGAATTTTTTCCTTCCTTTCGGGAAAGTTCACATTAGTTTGGAGTGTACCATTCCTTTTAGTTTTTCTTAATGTTTTAATGATTTTGATATCTCAATTCACCCTTCTCCCAAGAAAACAGACGAAGCACACAACTTTGGTCTTCATTCTTAATGCTATTAGCATTATTCAATGCAATGATATTCCCCAGTGATATATATTAATATTTTCCAAAAGCACGAAGATCCGCATGATACGTGGCTATCCATTTTCTTATAATCTCAACTTCGGTGTTCCGCTGCTTGACCAACCATATGGGATCTTCTTTTGTAGCTGGTAGTATGTCTAAACAATGAGAACCTGTAGGTAAGAAATCATTTTTCGCAGCATTAATTTGAGTATCGCAATCATTTGACTTTAGTTCGACATGAGTTGAGTCAGCACATACCTTTAACTGTGGAGACTGCGACAACCGAATTTGAAATACTCTTCAAAATCCTACAATTGATGGTATAGAAGAATTACTTTGAAATCTTATCCAATTTAGTGATGTTTTCATGGAAATCTATAGGTTTTGATGCTACACATACCCTGCATAGCTAAAAGGATCTTGAAGCCCATTGGAGAAAATAATATTGCTAGCGAATCTGTGCAAAATGAGTTTGATGTCCTGCAATTTTCCATAGTCATTGAAGAAACGAAAGGGTGTCGTATGTTGTTTGGTGTGTGTGTGTGTGTGTGGAAGAGAAAATTAAAAGAGTATCATAGATATGTGATTTTATTTTTGTGACCATACTTGACCACCGTAATAAGTAGGGACCCAGTGTTGCCGAGGTGCAATGCCAAAGTCTCGCTTGCAGCGATTCACAAATTTATCTAGGCCAGAGGGAGCTGGTTGAAACATAGTATTGTTGGTGATGCTCCAAAGGGTCGGAATCTCGCTACATGTCTGCAAACCCAAACACCCTCCGTTTGCTTAGTACAACACAAAATTCGAGTCAATTTCAACTAGTAGTAGTAAGCTACAATCCGTCCATGATGTCCGACTATAGTGTGTACCTGCCAATGCCAACCCAACTCAGTGTTAGATAGAGGTGTAGGAGGTGGATTGATGTAGCAAGTCGAATTTCGGTAAGTCGAGAGGCCTGCGAAAATCTTCCTGAGAATGTCATTTCTTGGAGAAGCTCCGTTAATGGCATTGCATATCACTTCTACTGGACGACTGAATGGATCATTGTACTGGGCAGCGTCTGCGTAGACTGATTTTAAGTAATCCTTGAGCTCTGAAGAACTTTCTAATGGTCTAACAAAAGATAAAAGATATGCATAATTAGATGTATACTCGTCTCTAAAGCATATCCATTAATATTTTTTTTAAAATAATATCAGAGCTTAAAACCATTATGTCATGTTAGAATCATTCCCCTTGTTTAGCGAAAGTTCATGCTATTATGGAATAAATTGTTAGGGTAAAAAACGCTTTTCACACACGGTCTTATCCGCCCTATACTTGATGGCAAGTGAGGGAGTTGATACCTGAAATTCACAAATCAAGAATGGATAGACCGTTTGTGCAAAGGCTCCTTTCACTGTCAATGTATGCTATAAATTTCCAATTAAATATGTCTAACAACTTCTTATCTTCTAAAAATTACTTGTCCTACAGAACATTCTGAGAAGTCTCCAAAATACAATATGATGTATAATCCCAATTCCATCATCCACGCACCTGCAAGTTTTGAAAGTTTTGCTCAATTTTGCGAGACCATGAAGCTCAGAAGCAACTCTATCAATTTCCTCCCAGGATCTTCTAATGGTCTCGTGGCAAGAAAAACTAAATTCCTGAAATATTAACCAAATAATTATTCAAGTTAAGTTATCAATTTGATTAACGAAAACGCATGCTAAAGGAAAAAGGTATAAATCCAGCAGTTAAGATTACCAAAAAATCTTTTGCAACTCCCGCATAGAATGTTTCCCGAGGAATGATGTCGGGAAAGGATAGAATTGGAGCGGATGATGCCAATGCTCCGAGCGCCACATGAGGGTACTTTAATCGAAACCATGCAGCTAGCACTGAAAATCAAACATATGAAGATTGAAAGACCTACTTGTAATTAATGTGTACAATGTATGGTGTTGATCTATTCCTTGTAAACCTAATGGTAGGCACTTTCTTCAATGCCATTCAGGGCAAACTATCAAACTTGATATGGATTGTCGTTGTCAATATGACTAGCGCTCTTTAGGAAAAGTTCTATCCATGATATGTTCAAGAACAAGGACTTTCAGCAGACTGTGTGTGTTTATTTACATCCTACTATAATTAATGGGAATCGTACATTGGAATTGATATCGTCAATGTGCGCAGTGGGCTATTTTCTTTAATTTCAATGCTAAGCAGTAGTCATACTGCTGATAAGTGAAAACATATTCGCTTACTTCCCCCGTATGATCCTCCAAAGACAATTATCGGAGAATGTCTGGCATTCAATTTCTGTTTCAAGTATACAAGGATTTCTGCATAATCGGCAAGAGCTTGTGCTGAGCTGAAATATCCGCGAGTCTTGGCATCTTTTAGTGCTTTATCGAGTGTCCACCCATACGGAATTGATTCACCATATTACCGATGCTGCAAGATTTTAACTTTATGTTCGTAAATTGCGTGAATATGTACCTATGCACGGCAAACATAAGGGAAAAAGAAGGTACTATTAGGCAAATTATATAGGGCCTTTTATTACCTCTATACAGACCAAAAGCGCTTTAAACTCAGCCGCGTTTTCCGCCACGAACCCAAGATATTTGATGTCGACGTCGAAGGGTGATTCAGAACCGAGAAAAACGAAGATCGGGGCAACTGCATTCGCAGCGCCCCAGTATTTGGAATTGATTACATATCTTTGTTTGAAAGTAGTGTAACTTTCTGGCCTGTAATTAAAATGATCCAGGGTTTGGTTGTAAAAGAAAGTCTGGAAGTCTTTTGACGAGACGGAAGCTCGAACCGCCCATGTAGGATCTTGAATAAACGTTCGGTGGAATACGCGCAGCTTTGGGATATAGTAAGCATCGAAGTTCTTCCCGGTAGCAACACAAACCGAGAAAAGCATCAGAATTATCAAAATGCTACAAAGTGATGAAGACATGTTGGGGTGTGTGGTTATTGCCTAGGCTAAAGCAGGTAGGCGAAGAGGAGGATCCTCAAGATGTTTTTGGCTTCAACAAGTTCACATTTATATAGAGAAGCCCAAATTCCCATTTTGTACTACTATTTTCTATGCCAAATTACATTAGAAGTATTAAATTATATCTCAGATTTGAGGATGTGTACAAGAGCTGATCCGATTGGAGGCCATTGATAGGTTTGTTAAACCAAGTATATTAGGGAAAAAAGGATCTGAATAGATCACTACCTTAAGGGGGTGCATGATAAACAAAATTTCTGTTCCAGAAATAATTTTTCTATTTCAGACTTGTTTCTGAAATAGAAACATGTTTGATAAACCTACTCTTTCAATTTTTTATTTACGGAATAAATTTGTATTCCAGAAATTGATTTGGAAGATAAATCAGAAGTATAAATTTTCTACTTCTAATTTCTGGAAGACAAATCAGAAATAATTTCTCCCACTAAACCTTAATTTCGGTAAGTCCTCCCTCATCTCCTCTACGTCTCTGCCTCCTCCTCCTCCTCCTCCGCCTCTTCTCATTTTATTAAAAATAAAAATAAATATATTCATTTTATTCATTTTATTCATTTAAAAATAAAAATAAATTTATTAAAAATAAATATTTTATTTTTATTTATCATTTTATTTTTAGTTATTAAAAATAATTTATTTATGATAAATAAAAATAAATTATTTTTAAAAATAAATTTATTTTTATTTTTATTTTTTTTTATTCATTTTAAAATAAATTTATTTGTAAAATAAAAGAAAATAGAATAAATAAAATAAATTTATTTTTAAGGATATTTTTATTTTAAAATAAAATGATATTTTTTATTCTATTTTTTATGATTTATTTTATTTTATTTTATTTTATTCTTTATTTTTTTGTTACTAAATCATTTTTATTTTTATTTTTTATATTAAAGGTCGTCGATCGTCATCACTCAGTCAGAAAGGAAGAAATTTTGTGTCGTTATCAAACGAATTTCTATTTTTATAGTAGAAATTTTGTGTCGTTATCAAACGGTTATTTTTGCTTTAGAAACTCTTCTAGAAATAGAAATAGAAAAATATATTTACGTTTAGAAACTATTTCGGAACAGAATGGTTGTCATGCACGCCTTTAGGAGGTGCATGACAAACCAGAATTTTTATTCCATAAACAATTTTTCTATTCCATACATGTTTTTGGAATAGAAATCTTTTTGTAACATTATTTCATTTTTCTATTTTGAAATAGATTCTTGTTTCGGAAATAGGTTTGAAATAGAAATCATAAGCTAAAATTTTCTATTTCTCTATTTCTGGAATAGAAATCAAAAATAAAAATTCTTATCATCGTTCATCAATCGGTCCTTCGTTCGTCAATCGGTCCTTCATTCGTCACCGCCGACCACCATCCGTTGGTCGCTCACCACTGCCACCACCGGTCGCCGCCGCCACGACGATCGCCGGTCCCTAGCCACCGATCACCAGTCGCCGGCCGTCCATCACTGCCGATCGCCGGTCCATCGCCATCCGAAATGAAGAAATTTTGTATTATTATCAAACGAATTTCTATTTTTAGAGTAGGTATTTTGTGTTGTTATCAAACAATTATTTTTGCTTAAAAACTCTTCTAAAAATAGAAACAGAAAAATATATTTCTTTTCCAGAAACTATTTCTGAAATCGAATGGTTATCATGCGTGCCCTTAGAAGGTGCATGACAACTGCCTATTTCTATTCCATAAACAATTTTTTATTCCAAACCTATTTCTGGAATAGAAATCCATTTGATAAATTTATTCCATTTTTTTTATTTCTGTAATAGATTTTTATTCCAAAAATAGGTTTGGAATAAAAATCAGAAATTGAAATTTTCTACTTCTCTATTTCTGGAATAGAAATGAGAAATAAAAAAATTTCTCATCGTTCGTCAACCGGTCCTTCATCCGTTGCCGCTGACCACTGTCCATCGGTCACCGGCCGCCCGCCAACCCCGCGGTTGCCGCCGCCGCCGCTAGTTGCCACCCTTTGCCGTCAACACTATCCGCCGTTCGCCGTCCGTCACCGCTATATCTCGTCGTCCGCCACTATCCGAAAGAAAATTTGTTATCAAACGAATTTCTATTTTTAGAATAAAAATTTTGTGTCGTTATCAAACGATTATTTTTGCTTAGAAACTTTTATAAAAATAGAAATAGAAAAATCTATTTCTGTTCCAAAAACTATTTCTGGAACAAAATGGTTGTCATGCGCGCTTTTAAGTGCCACTCCGGCCAAAATCCAACCAAATTGCTGACGTGGCAATTTTCCGGCGAGGTGAGTGCAAAACGGCGTCGTTTGCACGCTGACGTGGCGAGAAAATGCAAATATGATGTCATTTTTGTGTCCGATGTGTAAATAATTAATATAAAAATTAATTAAATTAAATTTAAACTTAAATTTATTTAAAATATTCTAAAAAATAAAAAAACTTAAAAAGGGGAAGGGGGGCCACCGAAGGAGGCGGCTGAGGGCTGAGCCCTTGCCGCCGCCGCCTCCCCGCCACCGCTGGGAAGGGCCGGCGACGGAGGGGGAAGGGTCAGCCGGGGTGGCTGGCCCTTGGCCAACTAGCAGCAAGGGCCACAAGCCCTCGCCAAATCTGGGCGAGGGCCCGAGCCCTCGCTGCCTCCCAACCAAAAGGGCCGGCGACGGTGGGGGGAGCATCGGCCGGGGTCGCCAAGCCTTGGCCGGAGGCCGGCGATGCCAGCCAACTAGCGGCGAGGGCTCGTGGAGCCCTCGCCGACCCCGGCGGACCGGCAACGAGGGCCCGCGAGCCCTCGCTGGATCTGGGCGAGGGCCGCGACCCTCACCCCAGATCTGGGCGAGGGTTTGCAAGCCTTAGCCGCCTCCTTCGCCCCCCCCCCCCCCCTCTTTTATTTTTTATTTTTTAGAATATTTTAAATAAATGTAAGTTTAAATTAAATTTAATTAATTTTTATATTAATTATTTACACATTTTTATTTTTTAGAATATTTTAGTTGGTAATTTAATTTTTATTTTGCAGACGACATCATTTCGGGTGAGTTTGAGCCGAGTCAACTCTACGGCAAGCCACGTAGGCAAGCAAAAATAATAAAATATTGTCACGTAAGATTTCCGGCAAGGTTCACCGAAGGTGGCACTTAAGTGTCCCACTTTTTAAAGAAAATATCACTTAAGTGTACATTTTCAAAGTTTTGGCACTTAAGTATCTTTTCGTGCCAAGTTTTGGCATTTGGGTTATTCTTCTGCCCGGAAAAAACTGTTGCCACACCAAAGAATTAACTTCTTGGCTAGACGGTGGATATCTTTCTTTGTCTGAGTCTAGTCAACAAGAGTTAAATTTGGAACAAATAAAAACAAGGATAACTTTGTTAAAAGGTATAGAGGACTTTCTTTTGTTGTTACCTATTATTGAAATGGCCTTCTTGAATCAATTCATCATGGATATTGTTTGTAATAGCAATTCAACATATCATTGTTCCAAAGCAAGAAGATTGGCATATATTCAATTATCCCTACTTCAGTATTTCGTTGTATGTCCAACTAGTCTAGATTTGTTTGTGTCTTTGATTATAAATCCAAGCAACCAGAGTGTGCAAAACATATAATTACTGATGAGAATATATTTTGAGTTTGGAAATGAGGAGACCCGATCAAAGTGGAAAATTCAAATCTAAATAGGGCTTCTGGTTTGATGCCCAAACAAGCAAGAAATTACAAAATTACTTTCTACTTTGGAGTCAGATTCCTAATTTGAGTAGATTCCCCTCTCTTGATTTCATTTTAGTGACTCGCAAGCATGTGAGATGAGTCGCAAAACAACAAATAAAGTGGCCTGTTATGTATTTTTTCTTGTATAGATGGCAGCGGTACTGTCTAAATTATTCTTTAGGACCCTAAGATTGAAAAAGAGATCAAATTGTTAAGTATGATTATGTAATGTGGAATTTTACTCTTCGGATGAATTGTACGGTGAGGAGTATTTGAATTTTTATACCCTCTGTTACTATAAGGATCTTGATGTCCATTTGAGAAAATAATATTGCTCCCAAACCTACAATGAATTAGCTTTGCACCAGCAACCCAAAAAGAAAATAAAATAAGAGAGGATGATGATGGTAAGGTTTATTTTGAATTTTATGCATAAGAACTAGTTTAATCTATTGATAGCAACAAGAGCCAAACATCTATTTTTGAAGTCATTGGAAATCATACATGCCACCGAAGTAGGTGGTGACCTAATGCAAGCGGGACGCAACTGCCGTATTGGGAGTTGCATTCATAAGTGAATCTGCTGGAGATGGGAGGTGCCGTTAGAACACAGGATTGTTTGTGTTGCCGATAGGGAATGCCATTTCCCTGCAGCTCAACCAGCAAATCCCCCCTTCGAGCTCAATAGAAGTGTTAGCCCAGGTTTTTCCCTGGCACCATCATTTTCCTGAACCACGTCCATGGATTGGTTACCTGGGAAAGGCTTCACGGGGATCAGGCGTGCTGGCCGATTTCCCTTAAAGGGATTGTGGCCGGTCAAGCAATGGGGTTAAGTATCTTTTTCAAGATCTTAACCCTGCCTTTACGGAAGACAGACACGTAGGGACTCCCACCCCAGGGCGGGTCCCTCCGCCTGTTTCTTCCTTAAACAGTTTAAAGACCTGCTCAGGTCTTCTTAGTTTTCTTAGACGCTACCAAATTTTATAGGGAAGTTTTCAAGAAGGGGATAATGCAATTAAAATCCGACCCGATTATGGGTGCCATGAAGCTCTCAGAACTCTCAAGGCATTGCTTTCATTTAAGTAAATTTCAGAACTAACTAAAACAATTCTGTCAATAAGAAACAACACCGTAAATATTAGAAATCCTTCAGCAAAAAAGGCACTGGCTAGTTTTTTTCGACGCAAATACTCACGAAGAAAATTTATCAGCCCAAAAAAAAAAAAAACCAGACCGAGGACAAAGATTTTAACAGATATAGAAGGCCATGAGGTCTAGGCTTGTCCCTGAAGAATGAAAAAATCAAAATGATACAGTCCCAAAAATGGAATAACATGCTCTTAATACTGCTAACATGGAATCCAGTAACATAAAAACAGAACACCAAACTCTGCATACTTGCAAAAAATGTCGTCAGCAGCAGAACTAAGCCCACAAAGGTACACAACACATGGGGCGTCTGAAGCTTCAATGCTGATCCGTCCCTGTTGATTGAGATTTTGTCCACCGCAAAGTTGATCTCCGAATCTGCTCACATTTGATGTACATTGTCAACTGATATAAGAAAGATGGACCAAAAATGTAACCATTTCACAGGATAACATTCTTCGATCTTCCAATTTCCACCATTCAAGCAAGTTCGCAAACTCCAAAAGGACCAAATTTCCACTAATTTGTGCTGCTGAGCTAAGAATACTGGAACCTCGGCATTCAACATGCCAAGAACTTGTTTCCAGTTCCACAGCTTCAGAATTAGCATGACAAAAGCCATTCAACTATCCCACATGCCGCATTTGCTTGATTTGGAATACGCTATAAATGCACCAAAAGCATCACAGTTTCTCCACTCAGCGAGAGAAAGCAAACCAATGCCACAGAGGACTTCAACATACAAACGCATGGATTAAATTGAAAAACCCACAAGACAAAATGATGATTGAAGGACCTTGGAGGGAGAAGCAGCGCGAACAGAAGTTGGCTCGGGTTCTCCAAGCCGAACGGCTATCCAATAGAGGAACCGCTTGTCATTAGTCGTGTGGTCTAGGATGAGTTAGGTGCTGTTCCTGAAAAATTCCAAAAAGGATCGCTTTGATCGTCGTGTTTTCACGTGACGCTGTTCCCACATGCATCATGATTCCGCCCCCGTTGAATTTCTTCTTCTTTAAATGTTTTTCTTTTCTTTTTCTTGATCAGAAGATATCGGATAAGAGTTATATTTTTATTTTTCGATCCCATGGATGACAACATCTTTGTCTTTGGATGACAGGAAGAGCATGACAAGATCAGAGCGAAGAAATATCGTTGCGAGAGTCCGGACTGGAATGACTATCAGACCTATGCCATTCACGCAATGCGCAAGTCCAACGGCATTCTCGTGGCCATGGGTTTGGCAAAAGCGTGACGCTTCCGAGCTTTAAAGCTGTGCTATGCAAGTGTTTTCAGGTTATCAATAAGACGATGCGGGTTGCGAACATCATTAGAAAGGTATTCAGGGAGGCGAATTTTCTCGATTTGGTTCCATGTTGGTATGGGCCGATTGATCTAATTCGCTGGGTTATCTCTAAGATAGCTAGAATAAGCACCTAGATGGGGGTGAATAGGTGAAAAATAATTTCTCGAGATAAGAGAGCAATACTAAGCAGACAATAGAAAGGAAGTTCTCATTTGGTTAACAAAACGAATTATGATCAAAGTAAAGCAGAGAGTAGGGAAGAGAAAATTGAACACAAGGTTTATAGTGGTTCGGCTTATTCCAAGCCTACGTCCACTATTCCGCATTGACAGCCCACCAGCTGGATTTCACTATAAACAAAAGAGATGTTACAGCAATGTTCTCCTTTGATTCCACAGTGTAGATACTCTACCACACTTCCTCAAGGTTTCTCACGAATATAGATTCTCTTTTGCGTACAAGATTTCACTCAGTAAATGGATTGACTAAAAACAAGGAGCTTCAGACTTTGGAATTCTTCTATCGCACACCCACTCGAACAACTGGAACGTCTTCCTTATATACTCCTTTATTGCATCATACCCGTTGGCACTTACCAAAGGAATTCTTCCAACCTTCCCGTTGGACAGAATCAATTAGGAAGATCATTCGAGTTATTTAAGGAACATGTCGATAGCCCATCAATCATGTTCGCCCATACAATCAAGATCTCGGTTTCCATAAGTAGAACCTTCCAAGTATACTTCACCAATCATCGGATCCTTAATCAATCTTGATTTGAATAAAGGATTCCGTTATGTCATATCCAGCCAAGAGATCTTCGTCAGTCGATAAGGTCAAATCCTTAACGAAACATCCAGTCCTGGATAGACTTTCTTCGACAAACTAGAAACTGTCAATGAGAATAGACTTTGAGTCTTGAGTCTGGCAGTCCGGAGGTTTTCAGACTTTAAATAGTAGAGTCTGCAAATCTTCAGACTAGACTGATGGAAACGTTTTTTCAGCTTCAAAACACTTCACGAAAATTTCTCCAACAATCTATGTTCATGCAGGGAGGATACCTAAAGGGTGGGAAGCATTCACTTCGTTTCACACCATGCATCTAGATCAAGATCGCTTCGAGGAAGCTCGAGCTTTTAACCCGTAGAGATGGCAGGTATTGCCCTGTCCTTCTCTCTGCTACTGTGGATCTTGGTTCGACCTTGAAAAAAATGATCTATCTTCAATTGACTGATTGATAACTATGAATTATATGCAGAGCAATTCTGGCTCGCCAACCCCTGGAAACATCTTTACGCCATTCGAAGGACGGCCTTGACTCTGTCCCGCATGGGAGCTAGCTAGAGTAGAGACATCCGTATTCCTTCACCAACTAGTTACTCGCTTCAGGTACTAAATACGGCACCCCTCTTTGCCTACATTTCTTTTCCCCTCAAGCGAAAATGAAGGTTAATGATGGCAAACTCACTCTTCATTTCGCGTGACAGTTGGGTGCCAACGGAAGAAGATAAGTTATTTTCTTCCCGACAACGTGATTGCAGAAGCCGTACCCCTTCTATGTTCATCGATGCGACGCGTTGGGGCAATGTACATAGTGGGGAGCAAAACTGTCCTAGGTGCGAATGGGCGAAGCTAGTGGTTTAGAATAGAAGATGTAAGGGGGGATACAATTTATTGGATCCGGTAAAAATCAAGTCACTTATAATGTAACATAGCAAGCAACTCTTGAGATTATTTCGTTCATTCGATCTGGCTCGCCGCTGAGAGCAATAGCCACTATTTACAATGCATGTGCATTTGGGGGGAGGGGGGGGAGGGAGAGGGAGAGAGGAGTTGTGGTGATGATTCTTGAAGCACTAGCAAACATGAATATCAACCCTTCTTTCTTTTTTTGGTGGAGTAATGAATATCTTATCTATCTACCCTCGTTAGTGCCTGGATTTTGCCCCTAAAAATCCTACTTCCGCTTTTATGTTGCCACATGTGAGAAGCAAATATGACTTTATTTAACCAAACTCGGTCGACTGCATCGATCAAGCATTTAAGCCCCGGAGAGATTTCTTTATTTCCAAAATCCCAAAGACAATCAATCTGAATGGAATATGCACGCAGAGAAGAATGCAGGAAGGAACGGGGTAAAGGACAAAGATTATGGCCAGTGCTCTCCATCGCGTAGTTTTGTCTTGATTAGTTCTATTAGGAAAAATCAAATTGCTCAAAAGATAGACGGGTCACGCTTAGACCTCACTAAAAATATGAATTTCATATCCCATGGAAGAATCATTTGCAGTTAACTGCGCTTTTACTAGCGGCCTAGGGCATAGGCCATGTAGACACCTACAGAGCAAGATGAGGGGCATCACTCCCTTTGAGATTTCGAATTGTCATGTGGGTCGCCGAGATGCTTCCAAGCAATTCTAGCAAAGAACACACGCTACTGCTTCTCCTTGCTGCTTATTGCTTCTTCGGTGAGTTTGACCGTCTTCGAGTTGTCGCTGCTGACAAGGGAAAGTTTCTCGAGGGAGGATCTCAGTCGAGAGATGTGGTTGTCTTGAATGAGAGAATTCTTGTTCGATGTCTGCTCTTTCATTATCGATCGAGTATACTTTCATAGCTAGACAGATATAGAATGTATAGATGAATGCAAAGTGTCCAACTCCACTCCCGCAAAATGGTCTGCATAACTGCAAAAATATCCAACATAGCAAAACAATGCTGCATTCGAGTATTTGGAAGAAGTGTTAAATTTAAGTTTGCCCTCCAATGAAGTGAACTTTACAGATGATTCTTATGGGAAAAATAATTTAGCAGCTTTAGTTCCATGGGACAAGGCACATAGCTAGGGCCATTAGATCAATTAACAATTGGCAAGCTGTTTGCAATGTCAGAAGCTGGGTTGGAAGCTGAAGATTGCATTGCCTTAAAGCGGGATATTAAAAGCGTGTGCATCTTGTAGTTAAATAGAGATGTGAAGCCTATTTTTTATCTCAGATAATGTTCGGACCAGATTTAGGACAATACCTAAAGTTCGTGCTTTTTTTTTTTTAGACAAAATAAAGTTCGGGCCAAATTAGGGATAACACCTAAAGTTCGTGCTTTTTTTTAGACAAAATAAAGTTCGGGTCAAATTTGGGACAACATCTAAAGTTTGTGCTTTTTTTTTTTTATAGAATTGACCCCAAAAAATGTGATTCATAAATACAAAAGGCTGCAAATCAACTCAACAGGTATAATTGCAGATAACCAACTAGTGACCATGACATATTGGTAGCAAATGGAACTGAGATTTGAGCAATTTATCTCTGTGATCTCAACCAACAATACAATTGATGACTCGGAATTAAACTTGATAGGGCTAGTATGAGCATCTAGAGGGGCGTGAATAGGTGATCAAAGAAATTCTTATGAATCTTTAACAAAATTAATTTTTAAGCGTAACAAGCTGAAGGTGTAAAGAACTAAAAGCAGAAGTATGAAGTTGCAATTTAAAAGTAAGGAGATAAGTGAAAGAGAATTGAGACACAAAGTTTATAGCGGTTCGGCTTAGACCAAGCCTACGTCCACTTTCCCGCACTGACACCCCACCGGTTAGATTCCACTATGAATCAAAAGAGATTTTATAGTCTCACGTCCTTGATTTCACATTGTAAAGACTCTACTACACTTCCTCAGGATTTTACAAGTATTTAATTTATCTTTTGAATACAAGAAAAGCTCAACAATTGAAATAGTGAAGAACTAGGAGCTTCAGGCTTTGGAATTTTTCTTTCAGCAACACACTCGAATAACTTGAGCATCCTCCTTATATACTCTTTCATGCCTTCATAACCGTTGGCACCTTCTAAAGGAATTCTTCCAATCTACCCATTGGACAGAATCAATTAGGAAAATCTTGAGTTATTTAAGGAATGTAATGATAGCCCATCAATCATGCTCGCTTATACAATCAGGATCTATGTTTCCATAAGTAGAACCTTCCAAGTATACTTCGTCAATCAACGGATCTAACATACTCGAATTAATTTCAATACGAATAATAGATCTCGAGGTGCAATCTCTAGTTGTGAGATCTTCTTCAACCGCACGAACCAAATCTTTAAAGATATACTTGCATCTGGATAAGTCTTCTTCAATGGATAATACTTTTCTTCATCGGTTTGGAAACTGTCAATGAGAGCAGACTTTAAATCTTGAGTTTGGAGGTCTTTAGACTTTGACGATAGAGTCTGCAAGTCTTTAGACTAGACTGATGGAAACATTTTGTCAACTTCAAAACAGATAAAGAAGTTTTCTCCAACAAAACTAATTAGATGCATGCCAGTCTTTTGCTATGGCATCCAAGGTTAGTAGTTTAAGATGACATTTAGTCTTCGAGCAATGCATGTCCTGTGTTTTCTTCTCCAACTTTAGATTTAACAAAGAAAAGGAAGTGACATAATGAATATGGCTAGGCTCCATTTTCCGCAGAGATTTCTAATTGTCTTGATGTAAACTTCCATTCGATTAATTCTAGATATTACCAAATGTACCAATCATCATTTGTAATATTAAGTGATGCTTGGCTACTTCTGTCACTCTTAAATGCATGTTATCTCTAGCCTCATCAAGAATTCTTAATATGGATGTATGATTTGGTTTATGTGCAAAAATACTTTATTCTTTATATGTTTCTTTTTCTTATGAGACATAGATGCCATTGAGATCAACTCATTCAACCATTGTTTGCCCTTGAATACAAGAAAAGAAGATCAAGCATGACTTGAACGTGAGTTTGTCTTACTTAATTAGGATGTGCGTCCAAAATATTACTGAATTATGGACAGGCATCAAATGTCATTGTGCACTTAATAAAAGTGTTGGGTCTCTTTTGATAGGGCTAGTAAGGACACATAGAGGGGAGTGAATAGGTGTTCTAGTAAGTTTATGCTAGACTTTTTTTAACAAGTTAACTCATCTTTCGAGAATAACAAATTGTATATGTAAAAGACTATAAGCAGTTAGATAAAGCTAGGAATTAAAGCAAGGAGTATAGGAAAAGAGAATTGAAACACAGGGTTTATAGTAGTTCGGCTTAGACCAAACCTACATCCACTCTCCCGCACTGACAGCCTATTGGCTGAATTTCACTATGAACCAAAAAAGATTTTTACAATCTTACGTCTTTGATTCCACAGTGTAGAAACTACACTTCCTCAAGATTTCACAAGTGTTTAATCTCTCTTTTGAGTACAACTTAAGCTCAACAATTGAGAAAGCAAAGAACTAAGAGTTTCAGACATTGGAATTTTTCTTTCACGCACACACTCGAACAACTTGAGCGGCTTCCTAATATACTTCTTCATGCCTATATATCTGTTTGCACTTTCCAAAGGAGTTATTTCAATCTACACATTGGACAGAATCAATCAAGGAGATCTTGAGTTGTTTAAGGAATGTAATGATAGCCTACCAATCCTACTCGCCCATACAATTAGGATATAGGTTTCCATAAGTAGAACCTTCCAAGTATACTTCGCCTTTCAAAAGATCTTGATTATCCAAATTGATTCCAATAAGAATAATTGATCACAATGTGTTATCTCCAGCCGTAAGATTTTCTTCAAACCGTACGAATCAAATCCTTAAAGATAAACTCGCATATGAATAAGTCTTCTCTTCGTTGGTCAAGAAACTGCTAGTGTGGGTTGACTTTGAGTCTTGAGTCTTGCAGTCTTTAGACTTTGACGATAGAGTTTGGAGTTCATCAGACTTTAATAATTGAGTCTTGAAGTCTTCATATTAGACTGATGGAAATGTTTTGTTAGCTTCAAAATAGATAAAAAAAGTTTTCTCCAACAATCTCCCCCATTTTTTATGGTAACAAAACTTTCCTGCATATTTGAATGCTTCTGATCTACAAAACAAAAGTTAAGTAGAACAAGATATCTAATAAAAGGTGAGTAGATTAGGACAAGAATAGTAATGATTCTACAACCACAGAAAACACAGTGGTCTTGCAAAATAATTATCCGTCCATTGTCATTGTCACAGCCTAAGTTACTGTAAGCATCAAAAGATCAAATCAAATAGTCAAAAAGTCCAATCCACAACCAAACAAAAGATAAGTCCAAATCAATAGTCAAATCTGCACAAACTTTCTCCCCATTTTTGTCAACAGCAAAAAGTGGAGAACATAAAAAGAATTTGGATAAAATCAAGGTTGCTTGGGGATGCGAACGAGTTGGAAATCCCCCATAGACTTGATAGTCTCCTTCAGCTTCCTCAGATCCTCCTTCAGTTGGTCTAAATCCTCACCTTTTGCATTTGCTTGAACTTGAAGATTAAGGGCTTGTACTTAGTGGTGCAAAGAAACTGAAGTCGCTTTATGAGCATTCTGCATGGTCTGAAATTCACATCCCAACCCATAAATCTGAGCTTTAATCTCTAGAAGAAGCTTGAGCAGTCTTTTAAAGTCTGATGAATTGTCAATTTGAGTACTTGCTTCAGCATGATCAGATTGTGGAGTATTAACTGATGATGGAACTTCAGCATGTACATTCAAACTTGGAGATGAAGCCTCATTACCATCTTCAGGAAATTAAGGGGCATACACATCTTCTGGATCAGCAGGAGAACGGCTAACACCATCACTAGTAAAAGCAAGTGAAAAAGTACCTCTTTTATCAGCAGCTCCCCCTGTTTCAGTGCCTTCAGGTGGAGAAAAGTACTCTTCTTGCTCTTCTTCTTGTCCTTCTTCCTCTGCACGAGAATCACCATGATCCTCTTCTTCTTTTGTTCTTCCTTCTTCTTCTTCTTCTTCTTCTTCTTCTTCTTCTTCTTCCCCCATCGCTTCTTTCTCTACATCTCGCTACTCTATCTCTTATTTGTCTCAGTTCTCTCGATCCTCTGTCTCTGTAACAACACTCTATAAGTTCTTCAAAGCAAGAGCAGAGATAGTGATGTCATCCTCATCTTCGTTATCCTCCAAGATGAGTGCTCTCCTCTTCTTAGATGGTGTTGTCATGGGCTATTTGCCTTTCCTTTCTCTAGCTGCAGAGTCTTATCGTTATCGTGCCTTGACAGGGGTCTTCACCTTAAAGCACTCCAAAGCCTTGTTTAGCTCCTTCAGACACATCTTGGAAGCCATCTTCAGTCCCATTACCATTGGATCAATGGTTCGAACACACAGAATTTTGGGAGGCTGAATGTTAAGATGTCTGAAGAAACGAGTGACAAGAGCAGAATAAGAGAGTTATCCCTTATCCTCTACCACTGTCCTATACATGTGCATAAGGATAGTGTGAGGCAGAGAGAACTTAAAACCAATGTTAATGGTGTACATCGGCTTTGCTTTTGAGTTTGAGACATCAGTCTTTGATGTGGATTTGGTTTTGAAACAGTTAATGACAATCTTGTGAAGTAAGATATTGAAGACATTCATCCTAGTGTAAGAAATCTGGCCTTCAGCAATTCTATCTCGAACAAGCGCTATGGAAGCACAAGCAATAGACACACTGATTGGTTGGAAACTCCCTCTTTCCAACCCAATCACATTAGCCATAGTGTCCACATCAACCACAAAATTCTGGTCTCTAACACTAAAGGAAAATCTATTCGCATCTAAAAAGGATATATTGGAATAGAAATAAGCTGTAAGTTCCGGATGAACAACAATTGTACCATTTTTCGCTCAAAAACTCATCAATAAAGGTCATTGGAGAACCACCTTCATTCAAAGTGGTGTAGAGTTTGAAAAGAAATGCGGGCTTAAGAGTTCTTACAGATTCTACATTCTCGATGATTTCTTCCTCTACTTGCTGTTGCGAAGGCACTTGAGTTCTAGGCTAAGAAGAAAGGCGCGGTTGAGAATGTTGTTGTTGACTTTGTTGATGCCTTAGAGAGTCTTCTTCCTCGGTTAGATTAAAGTGCGTAGGACCCTCACGCATATGCTATGGTCCCCTGCTTGCGATCCTAAAGGACTTTCTTTGGGAAGACATTGTCACAGTCTTTGAGAGATTTCTCGAACTCGATTCGCGAAAAAGATGAGAACTTTATGGATTAAACTAATGAGAAAAAGTGAGAAAGTGAGGTTCTGTGATTTAGGGTTTGTGAGTGAAAACGAAGAAGAAAAACAACAGTATATAAAGCAAACAAAACGAGGTATACGAATTGTCATAAAGGAATAAATAAAATTGCCTTTTTGAAAAAGAAAAACTGTCATAAATTGAAAGACTCGAAAAAGATAATTTCTAAAAATATAACAATCAATTAGCGATTAAAAGGTAACCGTACCCTTTTAAAATTTTAAAATGTTAAAATTCTAAAAATATAACAATCAATATAACTTCAGACTTTACCTTTGAGTCTGAGCACCTGTAGACTTTACTGGATAAATGTTGTGATATTCAATCTGGTGCGAATAGATTCAAATAGGCTTTTTTTCAGAGGCTTTGTAAATATGCCTGCCAATTGATTCTTTGAATCGATGAACTGTATCATAACTTTTCTATTCTGAACATGATCTTTAATAAAATGATGTCGAATCTCTATAAGTTTTGCTCTTGAATGAAGAATTGGATTTTTTGTAAGATTGATTGCGCTAGTGTTATTGCATTTGATCTTGGTGCATGAGTTTTCGAATCCAAATTCTCTCAGTTGTTGTTTTATCCATATGATTTGAGAACAGCAACTTCCAAGAGCCACATACTCTGCTTCTGTTGTTGAAAGAGCTACAATGATTTGCTTCCTTGAGAACCAAGATATTGTATGTTTCCCAGCAATTGACACGTACTAGAGGTATTTTTTCTATCAATTCTACAACCTGCTAAATCTACGTCTGAGTTGAAAGAGCTATAATGCTTTGCTTCCTTGAGAACCAAGATATTGTATGTTTCCCAGCAATTGACACGTACCAGAGGTATTTTTTCTATCAATTCTACAACCTGCTAAATCTGCGTCTGAATATCCAAGTAGGGTAAAGTCTTATTCTTTGGGATACCCCAAACCTAAATTTGAAGTAGCTGTAACGTATTTGATGATGCGTTTTGCAGCACTTAGATGAGATTTTTTGGGATTTGATTGAAATGTTGCAGAAATGCAAACACTAAACAAAATGTCAGATCTATAAGTAGTAAGATAAAGAAGTGAACCAATAATGCTCATGTAAAGCTTTTGGTCAACTTTCTTTCCTCCTTCGTCTTTGTCCGGCTTTGAAGAACTTGACATTGGTATTTCAGTGTTTTTGCAATTCTTCAAGCCGAACTTTTTAATGAGATCTTTTGCATATTTTTCTTGATGAATAAAAATTCATTCCTTCAATTGCTTCACTTGTAATCCGAGAAAGAAAGATAGTTCACCAATCATGCTCATCTCAAATTCATCTTGCATAGACTTAGAAAACTTCTTACACAGGTTTTCGTTAGGTAATCCAAATATAATATCATCAATATAGATTTGAATGAGTAGAAAATCTTTACCTTCTCTTTTAATAAATAAAGTAGTATCCACATTACCTTTAACAAAACCATTATGAATTAAAAATTTATTTAACCTGTCATACCAAGCTCGAGGTGCTTGTTTTAATCCATATAAAGCCTTCTTCAGTTTGAATACTGAGTTTGGTCTCTTTGGATCTTCAAATCCAGGGGGTTGTTCCACATAGACTTCTTCTTGGATAAATTTATTTAAAAATGTGATTTTGACGTCCATTTGGAATAACCTAAAAATTTTATAGCAAACAAAAACGAGTAATAATCTAATTGCTTCTAACTTACTACTGGTGCGTAGGTCTCATCATAGTCTATCCCTTCATCTTCCGTATATCCTTTGGCCACGAGTCTTGCTTTGTTTCTGACCACTTTTCCTTTTTCGTCTATCTTGTTCCTAAAAACACATTTAACTCCAATAATGGATTTACCTTTTGGTTTAGGAGTTAATTCCCAAACATCGTTGATGCTAAACTGTCTGAGTTCTTCTTGCATAGCTTCAATCCAGCGTTCATCAGTTAAGGCCTCTTCTATGCTTTTGTGTTTTATTTCAGAAATAAGTGCCAGAGTACTAAACTCTTCTCACTTTTTGTATCTGGTGCAAATCCCTTCATCAATGTTGCCTATGATGAGTTCCTTGGGATGATGAGACTTATGCTTCAAGTTACTGGTAGGTCTGACAGATTGCTGATTTTTTACTTCAGTTGATTCTTCCATTCGTCGTTGATCTTTAGAAGTCTAAGTTACTAAGGGGAGCTAGACTTTGTAAAGTCTGAAGTAGATTCAGATTTTTCAAGTTGAGTCTGAATCAATTAATTCTGCAAAGAGTCTTGGAATTTGACGTTCATAGATTCTTCCACAGAATGAGTCTTATTGTTGAATACTTTGTAGACTTTGCTTGTGATTGAGTAGCCAAGAAAAATTCATTCGTCTGATTTCTCTTCAAATTTACCAGTTCGATCATTTGTATTTTTCAAAATAAAACATTTGCAATCAAACACATGAAAATAAGAAACAATTGGTTTCTTTCCTTTGAATAACTCATAGGGAGTTTTCTATGCCTTAAGAATACTTTGTTAATAATATAACAAACTGTAGAAACTGCGTCAACCCAAAAACGAAAAGAAATATTACTTTCAATTAAAATAGCTCTTGCCATTTCTTGCAAAAATCTATTTTTTTTCTAAATCCATTCTGTTCTAGAGTGTATGGAGAAGAGAAAACATGCCGAAAACTAGATTCGTCACAGAATTTGGTAAAGTCTTGGTTTTCAAACTCACCTCTGTGATCTGTCCGTATGCTTGAAATAGCATATCATTTCTCATTCTGAACTTTCTTAGCAAACTTTGAAAAGTAAGAAAATGTTTCAGATTTACTTGCCAAAAAGTAAACCTAAGTAAATCATGAATAATCATCCACAATTACTAGGCAATATCTCTTTCCACCAATGCTTTGAGTTATGGTTGATCCAAAGAGATCCATAAGCATAAACTGCAAAACACAATTAGTAGAAATCTGATTTATTGGTTTAAAAGAGCTTATAACATATTTTCCCAACACACATGGTGTGCATAAGTCAAACTTTTGATACTTCAAGTTGGGCAGTCCACAAACAAGATTCTTGGATGAGATATTGGCAATTTGCTTCATGTTAACATGGCCAAGCTTTCGATGCCAAAGATTTGCTTCATCTTGAATCAATATTAGACATTGAGATCTTTCTAGTTTTATATCCAGAAAATAAATATTCCCATGTCTTCGTCCAGTAAAAGATTGAGAAAGATCTTTACCAATTCCCAAACATATTCATTCTTGGAAGTTGATTTTGAATCTAGTGTCGCACAATTGGCTAATGCTGAGTAGATTACAATTTAGTCCTTCCACCAAGGAGACGTTGTTGATTGTGAGACTTCCAATTTTTACAGTTCCACACCCAACAATTCTTCCTTTACTGTTTCCACCGAAATAGACTTTTCCACCATTTATTTGTATAAGTTTTATAAAACAACTTGAATCTCTAGTCGTGTATCTCGAACAGCCATTATCCAAGTACCATTTATTATTTTTCTTGATTGTGAACTGCAATTACAAAAAAAAAAAAAAAAAAAAAAAAAAAAAAAAAAAACTCAAGTTTTCTTTAGTACCCAAATCTTTTTGGGTCTAGAGGAGTTAGTTTTAAACACAGTCTTTCCCCAAACCATAGGACAATCTTCCTCAAAATGTTTTAAGCCGTTGCACTTTGAACATTTGAGAGCACTTCAACCAACAAGTTTTACAAAGACTTTTTGAAAATGATTTCTGTAAAAAAAATTTGTAGGTCTTTGTTTGATTCTTTTCTTTACCTTTGGAAAATCAATTAAAGGAATGGTTTCTAGGGTCATTCACAATCCTGACTTGTTGAAATAAGGTATTTGTACTGAAAGAATCTTTTCCAACTTCTCAAATCCTATTGAAAATCCTTTTGAAATATTTGAAATATCTTGTTTCAAAAATTTATTTTCTTTTGAAAGAGAGTCTGCATTTTCTTTTAAAACCACAAAGCTTTTGTCTAGATTTTCAAACTTTTCTTTCCAAAAATTTCATATTGCTTAAGAGTAAAATTCTCCCTTTTTAGCTTGGAAATCCTCTTAAGAGAGCTTTTGAGACTGAGACAAAGTTCATCAATGTATTTCAAGACTCTAGTATGAATTTTTAAATTGCTTACCTCGATTTCACTGTCTGAGTCTGAGTCCAAATCTATCTCAGAGTCTGAGTCTGATCTTGATTTTGCCATTAGACATATATTGACATATTTTTCATCACTTTCTTCACATTCAGTATCACCCCATATCTCTGCTTTAAGAGCCTTTCTGTATTTCTCAGCTTTTCCCTTCTTTTTCTTCAACAGAGGACAATTGGGTCTGGTGTATCCATTTTTCTTGCATTCAAAATAGATTACGTCTTTGTTGGCTTCATCATCCTCCGTTGATTTGTTTTAAAACTTTTGAGTGCTTTATTTCTTCCAATTGAATCTTCTTCCCTTTTTGTTCAATTTCCTGAACCTCCTTATCATAAGTGCTAACTATTCATCGTCCATATCATCTTCAGAGTCTATAACATTAGAGTCATCGTTAGATTTTAAAGCAATTGACTTTTTACCCTTGGGATCTTATTCCTCGTTGATTTGCTCCACTTAATAAGATTGAAGTGTGCCAACCAACTCGTCTACAGAAAGTGGCATGATCCTTTGAGTTTCACTTATTGAAGTCTTCACGTGATTCTAATCTTTGGAGAGTCCATGCAACAATTTGTTAACCTTCATTGGTCCTGAGATTGGTTGTCCCTGATATTCTATACCATTTACAAACTCTGTAAAACAACTAAACACGTCAGTGATAGAATCTCCTGGCTTCATCTTGAAGACTTCATACTGTTCAAGTAGAATATCGATCATTGTTTCTTTCACTCAATTAGTGCCTTCATAGGTAATGTGCAGCCTATCCCGAACTTATTTGGTTGTTTCATAAGAAGAAATTTTGTTATACTCAATAGGAGATAAAACGAAATATAAAAAGTAAATTGTTTTAGCATCAAGAGCTTGTCTCTTGGCTATTTCTTCTTGTGTCATCTCACTAGCATCTGCAACTTCTTTTCTTCTTTTTGAAATTAATGCAGTTTTTGGAATGAATCATTTTTTCTACCATATCCCATTCCAGAGGATCTTTCGACCTTAGGAATGCCTTCATCTTGTTTTTCCATACGCTTTATTCATTTCCATCAAAGTAATGAGGTTTGGTGTTGTTTTGGGCTTTAACCAAACTTGGAGCCAACATACTTGCCATAGATCTTTAACTCAGAAGTAAAAACACTTCAATTAAATGAGCACACAAGCTCTGATACCAATTGATAGGGCTAGTAATGACACCTAGATGGGGCTGAATAGGTGTTCTAGTAAGTTTACGCTAGACTTTTAACAAGTTAACTCATCTTTCAAGAATAACATATTGTATATGTAAAAGACTATAAGCAGTTAGATAAAGCTACGAATTAAAACAAAGAGTATAGGGAAAGAGAATTGAAACACAAGGTTTATAGTGGTTCGGCTTAGACCAAGCCTACGTTCACTCTCTCGCATTGACATTCTACTGGCTGAATTTCACTATGGACCAAAAGAGATTTTTATAGTCTCACGTCCTTAATTCCACAGTGTAGAAACTACACTTCCTCAAGGTTTCACACGTGTTTAATCCCTCTTTTGAGTACAATTTAAGCTCAGTGATTGAGAAAGCAAAGAACTAAGAACTTCAGACTTTAGAATTTTTCTTTCACGCATACACTCGAACAACTTGAGCGTCTTCCTTATACACTCCTTCACGAAAAGTAAGAAAATGCTTCAAACTTACTTGCCATAAAATAAACCCAAGTGAATCGTGAATAGTCATCAACGATTACTAGACAATATCTCTTTTCACCTATGCTTCTAATTCTAGTTGGCCCAAAGAGATCCATATGCAAAAGCTGCAAAACACGATTAGTAGAAACCTGATTTAATGGTTTAAAAGAACTTCTTGTTAGGGAAATCTCTTATGATGTTTTGAAGATGACAAAATAAATCAAAAGCTACTAACATGTTTAATGGTTAAGTAATAGACCATGCAGATAATAGAACATGTAAAGGATATTGTCAAAGTCTGAAGACGACCAGAAGATTGAACGTAACATATGTCCAAAGTATATTATGAAGATTTCCAGACTTCTGTGTCAAAGTCTGAAGACTACCAGACTTTAGTGTCAAAGTCTGTTCTACATCAGAAGTCTATCAACTCTGACTAATTCCAAACTGAACGTGAATGCTGAACCAGAAGACAGACTCTATACTGAAGTTGAAACAGAAGATAGACTCTATTCTGAAGATGAACTGGGTACATACCTTAAAGCTAAATCTATTCAGACCCAGATTGTAAAGTCTACAGACTCAGATTGTAAAATCTATTGCTCTCAGACTTTACATCCAGATTCGATGAAAGTAACTCAAGCCCAATCATATAACGGCTAGTGATCTAGTTTGGATTCCACATCAAGATTGATTTGATTGATTCAATCTATTTGATTGACGATTGGATCTTGAAGACAAGAACTTTCTATACGAAGAAGCTTTACTTATGGAAACTAAGATTTCGTTTGTATGGGTGATCGGAATCAATTTGGGATTCTACCTTTGTCACTCAACGGCTACCAAATCTTCTAAATACAGCTGTCCAATGGGTATATTGGAAGACGATTCTCGGGATACTTGTCCAATGGGTAGTTTGGAAGTGGAGGAGTATTTAAGGAGATTATGGACCGATGAGCAAGTAAGAGATAGAGCGTAGAATTTATAATTCCAAAGTCTGAGCGACCTTCGATCATACACTTGTCTTTGGAGAGCTTAAACGTTTGTGATCGTGAGAGAAATACTAAAAGAGTGACTTAGTGAGATAGTGTGATCTACTACTAAGTGTTTGCACTCAAAGTTGTAATCTCTTGTTGATTGCATAGTGGAATCTAGCCAAGAAGGCTGTTAGCGTGGGAGAGTGGACGTAGGCTTGGATTAAGCCGAACCACTATAAATCTTGTGTTTTTATTCTCTTCCTTAACTCCTTTATTTTACTCGAAGTTTATTTTATTCTGCATATATTTGCCAAGGTTTATTTTATACACCTATTCACCCCCCTCTAGGTGTTCGTACTAGCTTTCACACTTCTAACATGTTTTCCTAATATACATGGTGTGCATAAGTCAAATTTTAGAAACTTCATATTGGGCAGTCCTCAAACGAGATTCTTAGAGGACATCTTGGCAATCTGCTTCATATTGACATGGCCAAGCTTTCGATTCTAAAGATTTGCTTCATCTTGAATTGAAATTAGACATTGAGACTTTTCTTGTTTTATATCTAGAAGATAGATGTTCCCATATCTTCGTCCAGTAAAAGATTGTGAAATTTTTTTACTAGTTCCTGAACATATTCCTTCTTGAAAATTGATCTTAAATCTAATGGCGTACAATTGGCTAATGCTAAGCAAATTGTAGTTGAGTTTTTCCACTCTCTTGCACTGACAATCTACTGGCTGAATTTCACTATGGACCAAAAGAAATTTTTACAGTCTCACGTCCTTGATTCCATAGTGTAGAAAATACACTTCTTTAAGGTCTCACAAGTGTTTAATCTCTCTTTTGAGTACAACTTAAGTTTAGCGATTGAGAAAGCAAAGAACTAAGAGTTTCAGACTTTGGAATTTTTCTTTCATGCATACACTCAAACGACTTGAGCGTCTTCCTTATATACTCCTTCATGCCTCTATATCCGTTGGCATTTCCAAAGGAGTTTTTCCAATCTACTCGTTGAACATAATCAATCAAGGAGATCTCGAGTCTTTTGAGGACTGTGATGATAGCCCACCAATCTTGCTCACCCATACAATCAGGATCTTGGTTTCCATAAGTAGAACATTTTAAATATACTTCGCCTTTTAAAAGATCTTGATTATCCGAATTGATTCCAATAAGAATAATTGATCACAAGGTGTTATATCCAGCTGTAAGATCTTCTTCAAACAGTACGAATCAAATCCTTAAAGATAAACTCACATCTGGATAAGTCTTCTCTTCGTTGGTCAAGAAACTGCTAGTGTGGATTGACTTTAAGTCTTGAGTCTTGCAGTTTTCAGACTTTGGCGACATAGTCTGGAGTTCGTCAGACTTTAATAATTGAGTTTTGAAGTCTTCATATTAGACTAATGGAAACGTTTTGTCAACTTCAAAATAAGAGAGTTTTCTCCAACACCTATGATTCCTCGCCGAAGAATAATGTACATTAGTAAAGAACTCTCCAAATGCAAGCCAAAAAACCTTCACTTAGAGCATTGAGAAATCCTCTATTTAATCAGTGAAATTGTCGCTCTCAATTACCCATAGCAAGCACATTGTGAATCTCTATTGCGTGTTGCCATTTGATAATCATGGTGAGCCGTTACTTCGTGATCATCTTTATAGTGAGCGCCTTGTGCTCCATCGGCAGTACAGGTATGAAGTCACTCCCTTTTGCTAGCTTTCTCTCTTGTTTCATTGCCATCATGTCGTCTCTCACGTTGGGACTAAATTTTTCCTTACTATTAGACACAGGAAGTTTCTACCGAGACCCTCCATGTTGTGGTTGTTTGCCTCCTTCTTGTGTGCCGCCTAACCCATCCAAACCCCTCAATACCGATGAAAGTAAGGCCTCCAATGTCCAACCTCCTCTCAGCCCCAAGTGGACAACAAGTCGTGCCGTCGATGTTTTGCAAGATTGGGATCCCTCTACCCCCAAGAAGCGCAGTCCAGCAGAGGAGCCTGCACCTCACAATTTAGACTATGTTATGCCCCCTAAGAAGCATGGATCAGATTAGGAACCCAAACCCCCCTGAAGAAGCCTCCCCCGAGTGTTGGAGTTCTGAGTGATCCCAAACACAAAACTCCAACACTCAAGGGAGGCTTCTTGGGTTCTCAATCTAGCAACCCATGCTTCTTAGGGGCGTAACAAAGTCTGAATTGTGAGGTGCAGGCTCCTCTGCTGGACCGCGCTTCTTGGGGTAGAGGGATCCCAATCCTGCAAAACATCGACAGCACGACTTGTTGTCCACTTGGGGCTAAGAGGAGGTTGGACACTAGGAGGCTTTACTTTCATCGGTATTGAGGGCTTCGGATGGGTCGGGCAACATGCAAGAAGGAGGTAGACAACAACAGCGCGGAGGGTCTCGATAGAAACTTCCTGTGTCTGATAGGAAGGAAACAATTTAGTCCAAGACGGCATGATGGCCACGAATCGAGAGAGAAAGCTAGCAAAACGAAGTCACTTCATACCTGTACCGCCGATGGAGCACAAGGCACTTGCTATGAAGATGTGATAAAGCTAGTATGAACACTTAGAGGAGGGTGAATAGGTGTTAAAGAAGTTTTTGCAAAACTTAACAACTTAATTCGATTTTTATGAAAACAGTAGACTGAAGATATAAAATACTGTAAACAATTATATAAGGCTACGAATTGAAGTAAAGAGTTTAGGGAAAGAGAATTGAAACACAAGGTTTATAGTGGTTCGGTTTAGACCAAGCATGTGTCCACTCTCCCGCACTGACAGCCCACTGGTTGGATTACACTAAGAACTAAAAGAGATTTTATAGTGTCATGCCCTTGATTCCACATTGTAGAAACTCTACTACACTTCCTCAAGATCTCACAAATATTTGATATCTCTTTTGAGTACAGTTTAAGCTCGAAAAATTGTAACAGTAAAGAACTAAGAATATTATATTTGGAATTTTTCTTTCACGCACTCCCCCGAATAACTTGAGCGTCCTCCTTATATACTCCTCCATGCCATCATAACCATTGGCACCTTCCAAAGGAGTTCTTCCAATCTACCCATTAGATAGAATCAATTAGGAATATCTCGAGTTATTTTAGGAATGTGATGATAGCCCACCAATCATGCTCGCCCATACAATCAGGATCTAGATTTCCATAAATAGAACCTTCAAAGTCTACTTCGCCAATCAACGGATCTAATTGTTTAAATTGATTTCAATAAGAATAATTGATCACGATATGATATCTCCAGCCGTGAGATATCCTTCAACAGTACGAACCAAATCCTTAAATATATACTTGTATCTAGATAAGTTTTCTTCATCGGATAAATTTTTTCTCCATCAATCTGGAAATTATCGATGAGGGTAGACTTTGAATCTTGAGTCTGGAGGTCTTCAGACTTTAATGATAGAATCTGCAAGTCTTTAGACTAGACTGATGGAAACATTTTGTTAGCTTCAAAATAGATAAAGAAGTTTTCTCCAACAATTTCCCCATTTTTTATGGTGACAAAACTTTCTCGTAGATTTGGATACTATGACTTGCAAAACAACACTTAAACAAACCAAGATTTCTTATAAAAGATAATTAGAGATTAGGATAAGGATAGCAGCAGTTTTGCAACCACATAAAACGTGTTAGTCCTGGAAAAGCAACTATCTTTATCATAATCAATAATATAGCTTAAGTTACTTGCAAGCATCATCAGTCCAAACCAGTCCAAGTCATAACGACACCAAACAAAAGATAAGTCCAAACAATTAAAACAAAAAGTCATCAAATCTGCATAAAACCTCTCCCCCTTTTTGTTAACAGCAAAAAGTGGAGAACAAATGAAAAAGAGTTGGTTGAAAATAGAGTAAAAATCATGGCTGTTTGGGAAGGCAAACAAGCTCGAATTCCCCATAGAATGCATTGTCTTCTCAAGCTTTTCAAAACTCTGCTTCAGTGACTGAAAATCTTCACCCTTCACAGTAGACTGCACTTGAATCTTTAGGGCGTTCAACCGGTCATGCAATGACACTGAAGTGGCCTTAAAAGCATTCTTGAGATCATGCATCTCAAATCCCATAGCATATTGCTGTTTCCTGACATCCAATAGAATTTCCAGCAATCTCGAAAAGTTTGTTGTTTGAGCTGTTGCAGAGCTAGGACCAGCTGAGTCAATTCCAGGGATTTTGAGAATGAATGGAGCTTCAGCAGATTGTCTACCATGACTGTCTTATGGGAATGCGAAGCATACACATTCTCTAGGTTTGCTGCATAACGACTTACATCACTAGTAAATAAATGTGAATAAACACCTTTTGGTCCAACAACTCCCCCTGTTTCATTGCCTTCAGGTGGAGTAGATAAGATTTCTTCTTGATCAACTTCAGCCTTAGAGTGATGAGCGTTAGCAGTTCTAGTTCCTGCTATCTCAGAATGACTTGACAGGGAGATAGCCAAAGTTAGCTCGAAAGAAACTTCTTGACCCTGATCTTTTTCTCCTTCTCTCTCTTCTTCTTCCTCTTCTCTTATTTCTTCCTCTGTCCTCCTTTGTTCTTCATCTTCCTTCTCTATGTCTTCTCTCTCTTTTCCTCATTCTTTTGGCTCTTCTCTTGTCTCATGAAAGCTGACAAAACTCTTTAAGTTTCTTAAGGCTGAAAAAGTCAGTTCATTCTCATCTTCTTCATCTTGCAAGATGAGTGTTCTTTTCTTCTTTGTTGGAGCAACCACGGGCTCCTTGCCTTTTCTCTTCGCTGCAGTAAAGTCTTATTTAGCTTTGACGGGAGACTTCTCCTTCATATGTTCCAACATCTTGTTCAGCTCTTTCAAACGCATCTTTGTGACCATTTTAAAACCAATCACCATTGGAGAGATGGATGTCAAACATAATGGCGCAGGAATGTGAATTTTAAAGTTTTTGAAGAGACGCGTGATAAGAGCAGAATAAGGGAGTTGTCCCTTATCTTTCACCACTGATCGGTACATGTAAAACATGATGGTGTGAAGTAGAGAGAATTTGAATCTAGTGTTGATGGCACACATCAATTTCACTTCAAATCGAGAGACATTAGTCTTCGATGTCGACTTGGGACAAATGTAGTTGATCACAATTTTGTGCAGAAAGATGTTAGAAGCACTCATCCTTGAGTAGGAAATTTTGCCTTCAACGTCCCTATCTTTCACCAACGACGGAGTAGCATGAGCAATAGATACGCTAATTGAATTGAAACTCCTCCTTTCCACCCCAATTATGTCAACCAACGTATCTGTATCCACCAAAAATTCATTGTCATTCATTGTGAAAGAAAAACTGTTTGCATCCAAGAAAGATAAGTTCGAGTAAAAGTATGCAATGAGTTCTGGATAGGCAGTAGAAGATTCAGAATAGAACCGTTCCAATTGCAATAAAGCAAGCTTCTCTCATAGATTGACTTTTATTGAATCAAGGAAATCAAAGTCAACACTCCTAGGGTTCATAACCCCTCTCTTCATAAGGTTCGAATAAACCCTCTTGTGATTCTACGATCTAAAAAGACTTGAGCCATAACTAACAACTTTTGCAGCAACACTTATTTTAGGCTGAAAATGAGTAAACATCCGTTCATCGTCATTCAGAACTTGTGGTTGATTTATGGTGCCGTAGAATGGGTCACTCTGGAAATTCGCAAAAGTTCTTTCATCCGTTCCTTTCTCTATAACTCCTAACCTTTCCAACTCCCGCAAAAACATAGTTTCATTCTTGTACCCTATATATCTCCTAAGAATTCATCGATTAAAGACATCGGTGTTCCTCCTTTCTTCAAATTAGAGTAAAGTTTGAAAGCAACTTTGGGAGTTAGCGTTCTTACAAGTTCAGCCTCCTCTATAACTTCATCGTCTGGTTGAGTCGATGGAGAAGATTGACGTTGTTGAGAAGGTTGTTGCTGACTTAGACGCAGTGGTGGAGAAGAATCTTCTTCCTCGATCAAGTCATAATGTGTAGGACCCTCGGGTATATGTCATGGTCCCCTACTTGCAATCCTCGAAGACTTTCTTGAAGACATTATCACCTTCAAGGGAGGAATCACTAACTTGCT
Organism: Eucalyptus cladocalyx; assembly: GCA_017140615.1. Lineage (NCBI taxonomy): Eukaryota > Viridiplantae > Streptophyta > Magnoliopsida > Myrtales > Myrtaceae > Eucalyptus > Eucalyptus cladocalyx. The sequence goes on along the minus strand of CM029525.1, from coordinate 3,800,445 downwards.
TGAAAAAGGTTAAAACTTTTGGACAAATCGAGAGTGAAAGTGAAAGCAAATAGCAGTTTTGTATTCTAAGGTTTCAGTGTAAAAATGAAGAAGACGAATCTCAACAGTATATAAAGAATATGAAGAAAAATAAAGCATATAAACGAAACGTCGTAAAAAGAAAAATAAAAATACCTTTTAAAAAAGAATAACTTCCCTTTTTGAAAATAATTGTCTTTTCAAAATTGATAACTGCCTTTTTGAAAAAGAAAAACTTGGAAAGATAATTTCCATCAATTAGCAATTAATAAGTAACCGTACATTTTCAAGTTTAAAATACTAGAATAGAAACAACTTACAGTCGTAACTCTTGGTCTTTTGAGTCTGAACACCTTTAGACTTCACCTTTAAGTCTTGATCACATCCAGACTTTACTGGATGAGAGATATAATATTCAGTCTGGTGCAAATAGACTCAAATAGACTTTTTTTCCAGAGGCTTTGTAAATATGTTTGCTAGTTGATTCTTTGAGTCAATGAATTGAATCATAATTTCTCCATTTTGAACGTGATCTCTAATAAAGTGATGTCAAATCTCTATATGCTTTGCTCTTAAATGAAGAGTTAGATTCTTTGTGAGGTTAATTGCGTTGGTGTTGTGACATTTGATCTCGGTGCAAGAGTTTTTTATTCCAAAGTCTCTCAGTTGTTATTTTATCCATAAGATTTGAGAACAGCAACTTCCAAGAGCTATATACTTTGCTTCTGCTGTTGAAAGAGCTATAGTGCTTTGCTTTATTGAAAACCAAGATACAGTCATGTTTCCCAACAATTGGCATGTACCAGATGTACTATTTCTATCAATTCTGCAACCAGCTAAATTTGCGTCTGAATATTCAAGGAGGGTAAAGTCTCCTTCTTTGGGATATCACGGATCTAAATTTGAAGTAGTTGCAATGTATTTGATGATGCATTTTGCCAGCGCTTAGATGAGACTTTTTTGAATCGGATTGAAATCTAGCACAAATGTAAACACTAAACAAAATGTCAGGTCTAGAAGCAGTAGGATAAAGAAGTGAACCAATAATACTCTTGTAAAGTTTCTGGTCAACTTTCTTTCCTCATTCATCTTTATCTAGCTTCGAAAAACTAGACATCGGTATCTCAGTCTTTTTGCAATTTTCCAATCCGAACTTTTTAACAAGTTCTTTCTCATATTTTTCTTGGTAAATGACAATTCCTTCCTTCAATTGTTTTACTTGTAGTCCGAGAAAGAAGGACAGTTCACCCATCATGCTCATCTCAAATTCATCTTGCATAGACTTAGAAAACTTTTTGCACAGGTTTTCGTTAGGCAATCCAAATATAATACCATCAACATAAATTTGAACAAGTAGAAAGTTTTTACCTTCCCTTTTAACAAATAAGGTAGTATCTACTTTTCCTTTAACAAAACCACTTTGCATTAAGAAATTACTTAACATGTCATACCAAGCTCGAGGTGCTTGTTTTAATTCATAGAGAGCCTTTTTCAGTCTAAAAACTAAGTCTGGTCTCTTTGGATCTTCAAATCCAGGAGATTGTTTCACATAGACTTCTTCTTGGATAAATCCATTTAAGAATGCACTCTTGACGTCCATTTGGAATAATCTGAAATTTTTATAACAGGCAAAAGTAAGTAATAATCTAATTGCTTCTAACCTGGCTATTGGAACATAGGTTTCATCATAATCTATCACTTCTTCTTGCATATATCCTTTGGCCACGAGTCTTGCTTTGTTCCTGATCACTTTTCCTTTTTTTTTTTTTCGACTTGTTCCTAAAAACCCATTTAGCTCCAATAATGGATTTACCTTTTAGTTTAGGAGTTAACTCACATACATCGTTAATGTTGAAATGTCTGAGTTCTTCTTGCATTGCTTCAATCAGCTTTCGTCAGTTAAAGCTTTTTCTATGCTTTTAGGTTCTATTTCATAAATAAGTGCCACGGCGCTAGACTCTTCTTACTTCTGGATCTGGTGCGAATCCCTTCATCAATATTACCAATGATGAGTTCTTTGGGATGACTAGATTTGTGCTTCCAATTGCTTGATGGTTTGGCAGGAAGCTGTTCTTCTACTTCAATTGATTCTTCAACTTCCGTTCGTTGATTTTCAGAGGTCTAAGCTGCTTCAAGGGAGGTAGACTTTGTAGAGATTGGAGCAAGTTCAGATTCTTCAGGATGAGTTTGAATCAGTTGATTCTGCAAGGAGTCTTGGAATTTGACATTCGTAAATTCTTCCACTGACTGAGTCTTTTTGTTGAATACTCTATAGGCTTTGCTGGTGGTTGAATATCCAAGGAAAATTCATTCGTCTAATTTCTCTTTAAACTTACCAGTTCGATCATTTGCATTTTTCAAAACAAAACATTTGCAACAAAATATATGAAAGTAAGAAACAATTGGCTTCTTTCCTCTTAATAACTCATAAGGAGTTTTCTTCAAAATAAGCCTTAAAAAGACTCTATTCATAATATAACATGCTGTAGAAACTACTTCAACCCAAAAATGAGAGGAAATACTACTTTCTATTAAAAGAGTTCTTGTCATTTCCTGCAAAGATCTATTATTTCTTTCCACAATCCCATTTTGTTCTGGAGTGTATGGAGAGGAGGAAACATGCCGAAAACCTAATTCATCATAGAATTTTGCAAAGTCTTGATTTTCGAACTCACCTCAATGGTCCGTCCGTATGCTTGAAATAGCATATCCTTTCTTGTTCTGAATTTTCTTAGCAAACTTTGAAAAGTAAGAAAATACATCAAACTTACTTGCCATAAAATAAACCCAAGTGAATCGTGAATAGTCATCAACGATTACTAGACAATATCTCTTTTTGCATATGCTTCTAGTTCTAGTTGGCCCAAAGAAATCCATATGCAGAAGCTGCAAAACACGATTAGTAGAAACCTGATTTAATGGTTTAAAATAACTTTTAACATGTTTTCCCAATATACATGGTGTGCATAAGTCAGATTTTAGAAACTTCAGGTTGGGCAGTCCTCGAACGAGATTCTTAGAGGAGATCTTGGCAATTTGCTTCATATTGACATGGCCAAGCTTTCAATGCCAAAGATTTACTTCATCTTGAATTGAAATTAGACATTAAGACTTTTCTGATTTTATATCTAGAAGATAAATGTTCCCATGTCTTCGTCCAGTAAAGGATTGTGAAAAATCTTTACTAGTTCCTGAACATATTCCTTCTTGAAAATTGATCTTGAATCTAGTGTCGTGCAATTGGCTAATGCTAAGCAAATTGTAGTTGAGTCCTTCCACTAAAGAGACATTGTTGATTGTGAGACTTCCAATTTTTACAGTTCCACATCCAACAATTCTTCCTTTGCTGTTTCCACCAAAAGAGACTTTTCCACCATTTACTTGCAAAAGTTTTATGAATAGCCACTATCCAAATACCATTTAATATTTTTTTATAGTGACCTGCAATTAAAAAAGAAACTCAAGTTTTATTTGGTACCCACATTTTTTTGAGTCCATAGGAGTTAGTGCAATAAGCAATCTTTGCCCATTCCTTCTTAACAGGTCTCCAAACCATAGGACATTCTTTCTCAAAGTGTTCTGAGCTGTTGCACTTAGAATATATGAGAGCACTTCACCCAACAGGTTTTACAAAGACTTTATGAAAATGATTTATGTAAAAAGTTTTTATAGGCCTTTGTTTGATTCTTTCTTTCACTTTTGGAAAATCAATTAGAGGAATAATTTTAGAAGTCATTCACAATCCTGATTTGTTAAAGTAGGATTTTTGTACTGAAAGAATCTTTTCCAATTTCTCAAATCCTATTGAAAACTTTTTTGAAATATTTTAAATGTCATTTTTTCAAAAATGTATTTTCTTTTAAAAAAGAGTCTGCATTTTCTTTTAAAGCAACAAAACTTTTATTTAAATTTTCAATTTTTTCTTTCCATAAAATTTCATGTTGCTTTAATGTAGAATTCTCTCTTTTTAGCTCGGAAATCCTCTTAAGAGGGGTTTTTGAGACTAAGACACAGTTCATTAATGTATTTCAAGACTTTAATAGGGATTTTTAAATTTGTTACCTCGATTTTACTATCTGAGTCTTGATTATGATTTTGCCATTAGACAAATATTGGTATATTCTTCATCAATTTCTTCGTATTTAGTATCACTCTATGTCTCTCCCTTGAGAGCCTTCCTGTATTTCTCAGCTTTTCCTTTCTTTTTCTTCAACATGGGATAGTTGGGTCTAATGTGTCCATTTTTCTTACATTCAAAACAGATTACATCTTTATTGGATTCATCATCCTTAGTTGATTTTTTTGAACATTTTGAGTGTTTTGTTTCTTCCAATTGAATCTTCTTCACTTTTTGTTCAGTTTCCTGAACCTCCTTATCAATAAGAGCTAACTCTTCATCATCCATATCATCTTCAGAGTCTGTAACATTAGAATTATCGTTAGATCTCAAAGTAATTGACTTCTTACCTTTGGGATCTTCTTCTTCATTGATTTGCTCCACTTCATAAGACTGAAGTGTGCCAACCAATTCGTCTACAGAAAGTGGCATGATCCTTTGTGTTTCCCTTATCGAAGTCTTTACGTGATTCCAGTCTTTGGAGAGTCCACGCAGCAACTTGTTAACCTTCATGGGTCCTGAGATTGGTTATCCCCGATACTCTAGACCATTTACAATTTCTGTAAAATGACTAAACATATCAGTGATAGATTCTTCTAGCTTTATCTTGAAAGCTTCATACTGTCCGAGTAGAATATTGATCCTTGTTTCTTTCACTCAATCAATTCCTTCATAGGTAGTGTGCAGCCTATCCCAGACTTCTTTGGTTATTTCACAAGAAGATATTTTGTTATACTTAGTAGGAGACAATGCACAATATAAGGAGTAAATTGCTTTAGCATCAATAGCTTGTCTCTTAATTATTTCTTCTTGAGTTATCTCGCCAGCGTTTGCAACTTCTTTTCCCTTTTCTGAAACTGATGTAGCTTTAGGAATAATTCCTTTTTCTACCACATCCCATTCTAGATGATCTTTCGATCTTAGGAATGCATTCATCTTGTTTTTCCATATGTTGTATTCTTTTTTATCGAAATAAGGTGGTCTGGTGTTGCTTTGGCCTTCAACCAAACCTGGAGCCAACATACTAGCCATAGATCTTTAACTCAGAAGTAAAAGCACTTCAATTAATTGAGTACACATGCTCTGATACCAATTGATAAAGCTAGTATGAACACCTAAGGGGGGTAAATAGGCATTAAAGAAGTTTTTACAAGACTTAACAACTTAATTCGATTTTTATGAAAACAGTAGACTGAAGATATAAAAGATTGTAAACAATTATATAAGGCTACGAATTGAAGTAAATAGTTTAGGGAAAAAGAATCGAAACACAAGATTTATAGTGGTTCGGCTTAGACCAAGCCTACGTCCACTCTCCCGTACTGACAGCCCACTGGCTGGATTCCACTAAGAATCAAAAGAGATTTTACAGTGCCACGCTCTTCATTTCATAGTGTAGAAACTCTACTACACTTCCTCAAGGCCTCACAAATATTTGATCTCTCTTTTGAGTATAGTTTAAGCTCGACAAATTGTAACAACAAAGAACTAAGAATTTCAGACTTTGGAATTTTTCCTTCATGCACTCCCCCGAATAACTTGAGCATCCTCCTTATATACTCCTTTATGCCATCATAACCGTTGGCACCTTCCAAAGGAGTTCTTCCAATCTACCCATTAAACAGAATCAATTAGGAAGATCTTGAGTTATTTTGGGAATGTGATGATAGCCCACCAATCCTGCTCGCCCATACAATCAGGATCTAGGTTTTTATAAGTAGAACCTTCCAAGTATATTTCGCCAATCAACGGATCTAATTGTTCAAATTGATTTCAATAAGAATAATTGATCACAAGATGCTATCTCCAGCCGTGAGATATCCTTCAATTGTACGAACCAAATCCTTAAAGATATACTTGTATCTGGATAAGTCTTCTTCATCGAATAAATCTTTTCTTTGTCAGTCTGGAAACTATCGGTGAGGGTAGACTTTGAATCTTGAGTCTAGAGGTCTTCAGACTTTGACGATAGAGTCTGCAAGTCTTCAGACTAGATTGATGAAAACGTTTTGTCAGCTTCAAAACAGATAAGGAAGTTTTCTCCAACAAGATGATCATGAAGTAACGGCTCGCCATGATTATCAAGTGGCAACACGTAAAGGGGTCTGGAACTGCGGGCTCCTCTTTTTTTTTTTTCTTTTTTTTGGTTCTAACCGTGGCAGCCAGTGCAATTTCACAATCAAGTTCCTTCACTACCAATTCCATCAAAGCCACAGGTGTTACTGCTTCCATTTTAGCAATGATAGACCGCAAATCCAAGATAGACACAAGACAATGTGAAGGGATTGATTGAGCTTCGCCATGTCAGCTTCAAATATCCCTCTAGGCTGGACATTCAAATATTCTGTGATCTCAGCCCGGCCGTTTACTCCGGAAAGGTAAAACTTCAGACTTTATCGGATGCCTAACTTTAAATATGACTTCATCAACTGAGCATTAAATTACGAGAATAACACTAGTGTTTTGATCACCTGAACATGAGGAACAAAAGGTTTGACAATTACGCGATTGTTCCTCTCAGATTGTTGCTTTGGTCAGAGAAAGTGGGAGTGGAAAATCAATAGTGATAGTGCTGCTGCAACGCTTTTGTGATCCTGATTCTGGTCGCATTACACTCGACGGAGTGGATATTCGGTAGCTGCAACTCAAGTGGTTGAGGTAGCAAATGGGTGTGGTCAGCCAAGAATCGGTTTTATTCAACGAGACAAATCGCGCCAACACAGCTTGTGGAAAGGATAGAGATGCAGCCGAGTAAGAAATACTCGCCACATCAGAATTAGCACGCGCCCACGTGTTCATTAGTGGATTGCAACAGGTTAGACAGTCGCTGTTTATTCCGTGTGCATGACTTACATTTGCTTTCAAATGGGCTTATTTGATTTTTGCAGTACGAATTTTATGTTCGGGGATATGCTACAATGGTTGGTGAAAGAGGGGCTCAACTGTCGGGCAGTCAGAAGCAATGAGTGGCTATTGCTTGTGTTTTAGTTAAAAGTCAAAAAAAGATTTCTGCTTAACGAGGCTACGATTGTGCTAGATACAGAATCTGAGAAGACGGTTCAAGAGACATTGGACCGCGTCATGGTGAACCAAACCACTCTCGTGGTGGCTCATAGGTTATCCACAATCAAGAATGCAGATGTGATCGCGCTAATTAAAAGCGGAGTTATTGCTGAGCAAGGAAAGCCCAAGACTTTGATCTACATTAAGGATGGTCTCTATGGATCCGTGGTTGCCCTACACACTAGTGGCAGTCCCGCATAGCTCAATAGGCTTAAAGTTTGTTGAAACTCTTACACGATTAGATGTATGTAATTTGCTCATATTGCTCGTTAAGGTTCAGGCGTTTGAAAAAATGACATCGATTTCGTATTTGCTCATCTTGCTCGTTGAGGTTGAGATGGTTCCTCGGTCAATGGACGAACTAGCGCAACCGCCAAGAAGAAACTTGCGGGGCACTACTGAAGCAGATGGGGAGAGATGGGAAGACAGATACTGACAAGCACACTTTCAAAACTTTGCTCGTTGAGTACGTGAAACAAGCAACGACTATCCAACCCATTCCATTCCACTAATTCTAAAACTATGGTCATTGTACAATTTTAAACCATTATCATTGCGCTCCATTGGTAGTATAGTCAGAATAGTACTACTGGAAAAAATCAAATCACTCAAAAGATAGATGGGTCATGCTAGACCTCACTAAGGTATGGATTTCACATCCTGTGAAAGATTTAATCAATAGTTAACAGCCCTTGTAAAGAGCTTTTGAGTCTAGCTGGCTTTGATACATTGCTTGTATTCTACAGAATAATTATATGCAACACAAAAGAAGCCTGCAAGATCATTCCACGAAATGTAGACCCAAATCGAAAGCCAGCCATCTTGCAGAGACTGGTATAGATCATGAATACACCTTCAGAGCAAAATGACAAGGCATCTCTCCCCTTAAGATTTTGAATTGTCATGTTCATCGCCTAGACGCTTCCCGAGTGATATGACTAGTATAAGTACCTAGAGGGGGGGTGAATAGGTATAAAGAGTAATTTCTCACCACAATCGCACAATACTAGACGGTCAATAGAAATGAGACAATTTTCCTCGTCAACAAAACAAACAACGATCAATATAAGACTGAGAGTAGGGAAGAGAAAATTAAACGCAAGGATTATAGTGGTTCGGCTTATTTTAAGCCTACGTCCACTCTTTCGCACCGACAGCCCCACCATGGCTGGATTCCACTATGAACAAAGAGATGTTACAAAGACCTTTGTTCTTCCTTGATTTCACGGTGTAGAAGATCTACCACACTCCCTCAAGGTATCACTAAGTATAGACTCTCTTTTGTGTATACAATTTTGCTCAATATGAATCGATTAATAATCAAGGAGCTTCGACACGGAATTTCTCTATCGTGCACACACTAGAACAACGGAACGTCTTCTTTTTATACTCCTTTATGCCATCATACCCGTTGGCACTTACCAAAGGAATTCTTCCAATCTTCCGTTGGACGTAATCAATAAAGAAAATCATTCAAGCTATTAAAGGAACATGTCGATAGCCCATCAATCATGTTCGCCCATACAATCGGGATCTTGGTTTCCAAGAATAGAAGTTCAAGAATATCTCATCAATCATCCGATCTTCAAACGATCTTGATTCTGAATAAAAGAATCCGTTATATCATATCCAGCCAAGAGATCTTCTCCAGTTGATAAGATCGAATCCTCAACCAAACATTTTAGCTCTGGATCGTCTTCATCATTTGGATTAGAAATTGTCAATGAGAATAGTCTTGAGTCTTGAGTACTCGAGTCCGGTGATCGAAGGTCTTCGACTCTAAGTAGAAGGGTCTCGCAAAGCTCCGACTAGACCGATAGAAACGTTTTGTCGATTCAAAACATTCTAGACATTCTAGAAAGATTTCTCCAACAATCTCCCCATTTTTGATGGTGACAAAACTTTCCCGTAGATTTGAACAACTTTGACCGCAAAACATTACTCAAGCAATATGGATATCTCATAAAGATTAACAACTCAACTAGACTCTACATCCACAGAAAATAGGTTAGTCTTTCATGAGTAAGGCCATACAATAACACTTGATATAAATGCAACAGTCAATTTCAAATCCACACCCAAGTCATACTCAAGTCAAATATCAAGACAAATATCCAAACAAACTAAAGTAAAAATTTTAAAGTCAAAGTTCAGTTCAATTCATCAAAGTTCAGTTCAAAGTTGGCAATTCTCCCCCTTTTTGTCATCATAAAAAAGGTGAGAAAATGTCAAGTCTGCTTAGGAACGCACACAAGCTGGAAATCTCCCATCGACTAAACGATGCCTTCCAGCCTCTTCAAGTCTTCCCGTAGGTGTGCCACCTCTTCCCCTTTAGCATTTGCTTGAATTTGAAGAGCGGGGTCTTGCATTTGATTCGACAGGGTAATAGAAGACGCTTGTCCAGCATTCTTCAAGACTTGAAATTCACATTCCAAAGCATACATTTGACCTTGCATTTCTGGAAGAAGATCAAGGATTCGACGAAAATCTGCTGAATTGTCCGTCTGCGTGCTGGCATTTGCTCTATCGGATGGTGTAAAGGCAGACGATGGAATCTCAGTGTAATCGCACAGATTTGGCGTTGAGGTATCATGACCTTCCTTAGGCATTTGAGAAGCCTGAATATCTTCTGGATTTTCTTGCGAGTGACTCACACCTTCACTGTTGACAGGATATGGTGTAGTCCTTTCTTGCTCGCCATCTCCCCCTATTTCTAAGGCCTCAGTTGGGGAAGAGTGTTGGTCATGCTCTTCAACTTCTTGATTGCCTTTCTCTCCTGCTTCATCTGCAGACCTTTCTTTGGCTGCTTCTTCTTCTTCTTCAGCTTCCTTCTCCTCTTCGTCTTTTTCTTTCTCTTCTTTCTCCTCTGCTTCTCTTCCTTTCTCCTAACGTTCCGTTGATGAGGGTATAGAACGACTGAGTCTTTTCAATGCCAACGCAGAGATAGTGAGTTCATCCTCTTCATCTTCATCTTGTAAGATAAGAGCTCTTTTCTTTTTGGATGGAGCACCCATGGGCTCCTTCCCTTTCCTTTTCGATGTAGAAGAGACTGGATGAGATTTGACTGGAGTTTTCACTTTAAACTTCTCCATTGCCTTATCAAGCTCTTTCAGATGCATTTTTGTCACCATTTTCAATCCTACCACCATTTTATCGCACGGTTGAACACAAAGAGTTTGTGGAGGTTCAATGTTCAAGTGTCTGAAGATCTTGGTCACAAGCCCTAAGTAAGGCAACTGGCCCTTGTCCTTCACCATTGCTCTATACATGTGGAAGAGAATGGTGTGAGGGAGAGAGAACTTTTTCCCTGAATTGATCGCGTACATCAATTTTGCCTCAGAGTTAAACACGTCAGTCTTGGAGGTTGATTTTGGCCTGAGACAGTTGATCACAATTTTGTGAAGCAAGATGTTGATGGCACGCATCCTTGTGTAGGAAATTATCTCTTCTGTACTTCTGTCTTTGACAAGCTCCAATGTGGTACGAGCAATTGAAACCTTGACCGGTTGATATCTTCCTCTTTCAACCCCAATTATATCTGCCAACATGTCCACATCTACCACATAGTCTTGGTCTCGAACACTGAAGGATATTTTATTCGCATCTAAAAAACTGAGATTTGAATAGAAATATGCGGTCAGTTGAGCATAGCCGTCTGTGGTGTCGGAGCAAAATTGATCAAGTTGAAGCAGACTAAACTTCTCCCTTAAGTTCACATTGATGGCATCCAGAAAGTCGAAATCAACATTCCTGGGGTTTATCACTCCACGTTTCATCAGTTTGAAGAACAGATCCTCCTGTTCCTTCAATTTGAACAACTCCGTTCTTTTTCCCTTAACCTTCGCCGCAACACCCATCCTAGGTTGGAATTCACTAAACAGTTTATCATCATCGTTCCCGTTAGTCGGATTCAATCCCTCGACACGAGGGTCACTTGGAATGTTCGCAAGTGCTTCCTCTGCCTTTCCTTTGGGAGCAATTCCCAAATCCTCCATTCGTCGCAAAAAGACATACTCATTTCCATAATTCTTGTCTTTAAGGAAATCATCTATGTAGTTCAGCGGAGTACCAGTGCTCTTCAAAGCACGATAAAGCTTGTAAATAAAAGAGGGTTTTTGGACTCTTACAGGGTCTATTTCCTCGATTATTTCTTCCTCCGGTTGTTGACCCACACCCTGTGGGGTAGATGGTGGACAGTGACATGGTTGAGAGAGATGCGGGCTCTATCGCTGACTCAGTAACTCTTCTTCCTCGGTGAGATCGAAATGGGTAGGCCCCTCACTCATTCTCCTTGGTCCCCTGCTTGCGATTCTTGAGGACTTTCTCAAAGAAGACATCGTTCCTTGTCGTTGAAAGATTCATTGACTCGCTTTCCCAAGAAAAGATGACAACTTTCTCGAAGATGAACATGAAGTCGAGACAGGATTGGGAGGAGAATGCTTTTTAGGGTTTTTGAGTTAAGTGAATAAAGCAATCGATCGTATATATATAACCTAGTTTAAAAAAGGAAAAAACCAATCGACATAAAGGAAAGTGAAAAGTCGTCCCTTTTTAAAAACAGTAACCGCCTTTTTTTTTTTAAAGAAAACTGCCATTTTAAATAGAAGTTATCTCTTTTGAAAAGGCAAGATTCCGTTTTTCACGGAAATTAAAGATAATATAAATCAATTATAACGAACGAATGATCGTACCTTTTCGAGATTGAATATTAAAATAACTTACGTCTATAGCTATGAATGTCTCGAGTCCGAGAGTCTCGAGAGTCTCTAGACTTTAATTTCCTCAAGCTTCAAAATGTTGAGTCTGGAAAGGATGATATCAAATTGATTCTTCTCCAAAGGCTTTGTGAATATATCCGCCAGTTGGCTCTTTGAATCAACAAATTGAATCAAGATTTCTCCATTTTGAACATGATCTCTAATGAAGTGATGTCGAATCTCTATATGCTTTGCTCTCGAGTGAAGGATTGGATTTTTAGTGAGATTGATTGCATTGGTGTTGTCACATTTAATCTCAGTGCATGAGTCTTCAATTCCAAAGTCTCGTAGCTGTTGTTTTATCCACAGCATTTGCGAACAACCACTTCCAAGAGCTACATACTCTGCCTCTGTTGTAGAGAGAGCTACAGTATTTTGTTTCCTTGAAAACCAAGACATTGTCCTGCTTCCAAGCAACTGGCAAGTTCCCGAGGTGCTCTTTCTATCAACTCTGCAACCGGCTAAATCTACATCTGAATATCCAAGAAGATTAAAGTCTCCCTTCTTAGGATACCAAATACCGATGTTTGAAGATGAAGCAACGTATTTAATAATACGTTTCGCAGCACTTAGATGATATTCTCTAGGGTCTGCTTGAAACCTAGCACAGATGCAAACACTCAACAAAATGTCAAGTCTAGAGGCAGTAAGATAAAGAAGTGAACCGATGATACTCCTGTACAGCTTTTGATCAACTTTCTTCCCTTCTTTATCTTTGTCTATCTTCAAAGAACTTGACATAGGTATGTCGGTCTTTTTGCACTTTTCCAGTCCAAACCTTTTGACAAGATCATTAGCATATTTTTCTTGATGAATAAAAGTTCCTTCCTTTAATTGTTTTACTTGGAGTCCAAGAAAGAAGGTTAACTCTCCCATCATACTCATTTCAAACTCATCCTACATAGACTTAGAGAATTTCTTGCACAGACTTTCATTAGAGGATCCAAAAATAATATCATCCACATAAATTTGAACAAGTAAAAAGCTCTTGTCTTCCTTTTTGATAAATAGAGTAGTATCTACTTTACCTTTGACAAAACCATTCTGTATTAAGAACTTACTTAGTTTGTCGTACCAAGCTCGAGGTGCTTGCTTTAAACCATACAAGGCATTTTTCAGTCTGAAGACTGAGTCTGGCTTCTTTGGGTCTTCGAACCCAGGAAAGACTGAGTAGAGTCTTTACTGGTTCCAGAACATATTCCTTCTTGAAAGAAGATCTTAAAACCAGTATCACACAGTTGGTTGATGCTGAGAAGATTGTAATTGAGTCATTCCACTAGGGAAACATTACTTATTGTGAGATTTCCAATTTTCACAGTTCTAAATCCCACAATTCTTCCTTTGCTGTTTCCTCCAAATGAAACTTTTCCACCATTTACTTGAACGAGCTTTATAAAGCAATTTGAATCTCCGTCATATGTCTTGAGCATCCACTTTGTCCGATACCACTTTACCTTTTTCTTGATGGAGACCCGCATTTAAAAAAAGGTCTCAAGCTTTCTTTGGTACCCATATTTTCTTGGGTCCATTGGTGTTAGTAAGATAAATAGTATTAGCCCATACTTTCTTAACAGGTTTCCAAACCATAGGACACTCATTTTCAAAGTGATCCAAGCTATTGCACTTTGAACACCTGAGAACATTTCGACCTACAGACTTTACAAAAACCTTCTTGAAATGATTTTTGTATGCCTCTCTCAAGGATCTTTGCTTAATTCTTTCTTTTACTTTAGGAAAATCAATCAAGGGAATAGTTTCTGCTGTCATACCTAGACCAGACTTATTGAAATAAGGTCTTCGAGCTGAAAGAATTTTTTCAAGTTTCTCGGACCCTATTGAAAATTTCTTTGAAATATTTGATGAGTCAATTTTTAAAAAAACATTTTCTTTCAAAAAACTATCTTCACTTTCTTTAAGAGTGGAAACATTCATGTCTAAACATTTAACTCTTTCTTTCAAAACGTTTTCCTGTTATTTTAGAGCAGAGTTTTCCTTTTTAACTTCGGAAATCCTTTTAAGAGAAGTCTTAAGACTAAAACACAGCTCATCAATATACTTAGTAACCTTGATAGGAATTTTAAAATTACTTACCTCAAATTCTCTGTCTAAGTCTGATCCAGAGTTTGAGTCTGAGTCTGATTGCGCCATCAGACATAAATTAGCATATTCATCATCACTTTCTTCACACTCTGTATCACTCGAGGTTTCGGCTTTGAGAGCCTTTCGAGATTTTTCAGCTTTTCCTTTCTTCTTCTTTAGAAAAGGACAGTTGGGTCTAATGTGTCCATTTTTCTTACATTCAAAGTAAACTACATCTTTATTTGATTCATCATCATCAACAGACTTGGTCTGTTGTCTTTGAAAGCTTTGTTTCTTTGAGTTTAACATTCTTCCTTTTCTATTCAGCTTTCTGAATCTTCTTATCATGAGAGCAAGCTCCTCATCGTCGATATCATCTTCAGAATCTGTAACATCAGAATCATCATTTGATTTTAATGCAATGGATTTCTTACCTTTTGGATCTTCTTCTTCATTTATTCGTTCCACTTCATAAGACTAAAGAGTTCCAACCAGCTCATCGACAGATAGTGGCATGATTCTTTGCGTCTCTCTTATTGAAGTCTTTATGTGATTCCAATCCTTGGAGAGTCCACGCAGTAGCTTGTTTACCTTCATGAGATCAGAAATTGGTTGACCTTGATTTTCAAGACCATTTACAATTTCTGTAAAACGGCTAAACATGTCAGTTATAGATTCTTCATGTCTCATTTTGAAGGCTTCATATTGACCGAGAAGGATGTTGATTCTGGTCTCTTTCACTCGATCAGTTCCTTCATAGGTGATATGTAACCTATCCTATACTTCTTTTGCTGTAACACAAAAAGATATTCTATTATATTCAGTAGGTGACAAGGCACAATATAAAGAATATATAGCTTTTGCATGAAGAGTTTGTCTCTTGATTATCTCTTTCTGAGTCATTCCGCTGGTCTCAACAGTTTCTTTCCCTCTTTCTGAGACAGATGCAACTTTAGGAGTGATTCCTTTTTCTACAAAGTCCCATTCTAGAGGATCCTTTGATCGAAGAAATGCTTTCATTTTGTTTTTCTAGATATTGTAGTCATTTCCATCAAAGTAAGGAGGTCTGGTATTGCTTTGCCCTTCCACCAGCCCTGGAGCTAGCATACTAGCCATGGATCTTTTTACTCTGAAGTAAAACACTTCAAATAAAGTGAGTACACGAGCTCTGATACCAATTGATATGATTAGTAAAAGTACCTATAGGGGGGTGAATAGGTATAAAGAGTAATTTCTCACCACAATGGCACAATACTAGACGGTCAATAGAAATGAGACAATTTTCCTCGTCAACAAAACAAACAACGATCAATATAAGACTGAGAGTAGGGAAGAGAAAATTAAACGCAAGGATTATAGTGGTTCGGCTTATTTTAAGCATATGTCCACTCTTCTGCACTGACAGCCCACTGGCTGGATTCCACTATGAACAAAGAGATGTTACAGCATTGTTCTTCCTTGATTTCACGGTGTAGAAGATCTACCACACTCCCTCAAGGTATCACTAAGTATAGACTCTCTTTTGTGTATACAGTTTTGCTCAATATGAATCGATTAATAATCAAGGAGCTTCAGACTTTGGAATTTCTCTATCGTGCACACACTAGAACAACTGGAACGTCTTCTTTTTATACTCCTTTATGCCATCATACCCGTTGGCACTTACCAAAGGAATTCTTCCAATCTTCCCGTTGGACAGAATCAATAAAGAAAATCATTCGAGCTATTAAAGGAACATGTCGATAGCTTATCAATCATGTTCGCCCATACAATTAGGATCTTGGTTTCCAAGAATAGAACCTTCCAAGAATATCTCATCAATCATCCGATCTTCAAACGATCTTGATTCCGAATAAAAGAATCCGTTATATCATATCCAGCCAAGAGATCTTCTCTAGTCGATAAGATCGAATCCTCAACCAAACATTTTAGCTATGGATCGTCTTCGTCGCTGGATTAGAAACTATCAATGAGAATAATCTTGAGTCTTGAGTATTGAGTCTGGTGATCTGAAGGTCTTCAGACTCTAAGTAGAAGGGTCTGCAAAGCTCCAAACTAGACTGATATAAACGTTTTGTCAGCTTCAAAACATTCTAGACATTCTAGAAAGATTTCTCCAACACCGAGTGATTCTAGCAGAGAAAATGCACTACTACTTCTCCTTGCTGCTTATAGCTTTTTCAACGAGTTTGACCATTTTCAAGTTGTCACGTTGACGAGAGAAAGTTTCTCGAGGAGGATTTTAGTTGAGAGATCGGTTGTCTTGAACAAGAGACTTCTTCCTTGATTGAGTGTACCTCCGTAGCCAGGCAGATACATAATCTATAGATGAATGCAAAGTGTCCAACTCCGCTCCTGCAAAATGGTCTGCATAACCGCAAAAAATGTGATTCATAAATACAAGGGGTTCGAATCAACTCAACAGGTATAACTGCAAACAACCAACGAGAAACAATGACATACTAGAGAGTGGTTTCTTGTGAGCTACAGGTTGCTTCCTTAAAGATTTTAAATGTTCATCCAGAATCTCATGCTGCTGGACTGCATGATCTATCCTTTCATCCAACACTGCCTGCTTTCTCTCAACTTTCAAAAGCCTCTTATGTGCCTCAACTAAACAAGCATGCTGGTCATCAATTATTTGCTTTAGCTGCGGGGCATGATGCTTAAGCTCAAAGTAAACCTAGAAGATAAGATTTACATAATCATCAGTGACTTGATCTTCCTACCAATGAGCTAGCGACTAAAAGCCTCTCCAGTGCCTCAACTGTATGAGGGATCCAAAAATAAACATATGACATTTGGCTGGTAAACCAAATGAAACCAACCAGTGGAGAAATCCTGAAAAATTAAGGTTGGACCGGAGCTTCAAAAAGTTTTTTTGAGAAACATTAGCCAATCACGCACCAATATGCACAGGAACACAAAGGAATAGGGTTTCAGGAGGCTATCAAATAAGGTTTATCGCAGACAAGCTAGATGACTTTTATGGTACGACATTTAGTGGAAAAACTGACTTCAAATGCGAATGTCTATAACTTTGCACTAAGTTAAAAGAGTTCAATAAGTCATCAAGTCTAGATTCACTTTCACATTTTGACTTTTGCTTAATCTAGACCTTTGACTTTTTTCAACTTGAAACATTTGAAACTTTCAAAATATAAGACCATTGACATGTCAATCCATGCATAACTTTTTCATAACATTTCGATATTTGGACAATATTTGAAATTTGGCAGGAAATTTTTAGCTTATATTTAATTTTAACAAGCTCATTATATATAAATTCAGATCCTTAATTATAGTACAGATGAAATAAATAAAAAACAGAACTACAGTTAAAAGGAGGTACAGACACTGGGAGTGCCAAAACTTGGCACGAAGGGACACTTAAGTGCCAAAACTTTGAAAATTTACACTTAAGTGCCAAATTGGAGTAAAATATATCGCTTAAGTGCCACTTCGGCCAAAATCCGGCCAAATTGCTGACGTGGTAATTTTCCGACGATGTGAGTGCAAAACGGCGTCGTTTTGCACGTTGACATGGCGAGAGAATACAAAAATGACATCGTTTTGTCTCTGATGTGTAAATAATTAATATAAAATTAATTAAATTTAATTTAAAACTAAATTTATTTAAAATATTCTAAAAAAAAAAAAACTTAAAATAAAAGGGGGGGCGAAGGGAGGAGGCTGAGGGCTGAGCCATTGCTGCCGTTGCCTCCTTGCCGTAGCTGGGAAAGGCCGGCGACGGAGGGGGGAGGATCGGCCGGGGTGGCCGGCCCTTGGCCAGGTGAGGGCTCGCAAGCCCTCATCGCCTCCCCGCCGTCGCCGAGAAGGGCCGACGACGAAGGGGGGAGGGTCGGCCAGGGTGGCCAGCCCCTAAGGAAGAAGGAGGGAGATGCAGTAGGAGAACGGTTACAAATTCATGTCGTGCGAGAAGCTAGGCAGGATGGCTAATTGGGTGGGCACCAGCATCGGCTCCGCCTTCTTCGCCTCCCTCGAGCATTGCTCCTTTATCAACCTCAACACCACTAACCTTGATGACGACGACGATTCCAGGGACCACTTTGCCCCCTTATGTGGACCAACGGTGAGGGCTCGCGAGCCCTCACCGCCGATCGGCCGACATCGCCGGACCCTGGCCGTCGCCGGCCCCTAGCCAGGGTTCGGCGACCTCGGCCGATGCTTTCCCCACCATTGCCGCCCCTTCCCAATGACGGCGGGGAGGCGGCAAGGGCTCGCGGCCCTCGTCGCCGGTCGGCCAAGGGCCAGCCACCCTAGCCGACACTCCCCCCTCTGTTGCCGGCCCTTCTCGGTGGCGGTGGGGAGGCGGCAGCAGCAGCAAGGGCTTAGCCCTTAGCCGCCTCCCTTCGCCCCCCCTCCCCCTTTTTAAATTTTAAGTTTTTTATTTTTTTAGAATATTTTAAATAAATTTAAGTTTAAATTTAATTTAATTAATTTTTATATTAATTATTTACACATCAGAGACAAAACGACGTCGTTTTTACATTTTGTCGCCACGTCAGCGTGCAAAACAACACCGTTTTGCACTTATCTCACCGAAAAATTGACATGTCATCAATTTAGCCGGATTTTGGCCGGAGCGGCCTTTAAGTGATCAATTTTACTCCGATTTTTGTACTTAAGTGTACATTTCCAAAATTTTGGCACTTAAGTGTCCCTCTATGCTAAGTTTTGACACTTGGGTGTACTTCTACCTAATTAAAAGTCACAATAACCAAAAATGGGCCCCTAGGAAAGAGAAGAAGAGGAGCATGCCAACCTACTTAATGAATCGCCAAAGGTCAATTAACCCATAATTCTCTTTCCTAGAATTAAAGAGCATGTCCTTACCTTAGGTGCATGTTCCACAAAATTGTCATGGAAAATCTTAAAGTACTGATGAAGGATCGACTGGCCTTCAATAGAATCGGCAACAACAGATCGCAGATTCAATGGAGTCTGTGGAACAATAACCACTTCATGACCATTAATAAGTTATTTACCGATCATAGCAGGAGTTTCAATCTCCTTCGACTTTTCTAGCTTGATATTTTTCTTCTACGTATTGACACTAACGGAAGCAAGACATCCCAAGTGACTGGAAGTAACTCCAACAATCCATGAATAAGTTATAGAATGGACAACATTTTGCTTAGAAGTTCAGAGGAACATGGACATTGGCTCGAATGAATGTGAAGGAGCGAATCAATGTCTTACTGCTGAGCTGGCAATGGCCGTGTCAAAGAGCATCTGTGATTGGACACATTCGGCATGTGGGTGGGGGCGGGGTAATGAGATTGTGGGAGTACGGCTAGTCATGTTTCAGAGGTCTGGTCGAGTGGAGGAAATGAATACCGCATGGTACACTGACTTAGGCAAGGGGGAGGATGCCCATCCTTATTTGACAACGGATCTATGTCTCCTTCGCTCTCTCTCTCTCTCTCTCTCTCTCTCTGCGGGACCTTGAGAACTATTTTTGGTGATTTCTATTGAATAAGGGAATTTCCTTTTTAATTTGTTTTTCACGTGTTAGTAGTCTATTGAGCAGTACTCCTATTCTATGGGGCCGTTGCTGCACATGTTATGTTAGTGGGTTGTGGGTAGTTACCTGTTGGTATATAGTCTATATAAAGGCTATGGTGTTAGTTTTATAAATATTTAAGCAGACAACTCTTCTTCCTTTCTGTGTGTCTCTTATTTTTATATTTCAACGATGGTTTCAAAGCTAGGTTAGGAGGAAAAGTGTGTGTTTGAGTGTTGTAAAAAGGTGAGAACCCAAAAAGAGCTTTTTGTAGCAAGCACTTTCATTTGTAGCAATAAAAAAAGAGTCTTGCAGTAGGCTATTTTTCATTTGTAGCAACAGTAGCTTGCTTCAATAGCGATTCTATTTTTGCAGCAATAGTAACGGCCTCACAAACATTTGTACAACCGACTATTCCACACTTTGATAGTCACTATGATCATTGGAGCATGCTAATGGAGAATTTTCTCACGTGGAAGGAGTATTGGGATGTTACCTCATGAGTTGTTGAACCTGAAGAAGGAGTTGTGTTAACAACAGCATAGAGAACAACTTTGGATGTATCAGAATTGAAGGATCTCAAGGACAAAAACTACCTTTTCCAAGCAATTGATAGATCCATTTTGGAGACAATTCTTTCCAAAGATACCTCCAAGCAAATATGGGATTCCATGAAGAGGAGGGGAAAGTACGCTAAAAGTGCCAAAAGTTGTG
The DNA here is from genome assembly GCA_017140615.1 of Eucalyptus cladocalyx. Classification (NCBI taxonomy): domain Eukaryota; kingdom Viridiplantae; phylum Streptophyta; class Magnoliopsida; order Myrtales; family Myrtaceae; genus Eucalyptus; species Eucalyptus cladocalyx. Next base: position 3,780,170 of record CM029525.1, on the reverse strand, counting down.
TACAACGCTCATTTTGGTGTCAAAAGTTTCTGTAGGATCACTTAAATGCCAAATCGGAGAAAAAAAATGATCACTTTAGTGCCATCGGCGAGAGATTTCGGCCAAATTAATTACGTAGCTTTTACATTAAAGAAGAATAAGTTGTGGTGGCTTTTAAACGACGTCGTTTTCCATCATTCTTTAGAAACGACGTCGTTTTGCCGTCATATGTGGACAACCTCACAAAAACGATGCCGTATAGCTTATATGGGGATTGAAATTGGGGTTCTTTGTCCGATCCTTGCCCAACACCGACTGCCATCACTTGGCCACCGTCATTTGCCTACCGTCGCTTGGCCACCATCGCTCGGTCACCATTGTAGTTGCTTGACCACGTGAGCGAGGAGAGGTTGAGGTTGTTGCTCAGGCAAGAAGTGGCGGGAAGAATAGGAGGTGAGGGCGGAGAAGGAGGAGGAAGAAGGGGGGTCAAAGGTGTCACTGCTGGTGTCACTAGTGGTGGTGCCGTTGCTAGTGCTGCTGCTAGTATTGTTCTTTAGGGAAGAAGACGAGGAGGAAGCCCATGCCTTCTCTCTCTCTCTCTCTCTCTCTCTCTCTCTCTCTCTCTCTCTCTCTCTCTCTCTCTCTCTCTCTCAATTTGGGGATTTAGGGTTCTTACTTGGGGGAAAGGCGTCAAACGGCGTCGTTTTGTTGTTTGGATGTTGACTGTACTCTTCGATGAGTCACGTTAGCTTAAAAAATTAATAAAAAAAAAGTGTCAAGTCGGATTTCCGGCCAATGAGATCGGCGTTGGCACTAAAATGATCTTTTTTCAAATTTGTTGGCATTTAAGTGATCCAAAATAAACTTTTGCTACCAAAGTGAGTGCAGTATACAACTTTTAGCACTTCTAGTGTACTTACCCCTACAGATGAAGTTAAAAGGCTCAGCAAGAGCAAAGAGGCAACAGCTTCAAACGCTTCGTTCAGAGTTCGAAATGCTATGAATGAAGTTAGGAGAGACAATCACAAATTTCTTCTCCCGGATAATGGCAATTGTCAATAAGATGCAGATTCATGGTGACAAGATGGAGGATGTCACCATTGTTGAAAAGATTCTTTGATCTTTAACACCAAAGTTCAACTTTGTTGTTTGTTCCATGGAAGATGCCAAGGATATTGAAGAACACTCCATTGATGAGTTGCAAGGATCCTTATTAGTTTATGAACAAGCACTCCTACAACAAGAGACAGGAGAGAAAGCTTTGAAGGCCTCAATTGAAGATAATTCTTTATCAGCAACAAGGGCGAATAAATCCAGAGACAGAGGAAGAGAGAACAATGATCGAAGCAATTTCAGCTTCGATCAAAAGCCTGAAAGCCATTCCTATCATGGTCCTCAAGGGAGAGGAAGAGGTTGTGGAGGAGGACATTCAACTGGTTTTAGGCCAAGGTTAGCAGATAAATCCAAAGTGGAGTGTTTTAGATGCCACAGGTATGGGCATTACAAATCCGAATGTCGAATTAATTTGAATAGATAAAGTGTGAAAAGAACTAACTTTGCAGAAAAAAAAAAGTTTCTCTTTTGATGGTGTGCTATGAAAAAGAAGAAAATCAAACATGTGGTATCTCGACATTGGTTGTAGCAACCACACATACCACATGTGTGCAGACAAGAAGATGTTTTCCGATCTAGATGAATTGACCACAACACTGTGAAGTTTGAAGACAATTCTATTGTGTCTGTGATGGGGAAGGAACAGTGACATTTCATCCAAAAGGGACATCGGTATAGACCATCTCAAATGTATTGTATGTCCTTGAATTGAAGACTAATATGCTAAGTACTGGTCAATTGCAAGAGAAGGGATATCAAATCTCTATCAAAGGTGGGATTTCCAGAATCAAATAAAGTTCCTCTGCATAGATCGTGGTGGAGAGTACAACTCACTTGAGTTCATAGATTTTTTTTGTAAAACATGACATTAAGAGACAACTTATAGTGGCCTATACGCCACAACAAAATGACATATGTGAGAGGAAGAATCGTACCATTCTGAATATGGTATGAAGTCTCTTGAGGATAAGTAGAATTCCAAAGAGTTTTAGGCCTGAAGCAGTCAATTGGAGCATTTATATTTTGAATAAAAGTCCCACTTCAGCTATACAAAATATGACACCAGAAGAAGCTTGGAGCGGCCAAAGACTTGCAGTAGATCACTTTAGAATTTTTGGGTGTATTGCCTACACCCATGTTCTAAAACTAGAAGAGGAAGAAGCTAGATGACAATTGAGTCAAATGTGTTTTTCTTGACAGTAGTGATCAATCAAAAGCCTATAAGCTTTATGATCCTATAACTAAGAAAATCATCATCAACCATGAGGTGATTTTTGAAGAAGAACAAACCTGGCCATGGGGTGAGCAAGGTGTTGTTAAGTGAATTCCAATGAATTTTGAAGATGAAGATGAGTTGGTGCAGCAACCCACAACAACCCAAATCACTACAGGCAATGCCCAAAGTACAGCTATAGTTGCAAAGCCTGAACATTGGCCTCATCGTGTTTGACGGAGGCCTACATGGATGAGTGACTGTGAAGTAATAGGAGCTAATCAATCTGAAGATCCACTTACCCATTTCGCTTTGTTTTCGGATTGTGATCTAACAAAATTTGATGAAGTAGCACAAAAAGAAAATTGGAGGATAGTAATGGATGAAGAAATTGCAGCTACTGAGAGGAATAACACTTGGGAGTTGACAGATTTTCCAATAGGACACAAAACAATGGGTGTCAAGTGGGTGTACAATACAAAATTGAACAAGCATAGCGAAGTTGACAGTTTGCTTGGTGGCAAAAGGCTACAAGCAAGAATCTAGAGTGCACTACAAAGAAGTATCCGCACCTATAGCAAAACTTGACACAATCAGATTGGTGATTGCATTAGTAGCACGTAATTCATGGCCTATCTTCCAATTGGAAGTGAAGTTAGCATTCTTGCATGGTGACCTCCAAGAAAAGGTATTTGTTGATCAACTTTCTCGTTATATGAAGCTTGGTAGCGAACATAAAGTTTATAGATTGAAAAGGGCACTATATGGGTTAAAACAAGCTCCCGAGCTTGGAATAGTCACATTGATGCCTATTTTTTGAAGGAAGGATTTAGAAAATGTCCATATGAGCATATACTCTTTATTAAAATTGGTGATGATGGAAAGTTGCTCCTTGTATGCTTATACGTGGATGATCTTATTTTAATTGGGAATGATAGTGCCATGTTTGACAAATTTAAGAAGTCTATGATGGATGAATTTGAAATGACTAATCTTGGATTGATGCATTATTTTTTGGGTATAGAAGTGATTCAATCTGTAACTGGAATATTTATGTCTCGGAAGAAGTATGTTCAAGAGATGTTGGGAAGGTTTCAAATGAATAATTGCAACCTTGTGACTACTCCAACTGAATTTGGATTGAAGCTCTTGAAGGATCGTGATGGAAGCAAGGTGGATGGCACTCTCTACAAGCAAATTGTTGGAAGCCTAATGTATTTGATAGGGACAAGACCAAATACCATGCATGCCGTGAGCCTTATAAGTAGGTAAATGGAGCACCAGATAGAGTTACATTTGCAAGCTACAAAAAGGATTTTTTGCTATTTGCAAGGAAGTAAAAATTGTGGGCAGTTTTATAAAAAGGGGAAAAAGTTAGATTTGTTTGGATTTACAGATAGCAATTATGCTGGAGATGTTGATGATAGAAGTACTTCAAGGTATGTCTTCATGCTTGGTTTGGGGGTAGTTTCATAGTCTTTAGAGAAGCAATCAATTGTCACTTTATCAACAACTGAAGTAGAATTTGTAGCTACAACTTCATGTGCCTGTCAAGCCATATGGTTACGGAATATTCTTGGAAACAGCAAGAAGCAATTACAATCTATTGTGACAACTGTTCAGCCATCAAACTCTCCAAAAATCCAATTCTACATGGGAGGAGCAAGCATAGAGATGTGAAGTATCACTTCTTAAGGGATCTTACAAAGGATGAAGTAATTGAGCTAGTTTTCTACAGAAGTGAAGATCAAGTGGCCGACATATTCACCAAGCCTCTAAAGTTGCCCACGTTTCAAAAGCTGAGAAAGTTTGTCGGTGTCTGCTTGTTGGATATTCCAAAAGGTCCTTTAAGCTGAATGTTTGCAACATCAGTTTAAGGAGGGAATGTATAAGGAGTCAATTTCCTCGTTAATTTGTTTTTAACGTGTTAGTAGTCTGTTGAGCAGTACTCCTAATCTATGGGGTCATTGCTGCACATGTTAAGTTAGTGGGATGTGGATAGTTACTCGTTGGTGCAAAGCCTATATAAAAGCCATGGTGTCAGTCTTTATAAACATTTATGCAGACAGCTCTTCTTCCTTTGTGTGTGTTTCTCCTTATGTTTCAACAACTTCAGTTGTGCTCGCATGAATGGTCTGAATCTCACAATCACAAGTGATGGCTCGCTCCCTCTGAACCATCGACATTGACGTTGATCTTTTAGCAAGCCCCCGTCGGGCGCTTTCCAGATCTGAGGTAAGTTCCGGCCTTGAGTCCTTTTGTTTCCCCCAATTTTTTCGCTCCATCTTACCATGTTCTCGTGCAGAGCCGTGGCGTTTGTGAAGAGGAGCTTCGGATCTGGTTTTTTCTCTTGTGAAAGACGATGCGGTTCCTCGATTTCCAGATATACCACAAAAATTCGTGGCCACAGTTCAAAAGAGGGATGAATGCAGGATTTTCCTTTAATTTGCTCGGCCATTTCCAATTCTGGTTAACCCAATTCCCAGATAGACCGTCTGGTGTCGTGGTGCCTGGTTTCCAGTATCGATTGAAGTGGGTTTTTGTTTGCAATTTTGTTTCGAAGCGTTTTTTGCTTGCTTTCTGCGTCAATGGCAAAGAGTGACCTCTTTCTGTGCCTTGGCTTCTTTTGTTCCCGAATTAGTATGAATCTGCTGTTGATTCCTAAGCTCAATAATGATAATCCTGCGTTTGTTGTTCTCTTTCTAAGCTTGTTTGAGTCATTTCTAAGATGTTAATGAGTTGTGCGGTTTGGGTTTTTGCATGACAAGATTGGGCACATGCATAGGGTGGAATCGCCTGGCGTAGATGCTTGAATGAGTTGATGTGTTTATTTGGGGGTTGGATTCTTCATGCGCGGTTTTGCCAAAAACTTGCATCTACATTGAACTTGTAGCGGTGCGCGTTTATGTGTTTGTGTGCTTGTGCATGTAGAGCGGTTTGGAGCCTCTGTGTCTACTATATCGCATAGGGCAGGAAAATGGAGAACGATCCGTTTGTTTAGAGTGGTACTATTCCTTTTAGTTTTTTTATAATGTTTAATGATTTTGATATCTCAGTTCACCCTTCTCCCAAGAAAATAGACGAAGCACACAACTCTGGTCTTTATTCTCAATGCTATTAGCATTATTGAAGGCAACGACATTCCCTTGTGACATATGTTAGTATTTTCCAAAAGCACGAAGATCGGCATGATATGTGGCTATCCATTTTCTTATAATCTCAACCTCGGTTTTCCGCTGCTTGACCAACCATTTAGGATCTTTTTTTGTAGCTGGCATTATGTCCAAACAATGAGAACCTGCAAGCAAGAAATTATTTTCACGGCATTAATTTCAGTATCACAATCCGCTTCCATAAATCTAAAGATGGAAAGATAATCCATTCCATTTGACTTTGGTTCGACACGAGTGGAGTCAACACATACCTTTAGCTGTGTAGACCGCAACGACAGATTTTGAAATACTCTTCAAAATCCTACAATTGATAATATGGAAGAACTATTTTGAAATCTTATCCAAATCAGTAATGTTTTCATGAAAATCTATAGGTTTTGATGCTATACGTACCCTCCATAGCTAAAAGGATCTTGAAGCCCATTGGAGAAAATAATATTACTAGCGAACCTGTGCAAAACAAGTTTTATGTCCTGCAATTTTCCATAGTCAGTGAAGAAATGAAAGGGTGACATATGTTGTTTGGTGTGTGTAAGAAAATTAAAAGAGTATCATATATATGTGATTTTATTTTGTGACTGTACTTGACCACCGTAATAAGTAGAGACCCAGTGTTGCCGAGGTGCGATGCCGAAGTCTCTCTTGCAGCGAGTCACAAATTTATCTAGGCCAGAAGGAGCTGGTTGAAACATAGTATTGTTGGTGATGCTCCAAAGGGCTGCAATCTCGGTACATGTCTGCAAACTCAAACAACCTCCATTTGCTTAGTTCAACATAATTCGAGTCAATTTCAACTGGTAGTAGTAAGCTACCAGCTGAAATTGATATCCGATTATAGTGTGTACCTGCCAATGCCAACCCAAGTCAGTTTGAGATGGAGGTGTAGGAGGTGGGTTGATGTAACAGGTCGAATTTCGGTCGGAAGCCGCTAGGCCTGCGAAAATCTTCCTGAGAGTGTCATTTCTGGGAGAAGCTCCATTAATGGCATTGCATATCACTTCCACTGGACGTCTGAATGGATCATTGTACTGGGCAGCCCCTGCATAGACTGATTTTAAGTACTCCTTGAGCTGTGAAGAACTTTCCAGTGGTCTAACAAAAGATAAAAGATAGGCAAAATTAGATGTATATTCGCGTCTAAAGCATATCCATCAATATTTTTTTAAAATTAATATCAGAGCTTAAAACCATTGTATCATGTTAGAATCATTCCCTTTGTCTAGTGAAAGTTCGTGCTATTATGGAATAAATTGTTAATGTGAAAAAGGCTTTTCACACGCGGACTTATCCGCCCTAAATTTGATGGTAAGTGAGGGAGTTGATACCTGAAATTCTCAAATCAAGAATGGGTAGACCGATTGTGCAAAGGTTCACTTCACTGTCAATGTATGCTATAACTTTCCAATTAGACATGTCTAACAACTTCTCATCTTCTAAAAATTACTTATCCTACGGAACATTCTGAGAAGTCTCTAAAATACAATATGATGTATGATCCCAATTCCATCATCCATGCACCTGCAAGTTTTGAAAGTTTTGCTCAATTTTGCGAGACCATGAGGCTCAGAAGCGACTCTATCAATTTCCTCCCAGGATCTTCTAATGGTTTGGTGGCAAGAAAAACTAGCTTCCTGAAAAATTAACCAAACAATTATTCAAGTTATCGATTTGATTAATGAAAATGCATGCTAAAGGAAAAAGGTATAATTCCAGCAATTAAGATTACCAAAAAATCTTTTGCAACTCCTGGATAGAATGTATCCTGAGGCATGATGTCGGGAAAGGCGAGAATTGGAGCAGATGATGCCAATGCTCCGAGCGCCACATGAGGGTACTTCAATCGAAGCCATGCAGCTAGCACTGAAAATCAAACGTATGAAGATTGAAATACCTACTTATAAGCAATATGTAGAATATATGGTGTTGGTCTATTCCTTGTAAACCTGACGGTAGGCACTTTCTTCAATGCCGTTCAGGGCAAGCTATATCAAACTTGATATGGATTGTCGTTGTCAATATGACTAGCGCTCTTTAGGAAAAGTTCTATCCATGATATGTTCAAGAACAAGGACTTTTGGCAGATTATGTTTGTTTATTACATCTTACTATAATCAATGGGAATCGTACATTAGAATACGTAGTGGGCTATTTTCTTCAATTCAATGTAAAGCAGTAGTCATATTGCTGACAAGTGAAAATGTATTCACTTACTTCCCCCGTATGATCCTCCACTGACAATTATCGGAGAATGTTTGGCATTCAATTTCTGTTTCAAATATAAAAGGATTTCCGCGTAATCGGCAAGTGCTTGCGCCGAGTTGAAATATCCGCTAGTATTAGCGTCTTTTAGTGCTTTATCGAGTGTCCACCCATATGGAATTGATTCACCATAAAACCGATGCTGCAAGATTTCAAATTTATGTTTGTAAGTTGCGTGAATGTGTACATATGCACGGCACACATAAGGAAAAAGAAGGTACTATTAGGCAAATTTTATAGGGCATTTAATTACCTCTATATAGACCAAAAGCGCTTTAAACTCAGCCGCGTTATCCGTCATGAACCCAATATAGGTTATGGCGCTGTCAATGGCCAGTTCATCACCGAGAAAAGCGAAGATCGGGGCACTTGCATCTGCGCCACCCCAGTATTTGGAATTGATAATATATCTTTGTTTGAAAGTAGTGTAACTTTCCGGCCTGTAATTGAAATGATCGAGGGTTTGGTTGTAAAAGAAAGTCTGGAAGTCTTTTGACGAGATGGAAGTTCGAACTGCCCATGTAGGATCTTGAATAAACGTTCGGTGGAATACGCCCAGCTTCGGAATATAGTAACCATCTAAGTTCTTCTTGGTAGCAGCACAAGCTGAGAAAAGCATTAGAATGATCAAAATGCTATAAAGTGACGAAGACATGTTAGGGTGTGTGGTTATTGCTTAGGCTAAAGCAGGCACGCAAAGAGGAGGATCCTCGAGATGTTTTTTTGGCTTCAACCAGTTCACATTTATACAGAGAAGCCCACGATCCCATTTTGTACTACTATTTTCTATGCCAAATCACATTAAAACTATTAAATTATATCTTGGATTTGAGCATGTGTACAAGACCTGATTCGATTGGAGGATGTGAATAGGTTTGTTAAACCAAGTATATTGGGGAAAAAAGGAATCTGAATAGATCACTACCTTATTTGGATTAAATTTTCTTTTCTTGAAGGCCACACTAATTCACGTCACGATTTCTTTCCCGTTAGGGAAAGTGTCCTAGTTTGCCGAAGAATTACTACCTTATTTGTATTATATTTTCTTTTCTTGCAGGCCATAGTAATTCGCGTGACGATTTCTTTCCTGTTGGAGAAAACTATCCTAGGTTGCCGCACTAAAGAATTAACTTCTCGGCTGGACGGTGCATATCTTTCTTTATCTGTGAGTCCAGTCAACAAGAGTTAAATTTGAAACGAAGAAAAATAAAGATAACTTTTTTGTAAGATACAGATAATTTAGCCTTTTGTTCTTATCTATTATTGAAATGGCCTTCTTGAATCAATTCATCATCGATATTTTTTGTAATAGCAATTCAACATATTATTGTTTCAAAGCAAGAAGATTGGCATATATTCAATTATCCGTACTTCGATATTTCGCTACAAGACCGACCAGTTTGAATCTGTCGGTGGCTTTGGTTATAAATCTAAGCAAGAAGAAAGTGCAAAACACATAATTAGTGACGAGAGTATATTTTGAGTTTGAAGCCATGAACAAACCTAATCAACGTAGAAAATTCAAATCTAAATAGGGCTTCTGGTTTGATGCCCAAACAATCAAGAAATTACAAAATTAATTTCTACTTTGGAGTTAGATTCCTAATTTTAGTAGATTCCCTTCCATTGATTTCATTTGAGTGATTTGCGAGTATGTGAGACGAGCCACAAAGCAACAAATAAAGTGGCCTACTTATGTATCTTCCATCGTATTGATAGTGGCAATATTATCTAAATTATTCTTCAGGACCCTAAGATTGAAAAAGAGATCAAATTGTTAAGCATGATTATGTAATGTGGAATTTTACTCTTTGGATGGATTGTATGGTGAGAAGCATTTGAGGATTTATACCCTCCATTACTATAAGGATCTTGATGTCCATTTGAGAAAATAATGCTTGCCAAACCTACAATGAATTAGCTCTATACCTACGACCAAAAACCAAAAAAAAAAAAGAAAAAAGTTAGAGAATGACAGATGGTATGGTTTACTTCGAATTCTATGCAAAAAAACTAGTTTAATCTACTAATAGCAATAAGAGCCAAATATATATTTTTCAAGTCACTGAAAATCATACATGCCATCGAAGTAGGTTGTGACCTAATGTAGGTGAGACGTCACTGCCATATTGGTAGTCACATTCATTAGTGAATCTGCTAGAGATGAAAGGCACCGGTTAGAACATAGGATTGTTTGTGTTGCCCATAGGGAATACTATTTTATTGCAGCTCTACAAGCAAATCCCCCTTCTAGATCAATAGAAGTGTAAGTTTTCTTAGACCCTACCAAATTTTACAAGGAAGTTTTCAAGAAGGGGATAGTGCAATTTTCTTGACACCTAAATTTTGACTTCACATTTAGTCATTTATTGCATAAGAAAATTAAAGATCCAAACCGATCTCTAAAAATATAAATATCAATTTTTACTTTGCCTGTTTAGTTCTTAAAAAGCATGTCCGCATCCAATAAATTTCATATGAGCTAATGTTATTATGCTTGAACTCAAGAAGCCATGAACATGCTCCGAGTTGGCACACAGATTAACAAATCCTCAGAACATGCTCGATTATCAATTGTGCACATGAGAATCTGAAACTTGGGGTCACAATTTCTGCAAAGATGAGGGAAGCCAATCAATTAGAGAAATCTTCTCTTCAGTAAATCTTCCCTCTAGTAAATTTTGGCTAGATAAGTGGAGGAACTCGTGGGATCTTTTTCCAAGAATACCGGAATGCACAAGAGTAAACAAATATGTCGACTGCGAAATCACGGGCAATTTTGTCAAACCGTAAGTTTGAGGGAAATGAATTAGAATATTCTCCACGGCTTTGGCCAAGATATCCCGGGTCCAAAAGCTCAACCCCACCAGGTTTCACGAATCATCTTTCGCATAATAAGAGGAGTCGATCTTGGCAAATCATCAGAAAAGCAATCTCACGTTTTCAGCTACTCATCATGAAAAGATCGGGAGCTTGGAGTGACGAGGACGGATTGAATCCTCATTCCTTCGTAGACACCTCCAGATTGCTTGGGATTCTTTTGGAAAAATTGAAATGGTGAGGGGAATCAATGGGAATCAATGGGATTTGTCCCAGGACGCATCGCCGACCCTTTCATTTTAATACACAAGCGGAGGCATATAAATAATCCCCAAACAATAAAATAATGGGATAGGAAAGTAAGACCAAATTTCGAACCTTTAAAAACAACCACACTTATATACAAATAACTAAAGTTGTATATATATCACAATACAAACATAAACTTCAGGTCCTACAAAAACCAGTTCAGGAACATAGTATGCAGATAGGGGTGGGCTTTCAATTCTCTTCTGGATCCTCTTCCGGATCCTCCTCCTCAACGATCTCTCCTTCTTCCATGCTCTAGCTGGAGCCCACTGCTGAGCACTCGGAGAGTCAGGAGGGATCCTTCACATCCACCACCAATCCACCCTTAGGATCTGATGTCTCCTTCCCGAACGCAACCTCCAAAACGTACATAAATACATCAGATTTCGACACAGGACCCACCCTTCGTCAATCATTGTAATGGCGATACCACAACTAGTATTTATGGGGCACCTTTTGAGGTTCACCCACATCAAATCAAACAATGGATTTCACTAGTACATAGTCCAATCCTTCGAGGTGGTAGTGTATCGAAATGTGATAACATATTTCTATGATTTCCTCCGGTATACCAAAATGCCTGAGAGAAGCTGGAGGTACCGTCATCTATAGACCTGAAATGTTGTCCCACAACGGGGTGAGACTACATCTCAGCGAGTTCCATCCCATAAAACTCTATTAGAAAGAAAATACGCCCTAAAGGCTGCCTAAGCACACCATAGGTCAGAGGATTTACCTTGGCCTCAACGCCATCCTGCAAATCAATATCATTTACAAATGCCTCAAATCACATCAACCAATCAATTAATAACATCATATCAAATCATTGATCAATCAACCTAGTCGATTACATATTATCATGACCTTCCTCCGATCGGCCAAATCAATACTATCTAATAAGCTCGATCATATCAAAACTGCTTAATTTAAGTTGATATATAGATAGTATAGCTCATGCTAAGCTGATAAATAGTGTAATGCTCTCGCTAAGCTGACATATCAAACCATTATGTTGAAATAGTATACCACCCCAACCATTTAATCAATTTATCATTTTTATCATTCCCGATAAAAATAGCTGTGTGTGGGTACATGATCGACTTTAGCCAAAATATAATAATTTCACTTTTGAACTTCCCACCATTTTCAGCAGTCCAAAAATAGATTTTTGGTGCTGTAGACCGACGCCCGGTAATTTTTCAATCAATTACCAAAATTAAACAAATTTAGGAATAATTTCCTAATTTCACAATTCACTCACAATCAACACAAATTAGAGCTAAAAAAAAAAACACACAAATTAGAGCTCAATTAGATAAATAGATCACACCATTGTAATCAGCACAGAATTCCGGTCGTCGGTTATCCCAACCTAATTTTTGAAAATTAATTACGAAAATTAATAAATAAATGCAATAAATATGACTTAGGCTCGAAAAAGCCTAATTGGAAGCCGAGACGAGCCCAGAAAATTTCCAAACACTCTAGTTAAATACTAGAGCTTGTCTAGACTCTAATTGCACTAATTATCCACCTAACATGCATCGGTAATTAATTAAATTCACTAACTAACCACATAATACATGCTTAACCTAAACTAATCAACCCTTAACCACATAATCCATGCTTAAACTCACTTGCTCGGCGATCTGGTCGGTGCAAATCGATGAGGACGCGTCAAGGCTCACTTCTCTCCAAAGCAGGCCTAGCTTTCGGGGTTGAGAACATTCTCAAAACAAGCCAAACCCTTGGCTGGAAACCCACCCCTTTTGCTTCTATTTTGGCTGAAACTGAGGGAAACAAGCTCGGTTTAAGACGACAACGGGCTAAGGAAGGTTGAAGGGTTCAAACCGAGTTCAAGCGGGGACTCACAACGATGAAACGGCGGCTAGACGGCTCCACCTGAGCTCCACAAAGCATGAGACAGCAGCTAAGACAACAAGAGACGTAGATGAGGGGTCAAGGATGCGCAGACTGGCACGAGGCAGTGGCAGCGCGCAAGGACGACGAACGATGGTCTGGCGGTGGCAAGCGGTCCCGGCGATGTGTTGGCTGGCTGCTCAACTTCTCCTCTAGATTTTTTGGTCTTCGCACGGCACAATGGGGAGGGTGGAAGAGGCAATTGACGGTGGATGAGGGAGAGAGGAAGAGATGGAGGACAAAGGGGCCACCAAGCTTCTTTCTTCCACAACTTGGTCCCCTTGACCAATCCTCCTCCACAACTGTCTTCCTAGGCTGAGAATCAACCACCAAGGCTTCATTTGCAACCCTTGAATTGGTCCAAAAGCCCTAGGTGGTGGGGGGCTACGAATTTGCAAGGTTTTCCCTCCGATTAGACACTTATTCTTGCTTAAATCAATCCGATTTGGCCTCTCAAAAATCAACCAACACCTCAACGATCAAATTGGTATTTTTCCTTACCAATTGATCCTACTTGCTTTCCAATTTTGCAATAAAAAATGATCCTCGACATTTTTTGGACAAAACGACCCTATCTCTACTTTTTCCCAAAAAGTCTTGGTTTGCAAAAAAAATTTCGGAGGCTAAGTCGACCTTCCTAGAATGATTTGTGACATGATAGAAATTTCAATTTCTAAAATCGGATTCAAATCCGCAGTTAATTTTACTCTGACGCATTTTTAGCGTGACCTAGGCTACTGGATAGCTTTCAAAACCAAGTCAGTTTTCTGTAGGTATACCTTCCCATAGTAGGTGAATTTCTTGCTCAAGCCTTTCAGGGACAGTCTTTTAGTAGAAAACCACTCGGTTCTTTAGTTCAAAGCCTAGAATCACCCAAATAGAACCAAGATGGTAACATTTCTAACTATCTCAGCTACATTTCTCAGAGGATCCTACAAGGCTGTAGAAGAATGAGGAGTTTAGAAAGCCATGAAAAGAATTTCATAAAACACTCACTTTACTTCAAGGGACTCTGCCCAACACATTACATCCTCCTCGCCTTTTATAAGCAATAAGAGACCCACACACAAACAAGGATCAAGCTCACAAGTCCTAAAACAAACAGAGACTTCCGAAAATCTTGGTAGGAAATTATTCGCATGGTATGAACAATGACAGTGAACAATGATTTCCCTAGCCTACTGCTACAGTAAAGTAAATAGTAACTTGTTGCTGTGAACTTGTACAAACAATGGTCTTATTTAGCGATTTTGTCCGTCACGAGCATTGTAGTCATAGTCCGAGTCATCTGAGCTATGCACTGTTGCTAGAAGATGTTCCTCATATTTTTGTTCAAGTGCTTAAAAGTCTTCTGGTGTGAGGATCTAGTTCAGCTGATGTGATGTTGATGCAGATGTTGCAGATGCTAGCTCTTATGCCTAGTCTGTGTCGTCGTCATCGTCAGGAATGCTTGGTTGAGGCCAATTGTATGGTTGTGCATAAAAAGATGTGTCCATGCCCTAAGATAAGGACAACGGTCCTTGGCTATAAAGGTTTTGGGAAAGGGGACCTCCCCATCTAGCATAGGGGTCTTGAGAAAACTGAGCAATGTCGCCTGTGTCTGCCATTTCATGCTCTTATGATGCATGTTCCTGGGATGATGCACCTTGTCTGAATTCTTCGAGTGCTTCATTGGCTTCTGATGCTAGGTCATAATGATCTCATGCAGTGGGTACATTATAATTCCATGCATCTTCAGGAATTGTTTTATTTTCCTAGCATATGATTCTCTGGAGTTCTCGTTACTGGTGCTCACAGCAACCAACAAACCCTAGATAAGATTTGTGAACTCGAGCCTCTACACTATGTGAAACAGGTTTATAGGATGAGGTACATATACTCAGGGGGTATTGATGATGTTACCATTATTAGTAAGAAAAGCCCATGGTCGTCAAAAAAATAGAATGGTATGGACTTAAGGGTTTGGTTGTGTAGTTCTCAATTCTTTTTCCAAGAGCCATTTCCAATAAGTGGGAGGATATAACCAGTTGAGAAAATCTAAAAGAAAATTGTCACTCTCATTTTCAATCTTACTTCTAGTTGGAATTTGAATAGCTATTAAGTACTTATTGGTTAAGTACCATAATAACCATTGAAGCTAGTCAGTGAAATCATCTTTCTTCCAAATTAGAGGATGTATGAACGGATAATCTGCATTTAATCCAAAATGATAAAGAATCGAACCTCCATTGAGTCTGAACAAATTTGTGTGGCATTACCACATGAGTTTATCCAAATTTTCAGTAAGGCTGTCTTTCTGGATTTGTTCGATGATCTCAGGGGGGTATCGCCAGCTTGACTAGTTTTTGATTTTCTCAATCTTATAATTCATATTGTGATGAGCAGTATAGAAAGTATGCCTCATGATATACATGTTGATTCCTACTGGTGTTTTTGATCTTGGTAAGAAGTTAGCAAGCACATTTTTCTTTCCAGCAATGCGTTTGGTCTCAAAAGAATATTTTGAAAACCATTCAACCCATTGAAGCAGTTGAGAATTTGGAACCTGCTTTTGTTTGATTTGGTCATTTGAGGAAAAGATGTCATATCCAATTCTACTAAAAAGTGATGGCCAATGAGATGGAACTCAAACTTTTTTATCCCATTTTTCACCACTAAAATTTCTTTAAAAGTGGAATGATAATGCATTTCAACCTGAAAAAATTTTCCACTTTTGTAGGCACATAGATTTCTCTTACCATCAATCTCTTCAAGCATAATGGTGGCCCACTAGTCATCACTAGCGTCGGTTTGGAGAATTTTCTTTCCTATTGATGGGATTTGTAATGGTGGAGGAGACTACATAATCTCTTTAAGTTCAGTGACTACTTGAGTTTGAGATTTTCCCCAGGATAGGGGTTCTTTTTCAGCATTGTCTACAATGGAATCAATAGTCTTGCAAGATGTGGAACAAAATCCTTAAGATAATTAATTATCCCAAGAAATTGTTGCACTTGCTTTGTGGTGAAGTTTTCTTCAGGAAATTTCAGCAATTCCTAAGTAATATGTGGCCCTAAATATTATGTCCATTTGTTAAGGTGCATACCAAGAAATTCAATTTCAGTTTGGGCGATATTCATCTTTCTTTAGGAAAGTATGATTCCATGCTTTTTCACAATTTCAGCAAACTACTCAAGAAGTTGGCAGTGTGATTATTTATCAGGACTGTAGAACAAAATATCATCGATTTATACGGCTACACTTGACAGAATTGGTTGGAAAATTCGGCGCATTGCCTTTTGAAAGAGGGATAGTGCAACCTTTAGGCCAAAAGGAAGAATTTTCTATTGGAAATGTTGATTTGGGATACAAAACCCTGTCTTAGGTCTATCTTCAAGATGAATGCCTAATTGCCAAAATCCGATTTTGAGATCAAATTTGGAAGAGATTTGGGCATTGGATAATCCAGCAAAAAAAAAGTTTCTAGAAGGTAAAGGGAATTTGTCATCTTTGAGGAAAAGGTTAAGGGGTTTATAATTAATTATCAATCTCATTTTCCCTCAGTTTTGCTCAGCGCGTTTGTTGACACAAAAAGCTTTACAGGCCCATTGAGAATATGAGATCTCAATAATAAGGCCTTGTTGCAACAGTTCTAAGCATTCTCTTTGAGCCAAAACTAGATGTTTTGTATTCATTACCATATGACTTGCCTTGGTTGGATTAATATCTCCATTCTTTTTTAAAGGAATGCGAATGAAAAACTCTAGATTTTTCCATAAAGGATGAGAACATTTTTGAGCAAACTCGAAATGAGATTTTGAACAGGATTCCAACAACTTCTGCATGATCGGGTCTAATAGGCTCATTTGAATGGAAAAAAGTCTTTGAATATTGACAAATTCAGAAAATTGGTCTTTATACTTAAGACATTTTCCAGGAATGATGCGGAGTTGAGAAATCTGAGTATAATGTCCCAACCGATGATCAAATCTTTGTTAGAAAAACTAGAGCCAAAGATCTTTGTGGTTATGGAACACTGTGGAAAAAACTGGACAGTTATTAGAGTGGTTCTCACATTTGTAGAGAATGTATCTCACGAAGTAGAGTTGAAATATCGGACACAGGAAGTCCAATATTCTTTAGGAAGAATTTTAGGGCACGTTTGGTAACGACGATTTCGACTAGAAATGATTATTTTTGATTATTCGAAATCGATTCCGAGTAAAAAAACGCGTTTCAGAAGAATCGTTCAAAATTTTTGATTGGAACAATATTGCGTTTGGTACCGTATTAATTGATTCTATTCCAAATTAATTTCTTTTGTTTTTTAAATAAATTTTAAATAATTTCTTTTGATTTTTAAATAAATTTTAAATACTTTCTTTACTTTTTTACTTTTTTTTTTCTTTTTCCTTTTTTTTTTTTTTTTTTTTTTTTCTTTTTTTCCTTTTTCCCCCTTTTTCCTATTTTTCTTTTTTTTCATTTTTTCCCCTTTTTCCCCTTTTTTTCCTATTGTTCTTCTTCTTCATTTGGCTCGCCGTAAGCCAAGCTGCACAGCCTCCTCGCCAACCTCGCGAGGCCTATGACATCCCGAAATTCGGCCGTTTTGATAAAGTGAAATGGGCATTTCATCTGCGCGCCTATTGCCTTTTTGGCCTTTCTGCGATCACTCACGAGTTAACTAACCTATAGGTGAAGCCGTTAAGGGATGTATCGCCTGTAAAATCCCTAAAAGCTACCTAATTGGTTGGATTGAAATTTAAAATCACGTCGATCGATTTTTAACCACTTTAAATCAACTCGATTTTTAATCGAATTTTAAGCGCGTCATAGTTTTTATTTTTAGGATCCTCGTTTCATTCGTCAATTTATTGGCCCAATTTCAAGAAAGAAATTATCGGAAAGAAAATTGAAGAAGAAAATAAAATAGAAAAGAAAAGGAAAAATTGCATAAAGGAATTATGTATTTCCTTTTCTTTTTCTCTCTCTCTCCCTCTCTTTTCTTTTCTTTCTTTTTCTTTTTCTCTCTCTCTCTCCTCTCCCCTTTTTCCCTTCCCCCTCGTGCGAATTGCCCCCACCGCTCACTTTCCCTCTCTCCTCTTTGACTAGTCAATACATATCCCTCTCTCTCCTCTCTCTTCTCTCCCACTTCTTCCCCCACGCGACCGAACCCCTCTGTTCTTCTTTCTTCTTTGCATGCGAACCAGGAGCTCGGAGACAGCAGCTCGCCGAGAACCCCTCGCCGCTCGTCCCGCCGCCGCACCGCCGCGCCGCGCTCGTGCGCCCGCCGCCGTTCCGCCGTCCACGCGCGCCCAAGCCGAGCGAACCAGCCCTGTTCCGCCTCTGTTCTGCACCGACCAGCCCACCTCCGGCCACCGCCTAGCCCCGCCGGACCTCCCCCGTGACCCCCTCGCTCTCCGCCGGCTTCCCCTCGCCTCCCTAGCCGCCGGAGCAGCCCCGATCGGCTCCGTCCAGCAGACCCACGGAGTGGGTTTCAGCGACTTCGGGCCCGCTTTTGGGCCGTTTCCGGGCCCCGGATCCGCGAGTCGCTTTGGGAACAATCGTTCCTCGCGTCGCCGCCGTCGGATTGATCCGACTTGCGCGCGATTTGGTGAGTAATCTCACTAATCCAGGATTAGTGGCTAATTATGCTTTAGGTTGGTTTAGTTTTAATCAATGATGTTTTGGTTGTTAGAGTAGAAGTAATTAGCAATTATTAGCCAATTGTGATGTGATTTAAATAAATTGATTGTGCAATTAATAAGTAGATGTGGTCTACTATTTATTGGAAGCATCTCGGGAATTTTCCGACGCCTAATCGGGCTTCAATTTGATGATTCGGGCCTAAGTGAGATTTTTGGCATTTAAATATTATTTTTCGAAATTAAATTAAATAATTATTTATTTTCCGAAAATTCAATTGAGATGGCCTGGAACCGGAAAATTATGCTGATGACCGTGGTGAAGTTCGTTTGTTTAATTGAGTTTTATTTTGTGCTAAATTGAATTTTTAATATTTATTAATTAATTTTCGAAATTAATTAATTATTAATTATTTTTCGGAAATTAAGATTTTGATGGCCGACGACCGAAATCTCGTGCTGATCGTCGTGGCGCAGTTCGTTTATTTATTTGAGCTCTACGTTGTATGGAATTAAATAAATTGTGATATTTTAGGGATTTACCCTAAATTGATTTGGAATTGATTGAGATTGAATGATTGATTGGTAGTTGGTCGAGTATGTTTGTTTAGCATTTATAATGCTTTGATTGAGTTGTAAAGTGGATGGGGTTATGAGAGAATTGGAAATACTCGGGATTGAATCAATCGACGGTGTAGTGTATAGACTACGTGGTTCGATGATTGGGATATCATCCTAAAAACGGCGCTTTAAAGAACGCACGTATCGGTCTAGTACATACATTATTGTGGACCTACGTGGTTCGGTGATTGGGATCATTGGCCAAAACGGCGCCTTTAAAGAACGCACGTATCGGTCTAGTACTCGTATTGTTATGGACATGTATGGTTCGGTGACTAAGGATATCACCTAAATTTAAAACGGCGCCTTTAAAGAACGCATACACTTGTCTATTAAATACATTGTTATAGGCATGTGTGGTTCGGTGATTGGGGATATCATTTGGCAGTAAAACGGCGCCTTTAAAGAAACGCACACAATTGTCTATTTGAGTACATGGTTATAGGCATGCGTGGTTCGGTGACTAAGGAGGTCATCGGCAAAACGGGCGCCTTAAAGAACGCACGCAATTGTCTAGTGGATAAATCACATTGGTGAACTTGGCACCCGAGAGTATTGACCTAGAATGGTCCATCGGCGTATGTAATCGACGGGTCGATTGATCATTGTTTTAATTTGATGTTGTGAATTGATTGACTAAATGGGAATGACAGTGAGTGGTCTTGTTGGCTTGAAATCGACTAGGTTGATTTGATCGATCTTTGATCGGTGATATGATTGCATGGGTGCTTTATTGTGAATTGTACTAACTTGCAGGTGGGATCTGATGCTAAGGTACGTCTTCTGACCTATGCGTGTTTAGGCAACCTGTAGTATAATGGTTTACGAATCGGGCTTAGTGGGGTAGAACTCGCTGAGACGTAGTCTCATCCCAGTTTGGGGAAAACCATTTCAGGACCCCGCTAAGGAGCTGAGGAGGAAGAGTTGGAGAAGGATTTTTGGGAGAAGAAGACAATCTCGAGAGGGGCCGTGAGTATGGCCTAGATGGACTGAAATTTTATCTTCTTTGATATCTCCATTTTGATGTGAATAAAGTTTAGAATAAAAAGTTGTGAAGTATTCTGGTTTGTGGTTTGTATAAAGGTTTGGTTATAAATTTCAATATGAAAAATATGGCCCTAAACCACCGCCCGCGGTGGAAGCGTTGGTTAGGGCTTGGTACCCCAAACAAGGGGAAGGGTTCGAACCTCTCCGTGGAAGCGATGCTTCAATGCATAACGCGCGTCTTACGCGCTTGGGGGTCGGCGGTGGGGGCCCCGGCGCTCCAGGGTTTACTCTCCGCGGCGCGTTCGGAGGTTCCCCCTGGGTCAAAAAAAAAAAAAAAAAATATGGCCCTACTTTTCTATCCCATTTGTTTTATTATGCAGGGATTTTAAGCGACCTTTCGCATGTGCTTAAAAATGAAAGGTCGGCGATACATTGTCCCGGGATATCGCATTATAAAATCGACCAAGTCGACGGATGTGTGCGTGCTCGAGGATCGGGCGTGACAAGGCCGGCTTGGCCACCCGGCGGGCCGGGCGAGCCTCGCCGATGGCCGGGCGAGCCTCACCGGCGGCCCGGGCGAGGCTCGACCTCGCCCGATTTGGCAAGGCCGAACCTCGCCCAGCTGCCGGCAAGGCCGGGCCTCGTCGGTGGCTGGGCTTGCCTCTAGCGAGCTCGCTGGACCTCGCCCTGGCCTGGCGAGCCTCCGACGACCTCGCCGGACCGGCGACCAGCGGTGGACTGGCAACCAGCGGCGGCGGCTGGCGGACGACGGCGGGCAATGGCGAATGGCAACCGAGATGTTGAAAGAGAAGAACAAGGTTTTACTGTTTTGATTCTTTTTCTGATTCTTGGACGTAGAATCAATTTTTTTTTTATTCTCAGATCTTGTCCAAAATTGTTCCCGGAACAAATTTGTTCCTGGGAACAAAAAAGTTACCAAACGCGATTCTTGTCCCAAACTGATTCTGGAAACAAAAAATCAGAATCTGGCACTGTTGGGCAAGTTGCCAAACAGGCCCTTAGTGTCTAAGATTGAAGAAGCAACTCCAGTATCTATGAGAGCAATAACAGTGATTGGCTTAGCAAACTTTGAAGTGAATATTGTCATAGGAAAATGGGGACAATGAGTTTGGCTTGAAAATATGTCAGTGCTTTCTTCTGAAGGGGTCAAAGATATGTGGAAAATATCTTCAAGATTAGAATCTGAATCAGTTTCATTCGGAGTTTGGTAACACGGGATGACACAAAGAGTTTGTTCATATGGTTCTTCATCCACAAAAAATAAAGATTCGATATCATCATTTTCAAGAGAAATATCAATTTCATTATCAATATGATGTATCAAATGATTCTGACCTCTTTTTGCCTAAGGACGGTTTTTGGCAAAATGTCCCTTATGGTTGCAGATGAAGCATCGATTTGACTTTTTGTGGCCTGAACGTCCTTTCCTTTTGCATAGGTACCGTCATTTCTTCTTTCTTCGGAAGTGCTTAGAGCCATGTCTGGATTTGTTTATCCAAAGCTTTTTGAAGTGTTTCTTCTTTCTAGAGGATTTTTCACAAGAATCATCACAGTCTTTCTTGGAGCATCTGATCTTTAGCCTCTGGCGAGAACAGACTGCATCAAGTTCTTTGTTATCGTTGACAGAAGTCTAGATCATTTGACGTCTGATACACAATTCTTCAAGGCACAAATGAATTTCTTGTTGGATTTCGCCCAATGGAATATCATGGATCCTTCTTTGTTTGGACAAAAAGGTTCTCTCTACTGTTTAGGATAATTCTTTGGAAATGGAAGTTAGGAAAACATGTTTCAAATTTGCATCAGCTCTAATTTGATAGAAGATTTTAAGCATTTCATGACAATGCTTATCAAGATGTTTTTTTTTTGAAGAGAGCAACATCTTCTTTCAAAAAATTCTCTTCTTTTGAGCTCTATGAGATCAACAGGTTTTCCCACAAAGATATGATATAGAAGAGTAATGGCATAACCGAAGTTTGGTGAGAGTAAAAAATGAAGCTGATCTTGTTCTGGCACAGATTGCCACCAAAGTTTAAGACTATCTGTGAACTTTGTAACAAAGTTGAAAAGAATATCATACTTGTCCTGGTTGATAATGGCTTGAGTATTTAGCCAAGTATGAAATTCCTTAAGTCTATCTAGCCATTTGTGATAAGGAATGTCAACAATAGTAAAGAACTGCTTTGATGAAGTGGACACGTTCTGAGAGAAATTGTTTGGCTGGACAACTTCTGGTTCAGAAGGATTTGATTTCATATCATGGTCTGGAGGATCAACCATGAATATTGATGAAGTTACTGGTACTATGGGAAAGGAATCAATGGTAGGGATTGAAAAGGATGATGAAGACAAAAGGGATACTAAGTCTGATTCAGTATCAAAGATGTTTGGAAATGCTTATTATGTTGTAAACAGAACCTGGTCTGTTGGAATGATAGTATCAGGCTGTGGATCAGGATGTGGAGTAACTGGATTGAGTTGTGGTTCCTGATTACTTAGATCTCGGAGAAAAGATTCTAATGGATTTGATAGCATCAATTGATCTAGCCTTTCCCCTATGACAAGAGAGGATTCTTCGAACTTCTTTTCCTTTCCTCTTTCTTTCCTTATTTGATCCAATTCCTTGAGACGATTTCGCATCTCAACCATATCTGTCTTATCTTGTCTTATAGGGGCACCTATGAGAGTAGCAAAAAGAGACGTCTGAGGCGGTGGAGGAGGGGGTTGCTCTGTCTGCAAAATAGTCAGGAATGGATTAGTTTGAGATGGATTGAGTCTTCCTTCTTCAAGGATCTGGATTTTCCTTTTGAGCTTCTCTATTTCCGCCTTAGGACTTTCAAGATGATGATACCCTAAATGTCGTCCGGATTCCAAGACATGAAGCCTTTTCTAGAAATCCGAAAGCATTTTCTTGGTGGTTTCATCGCATCTTCGAAGGTCTTGTTACACATTCCCAATGTTGGAATCAATTGCTTTGAAGGCATTTGTTGTGTACTAAGAGAGTCTCTGATTGCCAATTTAAAACGGCTTCAGCAACAGTAATTCTTTTTTGTCTTCCATGTTCATCCACATCAGTGGGGGCAGGTATTTTAGGGACATGTCTATATCTGCCTTGTGGATCAATAAACTCTTTTGGAGCAGGAAATAAGAGTTTGGAACTTTCCCAAACAAAAGAAGGAAAGTCTGTTTCTTGGTGGTACAGGTATGAAGATGATCACAAAGTAACGGCTCACCATGATTATCGAACGGCAACACAAAACGGGTTCTGGAACTGCAGGCTCCTTTTTCTTTTTTTCTTTTTTTTGGCTCCGGCCGTGGCAGCCCGTACAATTTCACAATCAAGTTCCTTCACTGCCGATTCCATCAATGCCACAGGTGTTACTTGCTGCTTCCATTTTAGCAATGATAGACCGCAAATCCAAGACAGACACAAGATAATGTGAAGGATTGATTGAGCTTCGCCATGTCAGCTTCAAATATCCCTCTAGGCCGGACATTCAAATATTCTGTGATCTCAGCCTGGCCGTTTACTCCGGAAAGGTAAAACTTCGGACTTTATCTGATGCCTAACTTTAAATATGACTTCATCAACTGAGCATTGAATTACGAGAATAACACTAGTGTTTTGATCACCTGAACATGAGGAACAAAAGGTTTGACAATTACGCGATCGTTCCTCTCAGATTGTTGCTTTGGTCAGAGAAAGTGGGAGTAGAAAATCAACAGTGATAGTGCTGCTGCAACGCTTTTGTGATCCTGATTCTGGTCGCATTACACTCGACGGAGTGGATATTCGGTAGCTGCAACTCAAGTGGTTGAGGCAGCAAATGGGTGTGGTCAGCCAAGAATCGGTTTTATTCAACGGGACAAATCGGGCCAACACAGCTTATGGAAAGGATAGAGATGCAGCCGAGCAAGAAATACTCGCCGCATCAGAATTAGCACACGCCCACGTGTTCATTAGTGGACTGCAACAGGTTAGACAGTCGCTATTTATTCCGTGTGCATGACTTACATTTGCTTTCAAATGGGCTTATTTGATTTTTGCAGTACGAATTTTATGTTCGGGGATATGCTACAATGGTTGGTGAAAGAGGGGCTCAACTGTCGGGCAGTCAGAAGCAATGAGTGGCTATTGCTTGCGTTTTAGTTGAAAGCCAAAAAAAGATTTCTTCTTAACAAGGCTACGAGTGTGCTAGATACAGAATCCGAGAAGACAGTTCAAGAGACATTGGACCGCGTCATGGTGCACCGAACCACACGCGTGGTGGCTCATAGGTTATCCACAATCAAGAATGCAGATGTGATCGTGGTAATTAAAAGCGGAGTTATTGCTAAGCAAGGAAAGCACAAGACTTTGATCTACATTAAGGATGGTCTCTATGAATCCGTGGTTGCCCTACACACTAGTGGCAGTACCGCATAGCTCATTAGGCTTAAAGTTTGTTGAAACTCTTATACGATTAGATGTATGTAATTTGCTCAACTTGCTCGTTAAGGTTCAGGCGTTTGACAAAATGACATCGATTTCGCATTTGCTCATCTTGCTTGTTGAGGTTGAGATGGTTCCTCGGTCAATGGACGAACTATCGCAACCACCGAGAAGAAACTTGCGGGGCACTTCTGAAGCAGACGGGGAGAGATGGGAAGACAGATACTGACAAGCACAATTTTAAAACATTGCTCGTTGAGTACACGAAACAAGCAACGACTATCCAACCCATTCCATTCCACTAATTCTAAAATTATGGTCATTGCACAATTTTAAAACCTCGCACAATTTTAAAACCATGATCATTGCGCTCCATTGGTAGTATCGTCAGAATAGTACTAGAAAAAATCAAATCACTCAAAAGATAGACGGGTCATGCTAGACCTCACTAAGATATGGATTTCACATCTTATGAAAGATTTAATCAATAGTTAACAACGCTTGTAAAGTGCTTTTGAGTCTAGCTGGCTTTGATACATTGCTTGTATTCTACAGAATAATTATATGCAGCACAAAAGAAGCCTGCCGATCATTCCACGAAATGTAGACCCAAATGGAAAGCCAGCCATCTTGCAGAGACTGGTATAGATCATGAAGACACCTCCAGAGCAAAATGACAAGGCATCCGTCCCTTTGAGATATTGAATTGTTATGTTCGTCGCCAAGACACTTCCCGAGTGATTCTAGCAGAGAAAATGCACTACTGCTTCTCCTTGCTGCTTATAGCTTTTTCAACGACTTTGACCTTTTTCAAGTTGTCGCTGTTGACGAGGGAAAGTTTCTCGAGGGAGGATTTTAGTTGAGAGATCTGGTTGTCTTGAACAAGAGACTTCTTCCTTGATGTCTGCTCTTTCTTTATTGATTGAGTGTACCTCCGTAGCCGGGCAGATATAGAATCTATAGATGAATGCAAAGCGTCCAACTCCACTCCTGCAAAATGGTCTGCATAACCGCAAAAATTGTGATTCATAAAAACAAGGGGTTCGAATCAACTCAACAGGTATAACCGCAAAAAACAAGAAGTAACCATGACATACTGGTATCAAATGAAACTGAGAAGCGAGTAATTTATCTCTTTGATCTCAGCAAATAAAACAGTTGATGACTCAGGATTAAAGATTTAAGAAGCTGTAAAGATATTAATTACCAAGCTCGGACTTGAAGTCTCGCTCAGCCCTAGAGAGTGGTTTCTTGTGAGCTACAGGTAGCTTCCTTAAACATTTTAAACGTTCATCCAGAATCTCATGCTGCTGGACTGCATGATCTATCCTTTCATCCAACACTGCCTGCTTTCTCTCAACTTTCAAAAGCCTCTCCTGTGCCTCAACTAAACGAGCATGCTGGTCATCAATTATTCGCTTTAGCTGAGGGGCATGATGCTTAAGCTCGAAGTGAACCTGGAAGATAAGATTTACGTAGTCATCAGTGACTTGATCTTCCTGCCAATGAGCTAGCGACTAAAAGCCTCCCATGTGCCTCAACTTTATGACGGATCCAAAAGTATATGTATGACATTAGGCTGGTAAACTAAATGAAGCCAACCAGGGAAAAATCCTGAAAATTAAGGATATGCAAAGCGGAGCCTCAAAAAGTTCTTTTGCGAAACATTAGGCAGTCATGCACCAATATGCACACAAGCACAAAGGAAACGGTTTTCGGGAGGCTTACAAATAGGGTTTCTGCCATACAAGCTAGATGACTTTCACGGTATGACATTTAGTGGAAAAAGTGACTTCAAATGTGAATGTCTATAACTTTGCACAAAGTTAAAAGAATTCAATAAGCCATCAAGTCTAGATTGACTTTCACATTTTGCCTTTTGCTTAATCTAAATCTTACTATACATGGGCTTTTACTTTTTTCAACTCAAAACATTTGAAACTTCAAAACATAATGCCATTGACATGTCAATTCGTGCATAACTTCTTAAAACATTTTGATATTTGGACAATCTTTGAATTTTGGCAGGAAAATTTCTTGCTTATGTTTAGTGCTAAACTAACAAGCTCGTTATAAATAAAACCAGATCCTTAATTCCAAGACAGATAAAGTCAAAAGATAGAACTGCAGTTAAAAGCCACAACTAACCCAAAATGCGCCTCCAGGAAAGAGAAGAAAAGGAGCATGACAACCTACTTAATGAAACGCCAAAGGTCCAATTAACCCACAATTCTCTTTCATAGAATTAAAGAATATGTTCTTACCTTATGTGCATATTCCACATAATTCTCATGGAAAATCTTAAAATACTGATGAAGGATTGACCGGCCTTCAATAGAATCAGCAGCAACAGATCGCAGATTCGATGGTGTCTGGGGAACAAGAACCACTTTAGGACCATTAATAAGTTCTTTGCTGATCATAGCAGGAGTTTCCATCTCCTTTGACTTTTCCAGGCTAATATCTTTCTTCTCTGTATCAACACTAACAGGAAGCAAGACATCCCAAGTCTTCATCTCTACGACAATACATTCCCAACTGGAAGTAACTCCAACAATCCATGAATAACCAAATGAATCAGATAATGAGAGAGAACCACAAAGAGGAGCTGGCGAGGATGTTTCCTCAAGGCAGGTGCTCAAAACAGGATTTATGGAGGGTGTTCTAACAACTTCCTCCTTGCCATTTGCTTGACTCGTAAAGGGGAGAAAATGCAATACTATTGAATCAATTCCTCCAGAATGAAGAGCATAGATCCTTTCTGGCACTAGGGGGTCAGCAAACATCATAATTCGCGCATCACTGTTGGTCTGTTGAGGCAAAGCCAAATCCACAATTGCCAATCTTAGCAAAGGAGGAGGCTGCCCTAACCAAATCGTGTGTTCTAATGGTTTGTTAATATTCCACTTGGAAGGCTCCTCAGAGTTTGACTCGCAAATCATAGCAAGACCCAGTATCCAGTCGAAGGAGTCAACCCGCAGACGAGGTGGACTGCCTATGTTCCAAACTGGCTGAATTTCATCAGCTAGGGCATCCACTTGCATTTGACCGCCACTCCAAGCTGTCACAAGTATTGAATCTTTGCTAACTAAATTATAGAGAAAACTGACTGCACAGCCTTCACACTCTGCACCCCTAACTGCTACATCATCTTCCCTTCCATGACAGGCTTTATGTAGAGGCCCCTGGAAATCAATACAAGGATAAACAGAATCAGTCCTTTGCCTAAATCACTTTCAGATTGTAGAAAAACACACATGCACACACAATCTTGATGGGGAAATACATGAATCATAATATCTTATACTGAAAAAAAGACCAAAACAACCCAATACTTCTCTTCAGTTCATTGCACCATCCTAAAAATAAAGCACAAGATGGAAAAATATATTCTAGGCGCAAGTAAAGTTATTTGAGGGAAATATTTGGCCAAATTAGCATTATACCAAGGCAACATCAGTGTGCCACATATGTGGGTGTGAGCACATGATGTTCACTATGCAAGCAATGTTCACTAGGTAGATGTTTGAGTAAGTATACGTCATGCATGCATCTCGCAACATTAATTGCCTGTCAGCTGTCAATATTATCGCAATCATGGATTCAGGAGGACATTCACATTGTTGATGGGCAGTAACAAAATACCTGTAAAGAAAGAGATGCATCAAACAGTGCATAAGGATGTGCCTTTACAGTAGCTAGATTTGCCCCTTCTGCTTCTTGCTGAGCTAATTCAGGAAATGTAGCTTCCAACCAAGATATTGCCATGCTGGAGTTACGTGCAGCAGTTGGATTTGTTGATTTTAGACCATATGTATGAGCATCACCATATATCTCCAGTATAGATTGCCATTTGTGAGCACTGTTGATGAAAGTTGACATTACTCAATTAGTCTTACTAAGCAAAAATTTGGTAAGACAAAAAAAAAATTACCCTAAGCCCTTTAACATGTGTCAGTAATTCTAACACCAAATTATGAACTGGAAACTTCACAGCTAAAGGGAAGAGACAGCATCTGTCAACAACTGAGGCAAGGATAATTCTTGTGAATAAAAGGACATCCCTAGTGGACAAGGATCCCCACTTTGCAAAGTTCAGGGGAGGGTTGTCTATCACATGCAACCCCACCTTGTATTTTTTTGCTAAGAGGTGATTCAACAATGCAAACCAGTCACCTTCCCGTCACAAAGGTAATATTAGGACATCAACTATGAAATTTCAAGTACAAAGTAAAGACACAAAATTACCTTTTGAATGGGACAATCGGACAAAGGATGTAAACTGAACCATCAGTAAACAAAACAAAAACCTACAAAAACAAAGATCACAGGATTATGGTCAAAGTCACAATTAAAATAAAATTCAAATGGCAAGGATAATTCTTGTGACCGTTCCACGAAATCAACTGAAGAACTGCAAAAAGGGGCAGCAAATTGCATCTCCAAGACACTATATGACAATACTGCTGGCTGAAGAATAAATGAGACACAAACATTTTCCTCCACATTGGCTATCAATGCAATTTATCGGACAAACAAAGGTAAGCATAGGACTGCATCTAATCCCTGTCATTGTACTAAAAAATCTTTTTCCTCATGACTTACACTGAATCTGTCCCACAAGTGATCACCTCCAAAATAGAAATCAACAGTGCAAATTGATGCAGCTTTTCTTGATTTACCAGGGTCCACAGGCTGTAGGTAAAATTCTTGCTCTGGTTGCACGGCATTGGCAGACAAATCAAAGAGTCTTGACCCCAAAAAAAGTGGGAAACAATCAGAAGATAGTCATTGACGTGCAAAAGAAAGAGAGGAAAACATGCTTAGTAACCCAGAAAGGGATAAAATTTGAGGGAAGCCATTTGCAGTAGATTACCAAAATATAAACCATAAAAAGCCCCTCCAGTCTTAGGCTTGTCCTTTACACTACTGTGCCCTTTCAATAACGTCTCCTCCAAAACTAGGAAAATACCATTGTTTGGGATATATGTCCCTATCTTGCGAGGGTTTTCCCTACTACTTCTGACATGCACACCCCCAACAATTTACATCTTTCCAATAAAGCATCACCAGGCATTCTTCCGCTTGCCCCAAATCTCCCTAAATAATTCCCTCACATCTTATACTCACTAAAACCATACCCTTTGTTCCTCAATAATCGTTTGGAATTAATATTAATAATAACAACAACAACAACAACAATAATAAATAATAACAATAATAATAATAATTCTTATGTTGTTGTTGTTTATATTCTTATCACAATTTGGCTGTACAGGGGAAGAGAAGACAAGTCACAACTGAATTTAAAGTATATGACCTGAGAACCTGCCATAATAGAAAAGCATAACATTTGATATATCCCAAGCTAGAAAGCGACAGTGTAAATGCAATACACAACTGCGTAATCTAAAAGTACAAGGGATCTTACCTGAAAACTGAATCTGAAGAAAGGACTCCTAGATGGGTGTCACTATATGGGTGCCATGAAGCTCTGAGAACTCTCAAGGCATTGCTTCCATTTAAGTAAATTTCAGAACCAACTAACACAGTTCTGTCAACAGAAAACAGCACAGTACATATTAGAAGTCCTTCAGCAAAAAAAAAAAAAAAAGCACTACATAGTATTTTTTCAAGGCCAATGCTCACCATGAGAATTTATCAACCTAAAATAAATAAATAAAAACTGGACCATAACAAAATATAAGGACAAAGATTGTAACAGATATAAAAAGCCATGTGGTTTAGGCTTGTCCCTGAAGAATGACAAAATCAAAATAATACAGTCCCAAAAATGGAACAACATGCTCTTAATACTGCTAACATGGAATCTACTAACATAAAAACAGAACACCAAACTCTGCACACCTGCAAATAATGTCATCAGCAGCAGAACTACGCCCAAAAAGGTACATAACACATAGGGCATCTGAACCTTCAAGAAGCAATGCTGATCCATTCCTGTTGATTGAGATTTTGTCCACCACAAAGTTGATCTCCGTTTCTGCTCGCAATACCTTTTTGATGGACATTGTCAACCAATATAAGTAAGATGGACCCAAAATGTAACTATTTCACAGGATAACACAGAATTTCCACCATCCAAGCAAGTTTGCAAACTCTTAAAGAACCAAATTTCCGCTAATTTTTGCTGCTAAGCCAAGAATACTGGAACCTCGGCATCCAATGTGCTGAGAACTCGTTTCCAGTTCCACAGCTTCAGCATTAGCATAACAAAAGTCATTCAACTATCCTATAAATTGCATTTGCTTAATGTGAAATACACTATAGATGCATCAAAAGCACCAATTTACGTAGCAATACCGTCAGCCAAAACCACAGTTTCTTCACTCAGCGAACAAAAAACAGCAAACCAATACCCTAGAGGACTCCAACATACAGACTCGTAGATTAACTTGAAAAACCCACGGGGCAAAACGTTAACACAAGAACCTTCGAGGGAGAAGCGGCGAGAACAGAAGTCGGCTCAGGTTCTCCAAGCCGAACCGATATCCGATGGAGGCACCGCTGCACATTGTCCCAGAAGTAGAGCCGGGAGGACCCGTCCCAGGCCAGGAGGTTCCGCGGCGCCGGAGAGTCGGTCGGGCCGGAGGGACCGCCGCCGCCGCCGCCGCCGGAGGAGGAGGGAGAGAAGACCGGGTGGTTCTGGAGGGGGACCCACTGGGCTCCCTCCTTGGGGGTTAGGGATCGGGGTTGCGGGTCCGGAGTCGGTTCGGCAAAGTTGAAGTTGAACCTCATTGTGGCCCGCCGCCGGTCGCCGGCGAGAGCCGTCGGGGGCGGCGATGGGAGAGCGGGCGTCGGTGGCTTGGCGCCGCTTGCGTCGCCGGGAGTGAGGGGAGACGACGGAGACGGACGAGCTGCCGCCGCCTCAGATTTTCGGCGGCATTTCGCTTCTTCGCGGGGCGACGATTTATGGGTTTTTCTATTTCCTTTTATTCGTTCCTTTTCTTATTTGTTACCTTGATTCATGATAAAAATTATTTCTGTTTCAAAAATGATTTTTCTATTTCAGACCAATTTCTGGAACAAAAACTTATTTGATAACGCTTATCAAATTTTCTATTTCGAAATAAATTTCTATTCAGAAATAAAAATAAAGGAAAATCAAAAGTAGTAAAATTTTATACTTCGATTTCTTCTAAATTAATTTCTAATTTCTCCCAACCCTAATTTCACTCTTCTCTCCCTCGTATGCCTCTTCTTTGCCTCCTCCTCCGCCTCTTCTCTGCCTTCTCCTCCTCCTCCGCCTCTGCTCCGCCTCTCCTCCACCTCTCCTCCGCCTCTCTGCTTCGCCTTCGCCTCCGCCTCCGCCTCTCCTCCGCCTCTTCTCTTGCTCATCCACATCTGCTCGCGAATCCACTCCGCCTCTTCTCTTGCTCATCCACATCTGCTCGCGAATCCACCCCCTCACCGCGACCTCCGCCTCTTCTCCGCCTCCGCTCCGCCTCTTCTCTTGCTCATCCACATCTGCTCGCGAATCCACCCCTCGCCGCGACCTCCGCCTCTTCTCGCTCTGTTCCGCCTCTGCTCCGCCTCTCCTCCGCCTCTTCTCTTGCTCATCCACATCCGCTCCGAATCCAGCCCCTCGCCGCGACCCACTATCCCCACTTGTTGTCCGAGCACCCCTCGACAACATATCTCCTCCGCCTATCCTCCGCCCTTCTCCTCTCCTTTTTGCTCATCAAACGAATTTCTATTTTCGAAATAGAAATTTTATTAAGTTATCAAACATATTTTTTTCTTTAGAAATTCATCCATAAATAAAAATAGAAAAATTCATTTATGTTCTAGAAACAATTTTTGGAACATAAATGTTGTAAAAGAAACAATTTCTTTTACATGAGCCAATTATTTTATTTTATTTTTGTCAAATAATGAAATCGTTAATTCTGTGGAATTTTTAATTTGTTCAATCGTTATTAATGTCATTCCTTTTTCGTTTTTTTTTAAACCCTAAAATGGTCTCTGAATATATATATATATATATATATATATATATATATATATATATATATATATATATATATTTTCTTTTAACTTAGTCATTAATTCTATTAAAAATTCAAATAAAAATATTGATATGGACTGCCATACTGGTGCCATCTTATCATTAACAAAAAAAAAAAAATTTGTTCAGATGCGATAAAAATGTTAGAAAATTAATTAGATCCCTCGAGATCGATCATGGCACACTACCGTTATTACCTCCAAGAGAAGCACCCCCATACACAAAAAGAAAAAATACAAAGGAAGAGACGAATATGCAGACGAGATCATAAAATGGAAGTAGAAAAACCGGTTTTCTCGAAAGTCGGATCGCAGCGATGCACTTGGACTCTTGCGGCCCAGCCCGACCCGAAAACTTTGTAGACAAAAAAAAAATCAATTGTGCTTTTATTTGGGGACAAACCAAAAAAAAAAAAACTATAAATTTAGTTTATTATGACATTTATTCTGAAATTTTTTTCCGATATTAAAAATTCAAAGTTATACATGCTATGACACATTTATATCTAGATGTTTTCTTGTGATACAAAACAATATCTTGAACCGGTAGTTGCTCGATGCATTTATTTTCCTCCGTTAAGACTTTGTTAGATAATTTTACAACCAAAACACCGTCATTCTTATGGTGTTTGCTTTTCATGGTCTATGTAAGTGAATTTTTAGTGGTGTTTATTGGCGGAAACTTATTTACTAATCATCATCTTTCATTTGGTCATTTGATTGAAAGTGAACCATCCTTGCATTTGGATGACTTGATTGGCTCCATTTATTTCATGAAAAATGAATTATTTAAATAATAATTCCTAAAAATTGAATGCTTGCATCGTTTGATATAATTAGTTAACGAAAAATATTTTTCATTATCAACAATAATTTATCTATAAACATTTTCGTGGACATTATACAAACAATCATTGGAAGGAAAATATTTTTCAAATTAATTATTTTCCACAAACGCAATGTGTTTGTTTCACTGAAATGTCATGATAAAGGAAAAAATAATCAAGGAAAATCAATTTTAAGGAAAATGGTCAGTTTTTATTTGTTTTGTGGTTTATGGAAAATGATTTCCTTTTTCATCAGAAAGGAAAATTATTTTCTCACATCTAAACTTGTTGTTTTCAATCCATGGAAAATATGATGATTAATTTTTCATTATCCAAACACCAGAAAACTAAAAAGTAGTTTTTCAGGAACGATAACTTTACCGTCATGACAATTGTAGGGGAAATCCTACGAAGAAATATTTACCATCCAAAAAGGGAAAAAAACTGGACCAAAAAGTGTGATTGCATTATAAGGTCACATTTAATATTTCCTCTATCCTTACCATACTCCAACTTGGTAATACACAATCACTTATTCACAAATTTTGAGCGAGGTTAATAGTTTCCACCGCCTGGTGAGGAGGGGGCAATGATTTACCGGTAACACCGGCCAAGGGGATCTGTGAAATCATCTCATAGAAATTCCCTAAGTAACTAATCAAATTCAACACTTCATCACTAGATATTTCTTAGTAAAAAGTCTTAATACGTGCAGCATTATTCTTTATATAAAATTGGTTAGGTTTGGGAGGACCAAGATAAACAAATTCAAGCTCGAAAAGGAGATTATTTCGGGCATGTTTGCTGTTAAGAAAGTATGGTGAATCGTTCTCCTAGTTGATTCAGCTCGTTTATATTGGATATTTTCGAGAATTTTGAAAATTCGAAAGCTATTATTTTGTAACAGCTCTAACGTCTAAAGTAATCTATTTCTTTATTAACTATCACTTTCATTTGTTTGTTAAAAGAATCTCTCAAACACAATCGAAATATACCAAAAAAAGAAAAATAAACTTCTTTATAATTTTTTACCTACGTTTTACTTATAACAATGCCGCTAGAACTAGTCATTTCGGGTTTCCTACCCCGAGGGTTAACCTGCTTGCCCGTCCCAGATTATTCAATTCTTATTTTCATCTTTTCCAATAGATTTCTCCAACAATGTTAAGCATAATCTACTGCCTTGAGGCCTAGTCTCCAATCTCCAGCCCGTCTTCTCTCGCCACAAGGAGGAGGATTCAGGTGATACTGCCACACCGATCGAGCCTTTCAATTCGGACTCCCTCCTAGGCAATGGCCTTACTTCTTTGCCCTCGATCCTTTCGGCCAGCTCGATCAAAAACCTCCCGCTTCGACCCTCTAGCGGTCTCCATGGATCGGACTACGACAGTCATGATCCAATATCAAGGTGGTGAAGTCGATCATGTCCTCAATGGAGGACATGCAACACTTGGTTTTTCCTAGGATCACTGCACTCTCGCACTGGTCTAGAGTCCGTTCCATAATCTTCTCCATAGTTGAATTATCACCAGCATGGAATAAGTCCAGGCCTTCAAGATAGTGATATTGAACATGATTCCAATATAGTGGGAGTTGGTCATTATTCGAAGGTCATTGGAGTCGATATGATCTAGACAAAACGAATCGTGTTTCCAAGGATCATGGAAGGTCTACCAAAATTTCCTTTTGTCGTGCATGTGCCGTCTATGTGCCACTTTGTCATCTTTGGGAGAATTGTCCAAAAAGTCCTAAACCTGTTGCAGTTTTGCCAATTCAGTCATAAACTTTTCAATCTTGCCGATTGAGTCCTAAACCTTTTGTCAGTTTGCCAATTGAGTCCATCCGGCCAATTTTGGCTAGAAAATGCTAACGTGGACGCCGGCGGTGCCACGTAAGACGCCGGCGCCGACGTGGACAAATTTTTATAATATTTTAATATTTAAAAAATGATTTTTTTAATATTTTCTGTTTTTTCCTCTCTTTTTTTTTTGGCTTTTCCCTTGCCCTTTTCCGGTGGCCGGCCACCAACCACAGCGCGACGGCCAGCCATCGGCCACAGCCAACCGACTGGCCTCGCCCGCCACAGGCAAGGCCCGGCCGGGCGAGGCCAACCCCAACGAGGGCCGACCTCGTTAGATCTGATGAGGGGAGCCCTCGCCCCCGGCCGGGCGAGCGACGGCTGGCCACCGAGCACAAGCCGAGTTGGGTCGTTGTCTTCTCCAATCCACCCTCTGCAAAACGAGCTGAAAAATCCTCGAGTCCTCCGCAAGCTTCGACAATGGAGGCAGCGAACGGGCGGCGGCCGCGCTCACGAAAGTCGCTAGCAAGGGAGCCCTCGCCGGGCTCGCCCTCGCCCAGGTGAGCATCGGCCTCGCCCAAACCAGATCTAGTAAGGCCGGCCCTCGCCCCTGGCCAGCCGAGCGTCGGCCTATGTGTGACATCCAGAATTTTCAACCCTGTCTTCTACTGAATAAATCGGGCATTTCATTGACGCGTCTATAGGGTTATTCTCAAAGCCGATCACTCTCGAGATAACTAGACTAAATTTGGGGAAATTATTAAGGAATTTTAAGGCGATAGACTTGAGAACTCGATCGAATCGACTTTTGACCGTGTCTATCTTTAGAGGTCACTACTAAGACACGATTAAAAATCGATTTGAAATCGAGATAGATTGGATCGATAGAGATATGTGACTAATCGTGGGTGACACCACCGAATTAGAAAATTTCGTCGGCCGACACTAGATCGATTTTCTTATTGTTTTGGTACCCCGTGTCCGTAATTGAATTCTCGAGATTTACACGACAATCAAGAGTCGCCATTGAGTCGAGTGGGTTCACAATGTTCGAAGAAAATCGACCACGGGTCATTTGCCTTAAAAAGTTTGAAAACTACCCGATAGTCAGGTCACGCTAAAAACGCGCTAAATGAAAATTAACCGTCCAATTCGAATCGATTTAAAGTTTTTGGCCATGCCACAATAAATTTTAGGAACATCAACTCGGTCTCGAAAATTTTCGGAGATTCGGGAAATTTTACGGAAATTAGGTTCGGACGTCGCGGAAATTTGGCAGAAGTTCAGATTGGCTAAACTAATGGGAAATTGGACTTTCAGACTAAGCCGTTGTGTGTCGGGGATTTATAGAAAATCATTTGGGATTTTTCTACATCAAAATTGGACCTCAATTTGGGAATTTATTGGAGAAATTGAAGTTCAAATAGTGAAATTCGTAATCCCCCTTTAGCCTAGCAAAATTGGACCACTTGGGAGGTTATATAGGACATTTGGGTGGCTTATTGAAGGCCAAGTATTAATGCATGGCTAAGAATGGCCTTTGGAAGATATTTTGCAAAAGATCCAACCAAGTGGAGCCCAACTCTTCCTCATCCTCTCCATCTTGCTGCCGTGAACTACTTCTCTCTCTCCCTTCTCATTTCCTTCGTGCGACAACCTCTTTCCTGCCCTTCTTTACCGCTGCTTGAAGACCGAGAGACCAGCAAAGAAAGAACGAGCGCCGTTTCCCTTGCAGCTCACCCTGCTCCATCTTCCACGCCCTTTTGTCAGCACGGCCACGACGTCCAGAGAAGCCAGGCGCTTCTCCACACGTCATCTCGGCCAAATTCTCCACCGAGCGAAGCCTCCACCGAAGCAAGGAAATCTACAGAAGCAAGAGCGGCCGCACGTCTCCACCATCGAAGACCTTCGCTTCAGCCAGCGCCTCCACGCGTCCTCAACCAGAGCTCCTTCAGTCAACCGCAGCAAGCCCACCGAAAGTCAGTGGTTGACCGAGCAGCTTTGTTCAGCTGCCACTTGGCCGTGAGGCCTTCCGTCGATGCCTCCCTCACACGCCCACCGAGCTGAGCTCCTCTCTGCTGGGCCGAAGTTGTCTCAACCGAAGTCACCAATTCCCCAGCAGCAACTCCACGTCGACGCTGCAGCCCCACTTCGGCTTGTCTTCAACGGAGTCAACGGAACCAGCAGCTTCTTCTCTTTTGTTGACTGAAGCTGCCAGCGGATGCCCCTTCTCCACTGAGGTTGGTCGGCCACAGAAGCCAGCAAGCTGTCCGAGAATTTTCTTCATCGTCAACCGAAACCTCGAAGCATCTCCACGCCTCACCGAACCGCACGTCATCAGCTCCTTGGACCACCGAAGCCGCAAGTCCAGCCCAGCGAATTCCAAGCCCAGTCGTCCGTGTATCTTCAGCCCATCTGCAGAGGCATTTCTAGCCCAGCATAAATTGGATTAGAAGCCCAGTAATTTCAGTCTTTTGGGCCCAGCAAAGACAGGCCCAATTCAGTTTTATTTCAAGCTCATTTTCAGCAATTGTAATCTTCAAGCCCAGTTTTTGAAGCCCAATCGCAGCTAGGCCCAAGTCCAAGAGCAAGCCCATTCCAGTGCAAGAACAAATCTCAATTGGGCTGAGATTTGTTGGGCCAAGTCAAGGCCCGGTCCAAGTCCGCCGGTGTCGTCGGAAGTCCGATTTCGGCCGCCGTCGCGTCGCCGTTGCGGTGATTCGATCCCCGCTTTTTCCAAGTGAGTTTTACTCACTAAAGCTTTATTAGTTTGCTAATTATGCCTTAGGGTTGGTTAGATTTAATTACATGCACTTAGGTGGTTAGATTAGGTTAGAACAATTAATTTAGTGACTTAAGGATGCATGTTAGGTGGTTAGCTATAGCCATTAGGGAGTAGAAATGCTCTATTATTTATTGAATGTATCTCGGGATTTTTCCCGACCCGTTTCGGGCTCCAATAAGGCAATATGGGCCTAAATTGGATTTTTACTATTTATTTATTTAATTTTCGAAATTATTTATTTGATTATTTATTTTTCCGGAAATTCAACTGGGATGGCCAGTGACCGGAATTTCGTGCCGATTGTCGTGGTGCAGACCGTTTATTTATTTGAGCTCTACGTTGTGTGGAATTGAATTAATTGTGGAATTTTAGGAATTGTCCTAAATTGTTTGTTATTGAATATTTGATTGGTGCTTGGCGAAGTATGGGTATATAGCGCCAGTTCGATGATGGGCTATATAGTAGAGAGAATGATGAGAGCTTACGAGAATGTTATTGGCCGAGACCAATCGCAGACGATGTTATTGGACATACGTGGTTCGGTGATTGGAAGTATCATTTTAAAAACGGCGCCTTAAAGAACGCACGTAAATGACTTATAGACAAACGTGGTTCGGTGATTAAGGAAATATCACCGGTGAAAACGACGCTTAAAGAACTCACGATGTTGTCTATAGCCGATGTCACCTTGGCGAAAACGGCGCCCGAGAAAGGACACGTGGTTCGGTGATCGAGGATATCACTGGTGAAAACGGCGCCTTAAAGAACGCACGGTGTCGGTGATCGGTATGTCATTGGCGAAAGCGACGCCCGAGAAACACATGTGATTTGGTGAATGAGTACACCACTGGGAAAGCGTGGTATGAGTGGGAATGACCTAGAGAGGGTCTAATTGACATGTAATCGACTTAGTCGATTGGCCAGTGCTTGATCGGATGTCGTGAATTGTTTGAATGTATGTGTTTAACCTTGAATTGCAGGTTGGAACTGAGGCTAAGGTAAGTCCTCGACTCGTGTTGTGCTTAGGCAACCGTATGGCATATTAGTTTACTAATCGAGTCGTAGGGGGTAGGACTCGCTGAGACGTGGTCTCATTGGTTATTGA
This sequence comes from Eucalyptus cladocalyx, assembly GCA_017140615.1. Lineage (NCBI taxonomy): Eukaryota > Viridiplantae > Streptophyta > Magnoliopsida > Myrtales > Myrtaceae > Eucalyptus > Eucalyptus cladocalyx. The sequence goes on along the minus strand of CM029525.1, from coordinate 3,741,159 downwards.
ATAACCATTTCAGGAACTTGAGGAGAAGCTAGGGAAGAGGAACCTGAAGGGGAGAAAGACTTTTGAAGAAGAAGACGATCCAGAGAGGGATCTTGATTTTAACCCGGATGTGGATTGAGATCCCATCCCTTTTGTAAACCCTGTCTTAGCATAGATACGTGTGAGACAAGTATGTTGTGAATAGTATTGTAAATATATTATGAGTTGTGCTGTTAATGAAAGTGTGGTTATGAATTTCAATATGAAAAATATGGCCTACTTTCCTATCCCATTGTTTTATTGTCTGGGGATTTATAACTGCTTCCGCATGTGCTTAATAAAAAGAAAGGGTCGGCGATACATAGTCCTGGGATATCGCATTCTAAAATCGACCAAGTAGAAGGATGTGCGCGCGTCCGAGGATCGGGGCGTGACACTATGGCCGTGGCCGGCCGTCGCCCGCCGGCCGGGCGAGGCCGATGCTCGCTTGGGCAAGGGCGAGCCCCGACGAGGGCTCCCCTCGCCAAATCTGGCGAGGCCGGCCCTCGCCGAGGCTGGCCTCACCTGGCCAGGCCTCCCCTGTGGCAGGCGAGGCCAGCCGGCTGGCTGTGGCCAGTGGCTGGCCATCGGAAAAGGGCAAGGGAAAAGCCAAAAAAAAAAAAAAAACAGAAAATATTTTAAAAAATCAAAAAGTATTATAAAATTTGTCCACATCAACGCCGGCGTCCCGGCGTCCACATCAGCATTTTCCGACCAAAATTGGCTGGATTGACTCAATTGGCAAACTGACAAAAGGTTTAGGATTCAATCGGCAAAATTGAAAGTTTTAGAACTGAATTGGCAAAACTGCAATAGGTTTAGACTTTTTGGACAATTCTCCCTGTCATATTTTATAAGGATTGTTGCCTAAAATTTAAAGAGACTTTTCCCTCTAAATTTTTTACTTGGGCTTACATAAGGATTGTGATTTCCAAGACTCATCTATTAGAGGATAATTAAATGTCAAGCTTAAGAAGAAAAAGAAGAAGAATTCATCCTTGAAAAACCGAGTGAAAAGGAGAGAGAATTCGGATAAAAACACAGGTTCTCGGGTAAAGCAGAGCAGCAGAGAAAGAAAAGAATTCATCACAATGAAGTAGTGAAATAGAAGATTTGTTGCATGAAGACTTTTAGCCCAAATGCCTGAAGACTCGAAAAGAACTTTATCGAAGTTGAATACTGTAAAACCAGAATGCCGAGAGCCAACTCTGGATTGTTCGCAACCGATAATTAAATATTGTATCCATGATATGCTAACCCTAATGCTGCAAAATATAGAAATAAGGTGGCGTATTTTTAGATTCACCTCTGACATAGTTTGCTTGTGAGTTTTGATGCCTCGATCATTTGGGAGCTTTTCTGAAACTGTAGGTTCTTTCCTTCTAGTTGTGCATACATTATGTGAATATGCCTGCATAATGCCAAAGGGAACTTGTCCCACCTGCTTTTCACCAGTTGTGGTTGTAATTCTCATTTAGAGAATATTCTCCCAAAAACCTCTTTTAATAAAGTGCAGCTGGGAATGAGGCATTCCATTGACTGCACGGCAATGTACATCATTTTCTCTTCAGTGCTTATTGTGCTGTCTCGTAAACCTGCACCGCAATGTACATCATTTCTAATTGTCTTGACCTAAACTTCCATTCGATTAATTCTAGATATTACCAAATGTACCAATAATCATCTATAACATTAAGTGATGCTTGGCTACTTATGTCACTCTTAATATGGATGTATGAGTTGCTTAATGTGCGAAACGCGGACCCCTAAAGTGTCATAACTTACGAAAGGTACACTGACATCTCTATCTTACAAAAAAGTTATTCTTGTTTTTGTTTGTTCCAAATTTAACTTTTGTTGACCAAACTCACAAACGAAGTAAGATATCCACCATCCAGCCAAGAAGTTAAGGGTGCACATGGTAACGCTTCTACTCTAGGAAACAGTTCTTTTCAGAAATAGTTATTTTCCATTTTTACTCCGGAGAACAATTTCTCAGTAAAATAACATGTTTGATAACTATACAAAATTTATATTCTTGAAATAGAAAAGGAATAGAAATGGATTTGGTATGATTTTTTTATTTTTTTTATTTATTCGTTTTTGATTCTTACTCACGGACAGCCGATTGTTGCCCGCCACCATCGCTCGGCGCCACCGGCGCCGCATGACCACCGCATGCTGACTGCATGATCATCGCCCACCAACCATCACCGTTGACCGTTGCCACACGATCGCCACCCACAACCCACCGGCCATCACCGCACACCGACTACACGACCGTCGCACGATCACTGCCCGCTGACCATCGCCACACAACCATCGCCCACAGCCCACCGACCTCCGCCGCATGCTGACCGCCGCACGACTACCACTCGCTAACCATCGCCGCCGACCATCACTACACGATCGCCGCCCACAGCCCACTAGCCACTGCCGATCGCTGGCAACCATCCGCCTCCCCATTGATGCAAACTCAACATATTAAAGAGAGCCTATGAGACCATCGGCGAATGCATATGATGCTAGTTAGGAGATATTACAACAAGAATACGTACTTTATCTGGTGTCTCGCCAAGCTCTTTCTTAAAAACTTCACGCACTTGATCATAGGAGGAAACTGGACATTTATTTCCCTCATTGTCTTCACATACTCTTCAGGTACTAAATATTCCTGTATAAATTAACCCAGTAGTAATGCTACTTTTGATTTCCAAATGAACTCCAACATTTATTCTACTTAGTTGTCTATGATTATCATGAAAAAGATACCAAAGGAAGTAACGTTCTTATATTTCCTATTAGCATTTAAGAAGCAAAATCAATAGCATACCAACTGTCCAATATGTTGCCCAAGCTTTATATATATTCCCCCATTTTTTAAACATAAAGCTTGAAGCTTCAGTGCTGATCTGAGATGAACTTCGTGCTTAATTCCTGCCCTTTCTTCACTACCGTCTGGCAGTCCCAACAGGGAGTATTGGTAATCTAGTTACAGTACAGAGCACAACTTAATTTCCCATTGAAACAAGAACCAATGTGTTTTCTAATAGACAAGCAGCCAAATCAATCCTCGGCCGAAATGCCGACCGTGTGTTTGACTCTCATGTAAGAAACCCAATTCGGACCGACTTTAAGACCGGACGTTTACCTTTGCGCAGCGCGGCGTTTTGTATTTTCTGGAAAATGTAAAGATGTAAAAGGAAAAATCGATATTTTGTCGTAAAATAAAAAATTAAAAAACCCTTCGTACAAAAATTTTATATTAAAACCCATATGTAAACTAGGGGAAAAATAATATTTTTAGCAAAAATTTGGACCGAGAATAGCAAAATTAGGTGACCGTACATAATCGGAATTATATTAGGATCTCAGTCTCGTTTACGTAGAATACAAGCAATGTATCAAAGCTAGCTAGACTCAAAAGCACTTTATAAGCGCTGTTAATTATTTATTAAATCTTTCACAACACTCTAAACTCAACATTCGGCGGCGGCTTCTTCAGGGGGTAACGGGGTCTGAAACTGCAGGTGTACCAGGCTCCTCTACTGCAGTTGTCGACTTGGGGCTGAGAGGAGGCTTCACTTCACCGCCGGTATTGAGAGCTTCTGGGTTAGGTGGCACGCACTTAGGAGGCTGACAACCACATTACGGAGTGTCTCGGCAGAAACTACCTGTATCGGAAGGAGCAAATTTAGTCCCAAATGAAACGAGAGAGAGCCAGCAAAAGGGAGTGATTCATACCTGTACCACGGATGGAGCACAAGAGGCTCGCCATGAAGATTCATACTAGGGTCGTTGGCGCGTGCATTGCACGTGCCGATACAGTCCCCATTAGACCCGTGCGACACATGTGCACGGTCGCTGGCAAGTGCCGTGCACACGCCAGCTGACATTATCGTGACATCAACCGCACATGCACCAACTGACATTATCGTGACATCAGCTGCACATGGACCAACTTTTATAGATGAACATTACCGAATTGAAGCCACAAAGATTACGACCCATGGAATGACTTCGATCCGGCTGGGAATGAATGTACGAAGGAGAAATCCTAAGAGATACCCGTCTGTTTTACCGTGACTGCCTAGAATGTCTAAGGAATTTAAAGAAGAAAAGATCAAGAAATTGAACAAAAAGAAATATTTCCCAGTTCATGTGTTGTCTTGGCGTTAGATGTTTTTGACTTATCTTTATTTAAGTATGCTTTATGGACATGTTATGTAAATGTTTTCTACCTAGATGTTGTTAGTATAGCAACTGATATGTTAGTTGCATTATGCGAAAGTATTATGATTAAATCATTATTGGATGTCAAATATTATTTGCTTCTGTTATTATTAACTGTTGTGGGTAGTTTATAGAAGTTTTTGTAGTTTCAAAGAATTTATTTTGCATAAAATATTATATTAATAATAATTCCAAGTTAAGATTTTTGGATGATGATTGGAAACATGGTGACCTTTTGATTTTGAAACCTTGCTTGAAATTATTCATTAATATAATGGGATTGTGCAAAATGGATGCATAAATGATAGGTATTAATAATCCGTGCATATATGTCTGATATGTTCAGATCAATAGCTTTAACCACAAAGAGTATAATCGCTAAACTGAACAAAGATGAGAAGCTCAACGGCGATAACTATGAAAGATGGCACATGAAAGTCCAATATGTACTAGAAGAGAAAGAGACACTGGAAGCTCTTAACCTGACCATGGAAGTACCTAAAGATGGAAATAATGCACAACATAAGAGAGATAATGATGCATTTGCTACGTGGAAAAGAAAGAACTCTTTTGCTCGCCTTACGTTGCTGAATAGCATGGAAAATGATGTCATGCGATAGTTCAAGCATTTTGAGAATGCCAAGGAAATGTGAGAAGCGCTAGCAGCAATATTTGGTCATACTTCGGTGATCAAACTGAAACAGCTCACTATTAGGTTTGACTCTTACAAAAAGCCTTATGGTCAGATCATGAAGCAACACTTTAGAAAGATGACAAACATGATTAATGAGCTGAAAGATGCTGGCTATATCCTGACTGATGAACAGCAAGTGCAAGCAGTGATTCGTTCATTGCCTTAGAGTTGGAAGCATATGAAGGTGCACCTGACCCATAATGAGAATATCAAAACTTTTGAGGATGCAGTATGTCATCTTAAGCTGGAAGAGAACCGCCTCTTAGCGGCTAAGCCGGAAACTGAAATTTATCATGCTAGTTCCAGCTCACATGGAGCTTCGAGCGCCAAACGCAAATGTCCTGACTAGTTCAATAAAAGGAAAGGCAATGGAGCAAGTGCTTCAAGGAAGAAACCAAAGGCTGACTACTATGAAAGAGAAAAGCGTCCCCGAATGAAGAAGCTGACGAAGGTGAAGTGTTACAATTGTGACAAGAATGGTCACTATGCGTGGTGGACGCACTTTATTTCTACATGATGTATTGTATGCTCCAGAAATTCATCGAAATTTAGTGTTTGTTATAGTGTTGGTTAAGCTTGGTTTTAATATGAACTTCCATAATAGTGGTGTGGATTTGTATTTGGATACAAATTACTATGGTTGTGGTTATTTTCTAGATTGTTTCATTGTATTAAATATTGACTATGGTAATACCAATATTTGTTATTCCATTTTCAAGTCTCCTAATTTTTATGATAATGATGTGAATGCATAGCATCCTAGATTTGGTCGTATTAGCCAATAACGTATGAATAGACTAGCCAAAGATGGCTTGTTGGATAACATTGAAAAAGTCAATTTGCCTATATGTGAGTATTGCCTAGTGGGGAAAACGACAAAGAAGCCATTTGGAAAATGTAAAATAGCTAAATTTTCTTTGCATTTAATTCATTCTGACGTTTGTGGTTCGATGAATGTGAGAGGAAGCCATGAGACTGCTTATTTCATCACATTTATAGATGATTATACTAAATTCAGATATGTCTATTTAATTTCTCATAAATTTGAAGCTTTGAGTTGTTTCAAAAGGTTTATGAAATTGATAGAAAATTAATTAGACAAGAAAATAAAAGTATTGAGATCCGCTCGAGTTCGAGAATATTTATCTGATGAGTTTAAAAAATTATGTGATGAAAAAGAAATAGAAAGATAGTTGTCTATTCTATATACCCCTCAACAAAATGGTGTTGCGAAGAAAAGAAACAGCACCCTACTAGAAATGGTTAGATCCATGATGACGCATGCTAACTTACCTATCACTATTTGGAGTGATGTGTTATTAACTGCTACCTATATAATTAACCGGGTGCCTTCCAAATCAGTCACTTTCACTCCATAAAGAGATACTGAAACTTACGTACGCTAAAAGGTACGTTCTCTTTTTTTTTCTTCTCTCTTAAAACGTCTTCTCCAAAAGACGTATACCTTCAACGTAAAACATTCCTCCAAAAAACATAACTCCTCAACGTAACACATTTTCATATCTCAACCCTTCATAGATGGGCCCTTAATCTGCAGGCCAGGTTCTTATGCCCAACATGGACGGACAATTCTACTTAGGCCCATCAAGTCATAGACTAAACCCAATACCCTAGAGGACTCCAACATACAAGCTCGTAGATTAATTTGAAAAACCCACAAGACAAAACGACAACAGAAGAACCTTAGAGGGAGAAGCGGCGAGAACAGAAGTTGGCTCGGGTTCTCCAAGCCAAACGAATATCCGATGGAGGCACCGCTGCACATTGTCCCAAAAGTAGAGCCGGAAGGACCCATCCCAGGCCAAGAGGTTCCGCGGCGCCGGAGCGTCGGTCGGGGCGGAGGGACCGCCGCTGGTGGTGGCGGCGACGGCGGTGGAGGAGGGAGAGAAGACCGGGTGGTTCTGGAGGGGGACCCACTGGGCTTCCTCCTTAGGGGTTAGGGATCAGGGTTGCGGGTCAGGAGTCGGGTCGGCGAAGTTGAAGTTGAACCTCATTGTGGCCCGCCGCCGTCACCGGCGAGAGCCGTCAAGGGCGGCGATGGGAGAGCGGGCGTCGACAGCTTGGCGCTGCTTGCGTCGCCAAGAGTGAGGGGAGACGACGGAGACAAACGAGCTTGCCGCCGCCTCAGATTTTCGGCAGCATTTCGCTTCTCCGCGGGGCGACGATTTATGGGTTTTTCTATTTCCTTTTATTCGTTCCTTTTCTTATTTGTTACCTTCCATCTTAATTACATGACCCAATTATTTTATTTTATTTTTGTCAAATAATGAACTCGTTAATTCTGTGGAATTTTTTAATTTGTTCAATCTTATTAATTTCATTCCTTTTTCTTTTTTTCTTTTTCTGAGCTCTAAATGGTCTTTGAATATATATATATTTTCTTTTAATTTAGTCCTTAATTCTATTAAAAATTCAACTTAAAATTTTGATATGGACTGCCATACTAGTGCCATCTTATCATTGACTAATTTAATTTTGTTCAGATGGGATAAAAATGTTAGAAAATTAATTAGATCCCTCGAGATTGATCATGGCATGGCCGTTATTGCCTCCAAGAGAAGCGCCCCCATACACAAAAAGAAAAAAATACAAAGGAAGAGACGAATTTAGAAAGAGAATTGATAGTGATCTGCAGTCGCCACCTAAGCACTAAAACAAAGACCAGCGAACTCGACATCGGTTTAAACCATGCTAACAATCATTGTCATAGCGCAACTTTGGCCAACCTTTGCGGGATCGCCACAACCCTAGACATCGCCAAATTGGGTACATTGGCCCTACAATATCAGAGATTGCACACTGTAATTTTGCTTGCCTTGCTATATTGCACACTAATGCACGTCAAAGTGACATTCGTCGTGTGCTAAGAAATCTCAAGAATATTCTAAGCAAATTATTTCACTTTTTTAGTCATAGTTCAATATGAACATGTGGTAAATTTCTCATCATTCAAACATATACTATAGAGATTGGAAAGTTCACTTCGTCTTATTATTGGAAATGTCGACAATTTCATTTTACAATATTGAACGAGATTGAAAGTACTACAATAATTATGATGAGTATTATTGTCATATAATTTTGCTATTCTCAGTTTAAATTTTTGTTAGATCTTTTTTTTTTCTCTCCTCATTTACATTTGAGTTTTAATATAAATTTCATGATTTTTGTATCATAGATTTTTAAATTTTGTTATTTTACGACAAAATATCGATTTTTCCTTTTACATATTTACATTTTCTCAGAAAATACCAAAACGCCGCGCTGCGCAAAGGTAAACGTCCAGTCTTAAAGTCGGTCCGGATTGGTTTTCTTACAAGAGAGTCAAAACGCACGGTCGGCATTTCGGCGGAGGAGAAAAAAACGGTTAGCACGACAGCCTGGCATTTTACCTATATTTATGTCTTTTTTACTTCTTTGCGTACAATTAGAATTCGAGCGGCGGCTGGGGCGCCGAGTTCCGACCATTTTGCCCGCCGTCCGAAAACATGGCCGCGCGATCTCTCTGGCGCTCCCGCGCCAGGGTCCTCGCGCTTGCCGGCACCGCCGCTTGCGGCGGCGCTGCGGCGGCGGCGGTCGCGACATCCGACGATCCGGCCACCGCCCTGAAGCTCTGCACCGTCGTTCCCGTCCGCCTCGCCCGCGACGCCGCCACGGCCGCCTCGATTGCCTTCGGTACGCACCTTCGCCTCGCTAACCTGTATAACATCACCTTACGGACATTCCGGCGATGACTATGTCATTCGAGAATCTCAATTCCTCGTGTGCCGACCGATTCCGAACTCGTACCGCGAAAGAAAGTGTCTGTTTCGACGCGTTGTGTTTGAAAACGGGAGCTTTAACCGCATCCCACGGGCTGCTGTTTTTGCCTGCGACCTCTCTTGACTACACATGTCCAAAGTATTGTCCATAGTATTGATGCTTTGGACGATGAAATCAAGAAGTTCATAAGCGGCGCGAGGGACGGCACGATCTTTGGAAGGATTGGATCTGGTGCAATTGAATTTTCACCTTCGCTTAAGTGGCTGCTCATGTTATAATTGGATGTGTTAGCCGGGTAGTAATTGGGTACTACGTTTGGCACGAAATGTTAGGTGGAATTAGTGACAGTATTCAAGCTGAATCTCGTATTACCAGAAATTTTATTGGCCTGAATTTAGGTGTAGCTCTGTTTTGTCATCCAATTGCATTAGCATGCAATGAGAGATTGGTTCTTGTTTTGTTGATTCATTCAGTTGTGCTGTGAACTGTAACTACATCCCAATTCTCTGTTGTCGAGCCAAATTTTGTTTGGTTCAAAAATTTATGAGTGTGATTGATGGGGCTCGTTGTCTATTCAAAAACACATTGGTTCTTGTTTCGATGGTAAATTAAATTGTTGTCAAGACAAATCTTGTTTCGCTTAATAATTTATGGCGCGATTGATGTGGCCGCTTGTCTATTAAAAAACACATTGGTTCTTGTTTCAATGGGAAATTAAGTTGTGCTCTGTACTGTAACTAGATTACCAATACTCCCTGTTGGGACTGCCAGACAGTAGTGAAGAAAGGGCAAGAATTAAGCACGAAGTTCATCTCAGATCAGCACTGAAGCTTCAAGAGTTATGTTTCAAAAATGGAGGAATATATATAAAGCTTGGGCAACATATTGGGCAGTTGGTATGCTATTAATTTTGCTTCTTTAGATGCTAATAGGAAATATAAGAACGTTACTTCCTCTGGTATCTTTTTCATGATAATCTTAGACAATAGAATAAATGTTGGAGTTTATTTGGAAATCAACAAGTAACATTGCTACTGTTTTAAATTATACAGGAGTATTTGGTACCTGAAGAGTATGTGAAGACAATGAGGGAGTCTATGTTGAATAAATGTCCAGTTTCCTCCTATGATCAAGTGCACGAAGTTTTTAGGAAAGAGCTTGGTGAGACACCAGATAAAGTACGTATTCTTGTTGTAATATCTCCTAACTGGCATCATATGCATTCGCTGATGGTTTCATAGGCCCTCTTTAATATGTTGAGTTTGCATCAATGTGTCAATTAGTTTGACAGGTGTCCCATGCATAAGCTCACACATTAGTTTCCACATGGATGCTTCATTTTTCTCATTTTTTCTAGTATTGCTGAACTATGCATTTTATTTCTCCAGGTCTTTACTGAATTTGATCCTGTTCCGATAGCAAGTGCTTCCCTAGCACAAGTTCATGTTGCCCGTACTCATGATGGCCACAAAGTTGCCGTGAAGGTTTTTTTTAATCATCTTTTTATGTTTACTCACAATCTTCATATGCTAGGCAAAGATTCAAGTCGTGCAATTTCTTATACTTCTTCTGGATACTTAATGTACCAACCTGATCTAACAAAATCTATGATGATCAGGTTCAGCACACTCACATGACGGATACTGCAGCTGCAGATCATGCTACTGTTGATTTCATTGTGAACACTCTACATCGTATCTTCCCCAGTTTTGATTACAGGTAGTGTTATCTCTAGCCATATATATGTTATCCTCCTGAGGAAGAGATCACAAGGAGTCTTTATTGCTGCATCAATATATGACTATATACATGCAATATCTTTTTTTCTTTTGCTCATCACACTTAAAATCTATGTAAATATGTAGGTTTGTGATTTCATGTCATTGTTCATCGATTCTGGCAATTTAATTCATTTCCTTACTATATATATACCAGAATTATGTGTTTAGGCACATTGCTTTTTGGGCCCAAGTAATGTGACTCATCTTTCTCACGCAGGTGGCTGGTTGATGAAATAAGTGAAAGTCTGCCAAAGGTAAGTTGGTTTTAGGACATCGAAGCTTCACGGTTTTTTCCTAATGCATGTCTTTCTCAATGGTGGGTTACAAAAGAACTTTATCGAAGTTGAATACTGTAAAAGCAGATTGCCAAGGGCCAACCCTGGACTGTTCACAACCTATAATTAAATATTGTATCCATGATATGCTAACCCTATAGAAATGAGGTGGCACGTTTTTAGATTCACTTCTGATATAGTTTGCTTGCAAAATTCATGTAATTGCCATGCAAAATCGTTAATTTGTTCATCAGGGAAGGACACTTTTCATCTGTAGCATTCATGTAATTGCCATGCAAAATTATTGTGTTGGGAAGTTGTATCATATGATTGCTATTTCTTCTAAATATGGCTATCAGGAGCTAGACTTCTTGGTTGAGGCAAAGAATAGTGAGAAATGTATGGATAACTTTCGGAAGCTATCTCCCCACATTGCAGACTATGTTTATGCACCAAAGGTATATTGGAACCTAAGTACCTCAAAGTTGTTGATCATGGAATTTATGGATGGTGCACAAATAAATGATGTGAAGACCATTCGGAAGCTTGGAATTCAGCCAAGTGAAGTTTCAAAGCTAGTAAGTTCAAATTTTCTTTTACACATTGATATACTTCTTAGTAACTTTATTAAGAAATAGGTTGCCTAAATCATTTTTTTAATTTGCCAAACATGCAATTTGTGCTACATACAACCACAATTTTTTTTAATTTAGTTTAGCAAAGGAGGGATGCCGGGGAGGTCTTTTAACCAAGTAGAGTTATAAATTGGTTTCTTAAAAGTCACTTTAGCATTAATTTGACTGCAAGAGAAGAGATCGACCTATGTCCATGGTTTAGACCAGTTGGAATTGAGCTATTTACCTGGCTGGTGGAAAGTGAAGCTGATGATTGAGAAAACACAAACTTGAATGACTATCGGTTCATGTTTTGCAGGTCAGTCAAGCTTTTGCTGAAATGATGTTCAAACATGGATTTGTCCATTGTGATCCGCATGCTGCCAATTTGCTAGTTCGTCCTATGCCTTCCAGGAGTATTTTTGGTGACCTGCTTTCTTCTTGTTTTGTATAAAATTTACTTGATTTGATAAGTTTTTCTCATCAAATTTAAAGAGAAGTTCAATTTCACTAAAGGTGGGAAAATGTGGTTTCCTGGGGCTCTGTGGGATTCGATCTTACATAGATATATATGATCTAGTAATAATGTTGTCGGCATACTCACATAAGATTGTGCTAAATTTCTCATCCCGGATCACATCAGACTTTGAGTTATTCCGTAAGAAGCATGAGCTTTTCCTTGCGAAAGTTTGGTAGTATGATATACCTTTTGTAGTTCAAGCAGAAAAGAATTGGAGGACCTTTCTGAGTTTGAGTTTAATGGGAAAGACTGTTTCCTTGCACAAATGCAATATGTTCTTGTTATCATAAACAACCAGAGGAAATTTTGGCAATGTATCTCTAACATCCACCTGGCCATGTTCCTTGATGAGATGATTCTCTTAACGTTGCCATTGTTTTTGTCATGAGCAGCTAAAAACAAGAACGAGTTCAATTTCCATAAGAATCTCAAAGTTACCTTTTTGTTTATGCTTTCATCTTGTATCTGAGATCCTTTCTCTGTTCAAAGTTGTTCCCCTTGTTTACTTTCATGAGGAGATTGGAACAGAAAAAAGGGAGACTCTATACATTCACTTAAATAACTGTAGGATAAATTGATGACAATCCATCTCTTGCGAAAGTTCACAAATCAAATCACAAGTTTTACACAGGTTCATATATGAAAGCATTAGGTCTCATATGAAGTTTCTTGTTCTTTGTTGAGCTATTGACATTCTCATCTGTTCTTTCTACAATCCTTTAGGTAACAAAAAACCACAGTTGGTACTTCTAGATCATGGCCTCTATAAGGAGCTTGACGTGTCTACTAGGACTAACTATGCTGCTCTTTGGAAGGTATATTACCTCATTACTTGCCTAATGCAATATAGACAAGATAACATTTTTTTCATGATGATTTCACATTTTGTGTAACGTAGGCACTGGTTTTTGCTGATGCTAAAGCAATTAAGGAAAATAGTGTGAAGCTGGGAGCAGGGGAGGACCTTTGTGCGCTATTTGCAGGAATTTTGACCATGAGGCCATGGAATAGAGTTGTTGATCCAGCTATTGACCATTTGGTTATACAAGGCAGCGATAGTGAACGTTCAGAGCTACAGGTGATCGTTTCCTCAAATGCCACTGCTTGTGCTTGTAGAGATCTATTTATTCTTCATATCATATTTACTTTTCCTTTGTTACTTATTCTCAGCATGGTTATTTTATCAGGTAGTAACATGACACTTTTCAACTTTCTCTAGCAGATGTACGCATCTCAGTATTTCTCGGAGATCTCAGAACTTCTGAGAAGACTGCCTCGAGTAATTCTGCTGATGCTGAAGACAAATGACTGTCTACGATCTGTAAACACTGCACTGGTATTGCATGGCTACCTCTTTATTTGCATTTATAGAATCCTGTTGTGTTGTTTTACCTTTTGGGCAATTTCTGCCTTCTTACCATGTGTATAGTCTTCTGTTGACAGTGGTAGAACTTGTCACACAGGAGTTTGTACTGGGCCAGATGAAGCTAAATTATTGAAGCCCACTCTGTTCCCCTCATCTGTCTAAATTATATCCTAAATTACTAGCTTCATATAATATGTGTTTTGGTTGACGAGAGTGGATATTAAGATCCCAAATTAGAGTATTTGATATTCTCTCTGATGATATCCTAAATTACTAGCTTCATATAATATGTCTTTTGTCATAATATGGGACTACTTGACCTTGATTGTAAGTAAGGTCATTAAAATCCCGAACTAGAGTATTTGATATTCTCTCTGATTTTGGCATAAATTCGGTCTACTCTCTGCTATGCTGAATCGGCTATTAAAATGTCCTTTCTGCTGATAAGAATAATAAGGACCATACAACTGCTCTGATAAACAGCTGGTAGCTTTGGCTAGGATATCGGTACCTCCAGTTTTAGAGCTCATTAGAACGTAAGGCAGGTTATTAGCAAGATATCTGAAAAATTTACCAGCTGCAGGAGTACAAGGACACTTGTGTTACCTGTTTGTGGACCATCTTGTCTTTGTATTTTGCGGTTTATATATTATATTGGAGAATTATTTAATGTGTAAATTATAAAAGTTACACCTAATTGCGCACGTCCTCCTGCTAAGTCGTGCCTTTTAACAGTTGCAGGGATCTTCACTAGAGACATTTCTTATCATTGGGAAGATATCTTCAAAAGCAGTTCTTGAGGCAAAGAAGTACGAAACAAGATCTCTCGTACGCCGGTTAAGTGTCTGGTTGGAGGAAATTTCGGTGGAAGCTCGTCTTCTCGCAATGCAGTTGGCCCTGTGGCTTTTACATCTTAGAAAAGCTTTGCCATGGTGAAAACATAATTACTCCTGCAATGATAGTTCCTTCTACCCTTCCCTGAGCATTAGTTTTATGACCTTCGCCTAATTTATATTCTTTCTCTCTGGGTTTAGAATCTATCCATTCACATGGAGGATTATCCGACCCGGATCGACAGATTGAATTTTTATATAGGAAACGAGCAAATAAATGTTGTCGATACCTTGTAGCAAACCGGCAACTCTTCATTTTTTTGAGATCTCCCCATGGAAGTGAAGTGGGAGAATTACTGTAAGAACCAAGTTTGATTCTTTTCGAGGGACTCATATTCAAACCCAGTTAAATGAGATGTCTGCTACTTTAATAATTGCTCGATCTCAGCCGCACAAAAGCATGCATAACGAGCACCTTTGTATGTTGCGAAGCTTCGACATGGGGACACATGGGGACACGCCGGAGGTGGTACTCCATGTCGATGCTTGTAAGGAGAAGCAAGTTTCTCGGAAGCTTCTGGCTTTGGAAATGGGATTCGGAAAGTGACGAGACTGTTGCATCATATGTTGCTCTTGCATCTTCCCCAACCGCTCAACGCATGCCTGGCCCGTGCTTTGTGCCAGTGGGGGTTTAATGACCGTGTCACCTCAATATAACTCCAATTCGGGCACCGCCGCCAGGACGCCCAGCAAGCTCCAGTTAACAACCAACCAACCACAACTGTCATAATAAGTTGCATTTATTGAGAATAGTCCTGGTAGGGGGGCGGAAGAATATCTTGTACGCGCCCATTTCGTCTCGGCCATCAAATGTCGCGGGGATCACGTGGGGGATGATCCTCGCGACCGAACTGGCAAAAGCTAAAGAGCGCCAGCCAACGGTTGGTGCATGTATTTACATCACCCGAATAGCACACCCATCAATCCTTTTCTTTACCCATCAATCCCTTTCTTCACCCATGAGTTAGGACAACATCCTTAACTAAAACAGACGGCAATTTATGACAGTTAAAGAGGACCCCGATTGGGTACACGTCATATATTTTCACACTACATTTCCCTATTTTTGTCGAGCTTAACATCTCATTTTAGATTAAATTTATTTTTAGGATAAATGTAATGAAAGTCTTAAAATTTCTCATGAAAGTTCAATTGGGCACTAAAACTTTTCAAAAGTGCAATTAAGTCTTAAAATTTATCACAAAAGTGTAATTATGCCATAAAACTTCTACAAAAAATTTGTCAAATTAGTCCAGTCAAGTCCTTTCATTATTGCATTTTTTTGGAAAATTTAAGGATTTCATTATATTTTTATGACAAATTTTATAATTTGATTGCACTTGACCATCATACATTCCCTTTGAGTACACCTGTTCATTTATTTTTCTAGCATTTAAATAATTATATATATTCTGCATTTTCTACGCCAATTTAATGAAAGATTCCGTAGTCTCTCTCTCTCTCTCTCTCTCTGTGAACACAACCAACCACCGCCACAGTCGGCGGTCGCGGATCACGTTCCGCGTCCACATTCTCGCCGAGAGAATCGGTGAATTCGCTTCACCATCGAACCGAAACTTTCCGTTCGGAGGAGGAACAGAGGAGGAGCAGGAAGGCTGTGTTTCGGGAGAGGAGAGATGGTGGGACCAGCGAGGCCTCAGTTCGTCCTGTTCGGCTCTTCTATAGTGCAGCTCGGCTACAGCAACGGCGGCTGGGGCGCCATCCTCTCCGACGTCTACGCTCGTAAGGTGAGAAAGATGCCATTTTGATCCTTGCCCACTTCGCCTCACTCGAGGGACTGTTCGGGTTCGAAGTTTCGTCGCGTGAGATGAACAAATGCGTCTGTTTTTCGCGCTTTGGTGGCGTTCTCTTTTGGTCATTCGGTCGTACACATTGTCGAATTCCATAGTGTTTGGTCGTAGATGAATAATTAGCCCCGATCTCGCAGGCTGATATAGTGCTGCGAGGATACTATGGATGGAACTCGCGCCGCGCCCTCCAGGTCCTCGATCAAGTCTTTCCAAAGGTAAGTTACTAGCATCTGTCTCCCGGAAATTGTTCATGAGCTAATACTCTGTTTATTTCACAAAAAATTAGTGATTTGGATTGTTAAAAGAATATCGCTTGTATGGCCATTCCTTCATTTTTGTAAATGATACAATGATCATTTTTCGGGAAATTTTTCTAAAATCACTCATTTTCAGTGAAAAAAATGGTGCCTAAGCTCCTACGATCAAATGCTGTTTATCCGATTTCTTGTGCATTTTGTACCTTACTACGTTTGTCTGATTACTTGTGCATTTTGTACCTCAGTATGTTCTTGCGATGGTCACGATGTGCTAGTGTGATAGAGGAAGTGGAAATTTTTTTTATAGGCATGGATTATTTTAAAGAGAATCTGTGTCTTGGCAAAGGAGTGAAACCTGAGGGAGGATGATTATGCAGTATGTACCTTGACTGTTCCTGTGCACATTAACAGTATAACCTTTCAAATGGTTCTCATTTGCGCTATGATCGTGTCTCCAAAAATTGAGAATGGTTTTCTTTATAAGGAACAATATGCTTCGAGCATAGGTATGTTTGGAATTTGAAAGGGGCATGAGTCTGCTCGAGTGCATCTCTTCTCAAAGGCTCTGTTACTGAGCTTGCTTATGTAACCATTGACTGCTGGTGGGTAGTTTTCACATGTTTGGCTGTAGTATACTCTGTGTTAGTTGTAAAGAATCTCAGCTGTGTAGTTTAGGTAATTGCTAAAGGCGTCTTCTAAATCGAACTTAGCTTTTCGAAAATCTCGTGTTCCCTAGATCTTGGTATGTGAACAGAAGGGTAAGCACAAAGAAGTGCAGTGCTCTGGGATGATTTTATGGAATTTCTCGCATTGTAGTTCTAACTCGTGTGTTCTTCATTTTTTTCTAGGATGCAGCAGTACAGCCTTCCCTGATAATAGTTTATTTTGGTGGTAATGATTCAATGGGGCCTCACTCATCTGGCCTTGGTCCACATGTACCTCTTCATGAATATGTTGAAAACATGAGAAAGATTGGGGAGCATCTCAAGGTACGTAATTTGCATCCTGAGATGAAATTGTCGTCATCAAAATTTATTTTGCCCTTGCATTTGGTGGGGGCTTGTGGTGACTGCAACATTGTGGTCGTGCTTTGATGCCAGAACATGCTCTTTCTTTTCTTTATAGTGTAACATTGAATGTAATAGATGACAAGCTCTTTGGGGATGCATACTTGTTGACTATTTTGTAAGATTTCGAGAATCATAAAGTTGACAGTCCTATCTGTGAGAAGGCTTGCCAAGCTTCTCTGCTTCCATCAACGAGAGGTCAATAAAGAAAGAAATTACGGCTCTATGTATTTGATGTGGAGAAGAAATAATACTTTCACAGGCATTTGATCTGAATTCTAAGACTAGCATTTTGAGGATGTACGCATTCTCAGTAAGATCTCAATAATCCTAAATTTGACAACCCTATCTGTGAGAAAGGTCACCAAACTTCTCCACTTTCATAATTAAGATTTTTTGCTCTGCTGAAGGAAATAATGCTTTCATAAGCATTTGATCCAAGAATTTTTAGACTAGTCAGTATTCACTGCATTTTAAGAAGCCTTATACTATCCTATGAATCACATTCTAATGGCAATTAATATACAGAGTCTTTCAGATACCACACGAATTATATTTCTTAGCTGCCCTCCTGTCAACGAAGACAAAGTTCGTCAAACCTCAAGGTACTCCAATGCATGGACAAATTTCCAGCTTTCTAACCAAATGTCAGTCATCTAATAGCATCTTTATCTTGAAATACAGTGAGTATTTCAGTGAGCTGGTACGCACGAATGAGTTGTGTCAGATGTATTCGGAAGCATGTTTGGAGCTCTGCAAGGAGATTGGGGTGCCAGCTGTTGATCTTTTCAATGCAATACAGAGAAGACCTGATTGGCTCAACAAATGCTTTACGTATGTGCCGTGGGCATATTTACTGTTCTTCATGCAGTCAAGTGTTTTTCCCCCATCATGTTTACACTGCATGCTGTTATTAGCACTAAGCTAAAGTTGCAGTCAGCTCATATAGCTGAAAACACAGCATGCAATTCGGACCATCTTGGTAAATCATTAGTCCTGATTGTACAGATCATTGGTTTGTGAAGCATGACACACTGTCAAATTCAGGCACAATCATCTGTCAACTTCCACGCTTTCTTGTCCAGATTGAAGATTAGATCACATCACTGCATTGAAATTGAACAAGTTTTTTATTCTTCTTCACAGGGACGGTGTCCATTTAGCTGCTGAGGGCAGCAAGGTGGTGGTGGAGGAGATACTGAAGGTGCTTAAGGAAGCAGAATGGAAGCCGTCTCTGCATTGGAAGTCCATGCCTACCGAATTCGCAGAGGACTCACCATATGATCTGGTCGCTGCCGATGGGAAAACAACATTGAATCCATCGGAATGGACATTCCACAGGGCAATCCAGTGGGATTAGGTCGCTGAACAGTCTCATGCATGCTTTGCGCGATCCATATTGGCAGGAGAGATGGCATGAGAAGGAAGAATTGAGAATGATCTGTCCAGCAGTTATTGTAGGGTACTGCACAGATGAAGTATGTTCCTTATTTTTGCAAGATTATCTTCTTTCCAATTATAAGTCGTCCTATCGACGGCCTAAGATGAGATTTTTTTTATCGATTGACCTGAGGTGAGCGATTACACTATTGTCCAAATTTTTGGCAATTGAAATGTGATAATAGGATTCATTCTACATCAGGCTGCTCTTAGGAGGAGACATCTTTTGTGTTGTGCTAGCAGTCTTGACTGCTAAAGATAAGCTTACCCAAAGATCCCAGATGTCGCTATCGGCGTCTCTTTGGTTGTATCGAAACATAGGCATTAAGTATCGAAAAAGAAAGAAAAAGAAAGAGGCATATGCATTGAGTGACCTCCATTCAATAAGCTCGAGATGATCTCTGTCCTTTCTCTAAATAAAATCGCCCGCAAAAGAAAATCTGTCCTAGCATGTTCTTGCTTTGGTATGGTCTGTCCCGATCCTCGTCGTGGATATCGAAACGATTTAGATAGGTTCAAGTGAAAGAAAAGATGAAATCACACGTGGCCCAATTGTTTATAAAAGATAAATCAACGAGCCTTTTGCAAGAGGGTGACTGCAAAATGACATCATTCATTGCGAATTATACTTTTTCTATGATTAGGTGGACTTTTTTAAATATGACCCTCATTTATTCATGGAAATATCGTGTTTGATTGCTATGGCTTCCTCCACGGTCAATAATTTTTGATTAGTAAAATTCAAATGAAAATTAATTATGCAAAAGACTTAAACAAGTCAAGATCATCTAGGTCAATAAGTAGGTGAAGCCAACCCTTTAGTCAATAAATAGGTGAAGCCAACCCTTTAGTGTTGCCTTATTGGCTTGTACCATGTCTACCTTACACGCTTTAATCAATGCAATTCATACCTATATTAGGTCGAAAATGTTCGACAACCTAATTTCCTCTTCTTCTTTCTTTTTCTATTTTTGGGGATCAAAAAATAGTCACCCAAGCTCTTAAATAATTAGGACCCTATTTCTTCTTTTTGGCCCCCTATGTTTTGGGTCAAAAAATCACCTCCGAGGAGTACAAATTTTATTGGCCGGGAGGCGGAGTTAAACGACGTGCCGTTTTCGCTTGGGTGGCTGTTGGGAAGCTGGTGGATATTTTCTGGGGCTCGAAAGATATTTTGAGAGAGAGAGAGAGAGAGAGGGGGTTGCGTTGCACTTTTTGCCAGCGTGGCAAGCTTGACCAATAGAAGGCCTCCGTAAGATATTCTCATTTCGGGTCTCACGACCCATTCCCACTCGCATCCACGGCGCGTCCTTCTCTTCACTCATGAGTCATGACTCCTTCCACCTACTTCTTAAATTTAATTTAATTAATATAGTAAGATTGTGACTTAGCAACCAAACAGAGAAAACAGAACTGCGGTAAACCATTCAAAAAGTCTCGAAACCATAATTGTAAGCCAAAGAAAAAAAAAAAAAAAGAAGGAAAAATGACAAATGATGAGAGAAAAATATTATTTTCCTATGCAACTTTTTAAATATAATGCATTCAGAAAAATAAACCTACCGCTAAAATATACGAAGCTCACCCCCCCCCCCAAGGCAATGAGAATAAATCCATTGTAAAGTCTCTCTCTTATTCCAAATTAAAAAAAAAAAAAAATTGATAGTCCGTTCATTTGAAGGAAAATTCTTTTTGAAAATTTATTACTATTATTATTTTTTTGGGTGTTTGAACTATGGAAAATAGATGGATTCGCAAAAATTTTATTTCACAACTCGAAAACAAATGAGTTTAGATCCAAGGGACGATATCTCCCTCTAACAAAAAAGGAAATTACTTTTTTAAAAATTAATTAAGCAAATGAAAAACTAACTAATTTCCCTTAAAATGTTTCTTATAAAAAAAAATCAAGGAAACAAATTCACCCTTATCCAATTTTGTCAAGAAGATAGATAGGGTGAGGAAATAAAAAACGAGTTAAAGTAAAATGACAAAAATAGTGATTGAATTTTGACTTAATATATAATTCGACTCTTAACTATTAATTTATTCAATAAGTCCTTAAAAATTTGATATATATTCAATACAATCTCTCGATTGCATGAAACATTTGATGCAGTCCCTAATTTTGAATTAATTGAAGGACTTCTTTTAATATTTTTGACTATATTGAATATGTCTAGGGATCATATTATACATTAGTCTGAAACTTCTAAAATTTTATGTATCAAATTGTATATTGGATCAAAATTCGTAAATTATTATTTTTCGGAAAGATTAGATCCTAAAAATTGGTAGTGGTGGACCCAAAAAGGTGCAGTGCACGCCCCTTCCGGCGCGTACATGCAGCCTCGCCGCCTCAACTCACCCATTAATATCTAGAAATACAAAAGAAATGTATAAAGATTCTCTCCGAAAATATCAACGGCGCAGGTAGAGCTCAAGAAGAAGAAATGTCCGCCGCCCAAGCTCTGCCGCCGGAGTGACGACCAGCCCCGCCTCGGTTCCTCCCCGCCGCCCCGCCGAATCGAGCAATGGACGCCGACGCCGCCGCCGCCGCCAACAACCGCCGCCGCCGCTGCCCGTCCTCCGCCAAGGCCAACCCCTCCACCGTCACCACCGCCACCACCGCGCGCGCCGGCGCCTCGCTGAAGGGCTCCCCCGTGGACGTCGAGGACGAGGAGGCCCGCGAGTGCGACCCCGAGGTGTGGGAGATGTTCAACAAGAACTTCCGGCAGGTGCAGATGGTGCTCGACCGGAACCGCTCGCTGATCCGGCAGGTGAACGACAACCACCAGTCGAAGAGCGCCAACAACATGGTCAAGAACGTGGACCTGATTAACGAGATCAACCAGAACATATCGAAGGTGGTGTCGCTCTACTCCGATCTCTCCACGGATTTCTCCTCCACGTTCCACCAGCGAGAGACGAGCGGCACCGGTTCCGCGTCCAAATGAAGCAGCCCCGAATCGTGACCCCTATCGAGAACCCCTTCTATAGGATTGGGTATATTTTCTGCAGGAGTGAAGGTTGGTGATCAGCTGAGCTAATGAGTCGCTAATGAGTCTTTTGAGTGTCCTGGGAATAAAAATCGTAACTTGCTACGTGTTCGAGTTCGAGTCTGAGTCAGTCGTTCCGTCTCGTCCCTCTCGTCTTGTCGTCAGTGATGTAGAAGAACTCTGCTATGCTCGTTCTGGGCTGTGTTGTGGTTCTGCTTTGTAACTGCTGTTTCTAATAAAAGTGAACTCGAAATTGATGATGACGAAAATTGCTGCACTACGAACCCAGATTTTTAACAAGATGCAGGGATCAGAGCGTATGTTGTAAGGGTGTAGTTTTTATCTAGTTTCTTGCAGATGGTTTGCTGGGCAATAGAAGGATTTGATGTTGGGGGGTTAAATTCTTTTTTAAGTCAGCTCCTTTGCTGTAGACTGAGTTGCAGGATTTGGAGGCTTTAGTTCCAGGCCTCTGGATCTTTAGGTCTCCAGCTCAAGTATGCTGGCAGATTTTTCTGATTTCTCAGTATGAGATAAAGAGCTTAAGTACAGTACGCAATAGGTGTATGCTTAACCCTTGTACATCCTACAGTGATGAGTCTTGTGACCCATTTCTTTTATCTATATGATTAGGTTTTTCTTGGATAGTGGAAGCTGTTTGGGGAGAGCTCTTAGTAGATTCTGTGTTCATCATGATAACTAACCTGGAGTAATTTGTGGTTGGATTTTATCTGTGGATATTCTGATTCTTGCGAGGCCCTCCTTCATGTGATTAGCTTTCCCTATATGAAACGCCCAATCTCTTTAATAGGTGTTCTGTAATGTTTAGTTGTTTGGGCGTAGCTTTATCACTATGTAGGGGTTTCTGCTATGAGTCAGAAATGCAAGTTACAAGGTACTTTAATTAATTAAAACAATGCTTTCTCGCTTAAGTCCTTTAGATCAAGGATGAAGTCAAAAGCACATAATGGAAACTAAGAATCTCTAGTCCTCAATCCTCATCATCGGTATCTTAGGTTAATACTCTCCGATGGAATCTTAACTTGTCTCAGTCCTAGATCTGCTATCAGATCGCATTAAGATTCCAGTCTACAATCAAACAGAATGAAAGCAGGAAATTGATTAGCTATAGTGGCTGCAAACAAAAATCGTGACTTTATGATAGACTTGGTGTGGACTGCCTGGTGTGAGCTATCTGGTTCTTCGTGTGCTTCTCACATTACTCAAGTGGTCTTGTGATAACATCTCTGTACTGAAGCATCAGTCTCATTTTGGTATGATAGACAGGCCATCACTTATAATGAAAGTATCACTAGCATCGTGCAAGTTTATGCTCAGAACACTGATGGCATTGTGGAGAATGTCATTCCAAATGATAGGATTAGGAGGTCTTATGTGGAAATATCATGAAGCGAGGTTGTGTACCTAACTTTGTTTTTATTTCCATATCTGACTCTTGAACTAACCTCAATATCTCATCATCCACAGGTTTGTAGTGGCATGTGGTATGAGTTTGGGTAATTATGAATGCATGGGCCATCCATGAGGGAAGTCTTTCTTCCGCTTGGTAATTATTCTCATTCATCTATGGTTGGCAAGACCATTATACCTTCACAGTGCCTGTTCAGATAGGTCAGCACTGAGAAGTCCCTTCACTTAGATAACCAAGTTTTTGACATTCCTGCTTCTGGGCAATGCAATGAACATAAGCATTTGTGCAGCAGGAGAACTCTCTCTCTCTCTCTCTCTCTCTCTCAATGATGCAGAAGAAGAAAACAAAATTTAGCTCTGCCTAGGCCATGAGTCATGACACAGACAGAATATTTGCTCAAATGT
Source organism: Eucalyptus cladocalyx (assembly GCA_017140615.1). NCBI lineage: Eukaryota > Viridiplantae > Streptophyta > Magnoliopsida > Myrtales > Myrtaceae > Eucalyptus > Eucalyptus cladocalyx. The sequence goes on along the minus strand of CM029525.1, from coordinate 3,717,575 downwards.
GCTCTTGATATAAAGAACAAGTTTTGGTTTATTTTATATTGGCCATGAGCAAGTTGACGGATCTTTGGGTTTGGTTTGACTGAGCCTTTGTAGTGAAGGTCCAATCAAAAAGTAGTTAATTCTTGGGAGGTGGTAGGTCAATGTTAATCCATTTTTGCAGATTGAGATTGTTGACATCAAGATTGGTACTTAGGGTCATTTTCCCTGTTATTCATCTACACTTTGTATTTAATGCACATGAGATATTTCTTAGTCAATTCTTCGCTGTTGAAGGTCCAGTTGCCTTGGGTTTGCAAATTAGGGCGACTAGGGGTTGCCATGAACAGAAACTCTCCGGCTTCTGTCTTTGTTCGTGGGTGTTGATTTCATCAGATTTGCTGGGCAATAATAGATGGATTGCGCTTTAGGAGCGCTGTAATGGCTATCGCCCAACTTTGATCTGATGTAAAGAGCTCGATCTGTTCTAGCTGTCTTACTTGTATTCATATACTTGCTATGTTGCTTCGGTAAATCTCACACTATGGGATGTGACCCTGTAATTTCTCACATCTAATCTGAACTTAGGCCTTATCTCCCAATGACCACCCCATTGTCATTGCGCATAAGCCCTGATTGTTTGTAGTTGTCTTACTTGTGATAGCTGTCGCCTAGTCGATCAGGTCAATGGACGGAATCTCCAGTTCTTACTGGCATAAGGGTGCGTATTTGCACGATCTTCCTTTGCTCTTGTCGAGAGCAATATTGTCGCTCGTTTAAGTTCATGTCAATGGACAGAAAGGGTGTCATTACTTCAATTTTTACTTCTTAAGTGGCTTCCGAGTGCAGTTCTTTTATGTCCCGATGAGTTTTTGGTTACTTTTCTCTTGAATCTGATGATTAGATCCTTGACTCTCAGTTGGTGAGAGTTGGATCAGTGGCACAATGCAGTTCTGCTCCACCAACAACTTTGCTCGTTCATTAGAATTTCCTTTCTTCGCAGCTGCTTCTTCAGATCTTTCAGGTCCTTCTATAGGCCGGTGTGTCTGACAGTAATTTTTTTAACGCAATTGTGACGCATCGGGAACGAGGTAAACACAAAACCTTAAAGAAACCCGAATCCACAGTAGGAGCCGCAACATAAAATTTGCGAAAAAGAGAGAATTTTCTTAATTTACAAATTAAGTAGTGATCACAGAACCATACAAAACCACTCTCAATGTATATGGAATTCTTTTGGTTTACCAGAAGTCTTTTGTTTTGTCGATATTGTTTCCGGTTTGAACATAGTTTTCACTCAGTTGCAAATATCGTGCTGTTGGCATTAGTTTTTACTCATTCAATCGGCTGGAAGATAAAAATAAAAAGAGATTCTTCAGAAACGACTCTCTTCTCATTTGGATAATGGATTGAAGATTTCAAATTAGAAAAACGAGAAAAAAACATCATTTGCTATCCAGTTTTCAGAACAAAAATCCTTTTTTCTACATTTCATTCGGCTATTTGCAATGTAATATCCAATTCACACTCAGAAAAGTTATCTCTATTCACGGCTTCTATGATCGATCCAAGCTCTTTCAAGTATGCCCCAATATCAAATCAACAAGCTTGCCTCGCATTTTCTTCTTCACCATTAAAAAAAAAGAGAGAAATTCATTTGCATCAAAGCAGTGCACGATGCCTGAGCCCTACATTCGTGTTGAGTAAACTATGAGGTCAAACTTGTCAAGTGCAACCTGGAGGGGAGTGTGCAGGGGAGTGCTCATAGATCTAATTCTCCGCTGTCTGAAATGACAACGATACTTTTAGGTTGGCCGCTCTGTCTCCCTTCAGCCTCAATCTTGTGGACAACATCCATCCCAGACAGCACCTTTCCAAACACAACATGGCGGCCATCCAACCTACAAGAGATTGCAAGGAGTTTAAATCCTTGGGTTAGTTTATGACCAACCTAACAACTCAAAATATTACCAAAAGAGCCTAGGTTAACTAAACTATGACGATAATCCATGATAAAGTTGCCAAGATGTAAAGTAGGCAGTAGCACAACTTTCCCCTATAAGGTCTGAGATTAAGCTAACAATAGCCTCAAACACATTCAAATCATGGTCAAATCTCCAGCAGTAACATCAATGAGCTGAATGTAGGTGACAAAATTTGCTTATCAAAGAAATGAGATAGGGAAGATGGTCGATTACCAGCTAGTTGTCACAGTGGTAACGAAAAATTGTGACCCATTTGTGTCTGGCCCAGCATTTGCCATCGAAAGGCGCCCTGTTACAAGGTAGAGAATTAAACCTCTATATGTCCTTCATGTATCACAGCTCAAGAAATTAACTTCAGGGTTACTACGAACTTCTTCGCAATTCTTTTGAAAGCACTAGGAAGTCCAATTATACAGATACCTGCATCTGTATGCTTCAGTTTGAAGTTTTCATCAGAAAATTTGTTCCCATAGATTGACTCTCCCCCTCTCCCGTCTCCAAGAGTGAAGTCACCACCCTGGATCATAAATTTAGGAATGATCCTGTGGAATTGGCTCCCTTTGTAATACAGGGGCTTCCCACTCTTTCCAAACCCTTTCTCCCCTGCAATAAGACTGATAATAATCTAGGAAAGACACTCTGACATGCTGAGGCAGGAATAACAATTTAGGGATACCTCTATCTCCTCTACACATGTAATGATTCTTTCTTATTATTAGTTTGAAGAGAAATCATTCAGCAAAAAGCCAATTCTTCTTCCTTCAACTTGGTCATGAGTGTTCATGGGCTTAAAGGAAATTCAAAAAGGAAGCAGATGTCACTTGGCTACCCGTGCAAAGAGCTCGGAAGTTTTCTGCACAACAAAGATGTAGAGCAAGTGAGAAAGGTGAGAAATAAGATTTCGACATATAATTCATGACATTGTGAAGCATAGTGCAAATAGGTGTTTACCGACTGTTTTGGGGACGGTTTTGCCAAAGAGGCCCATGACAATTCGACCTGGAAGCATACAAACCATAATGAATTATGATCCTTCTACCGCAGGAATTCAAAATTTAAGTTTCGCAGCAAAACATTGATTCATATCCATAAGACAAAAATTCAGGCTCTTAATCATTAGAAAGAGCATAGCACAACAGACAGGTGCAAATTCTTAATAAAAAAACAAGAGATATAATAAACAAGCATAACAACCAGAAAGCACTCATTGCCAAATCCAACTTCCCCAATGGAAAACAAGCTGACTCACCAACGGTTTGACTTACTCTAGGACAATAACTACACCCATGAGAAGATTCCTATCCACACAAAAGACGGCCATCAATCATTAATTAAGAGCAAGAGATATAATGACAAATCATAACAACCAGAAAGTGCACGTTGCCAAATCCAGCAATACCAAAAGGAAAAGAAACTGGCTGCCAAAGATTTGGCTAACTCGACGACAATAACCACACCGAGGAAAAGATTTCTTTGCAAGGATGTCTATCACAATCAGATTCAATCAGCTCTTACTTCTTACTGACTTCTGCACATAGAAAGGAGAACGTTCACACACAAAATTCTAGCTCAATTATTTCTAATTCGATGATGATACGTGCTATTTAATCAGCAGCATTCTCAATCAGTTCGGCTATGAGCTTAAATTGTTCAGAGTACATGCATACCCGCTGGTTTTCCTCCGATCTCGACATCGAAGAAAACCTTGTGAGTCACTTCTTCCAAGTCGTCCGGCTTCTTCTTTTCCTGCAAACACGAACAGCATCATCATCGATTCTCTCTCGCACTCACTCAGTAGCAACCCGAAAAACCCAAAAAAAAAAAAAAAGATCACATTTTTATCATAATGGTCAGATCACGACATCTTTCAACAAAATGGGATCAATGACAATCTACTCAGGCGCGAAGAATTACCTCACCAACTTTGCGATGAACAAGTTTCGGATCAGACGAAGCTCCGGTATCGCTCAATCGGTTCTGTTCGCACAAAACAACGAGTCAAAAGAGTCGGAAACATCCGGAGGAGAAGAGGGGGGGACTTTGGGTCGAGCTTGGAACCACCTGGATGAGAGCTAGGGTTCCGAACAAGACCAGAATCCACGCCACCGACATGGCTACCCATCTCGACCTCGTCGCGACGGCCATTTCCCGAATTCGCTCTCCTCCCCCCGCTTAAATTTCCCGTCTTTCTCCCGTGACTCGCCAGAGGAGGGCGGAGGGCCTTGCGGGTGCGCGGTCGCTGTCTCTTCTCTGCGCTTTGACGGGGGGGGGTCAGTTGTCACTTGTCAGCAGCCATGGGAGATGCTCGAGCTCTCTTCGAGGAGCTTGCTTTTCCTCTTTCGTCTTCGACTGCGTAGCGTCGAGGCGGGCCTTCGTTTTTCGACGGAAAGGGTGGACGGCGTACGTGACAGGCCGGGCCGGGCCGACCCGGCCCATGGTCCATCTCACCGGCTTTAACCATGTCGTGCCCGGCCTGGCCCATTAATTTGGTGGGCCATTCCTGATGGCCCATGTCATGTCGTGTTCTGCTCGTGCCTCCGCTAAGGGTGCGTCTGGTTCGGTTCTGAGAGACTATTTTTTCGGGGCTAAAAGAGTTTTTTGAAATGCAAGGTAGTGTTTGATAAAGTGTATTTTGAAAAAATATTGGAAAAGCAACTTTAATATAAATGCCATTCGACAAAAACTATACTTTGTAAATAATTTTTGCTAAATTTTTTTTCTATAAAGAAACTCGAACAATTTGCTTAGGTGGAACTCAACCATTGCCAATGAGCCAAATCGATGACCAACTAGTTTCGCCTGAGGTCACGCAACTAGGCCTTGCATGAGGGGTGGCGGTTGCTCACCAACCGCTCATTGGTGGCTGAGGCAAATTTAGGAATTTTGAAAACCAAAGTTATGAATACGAGTGAGGGTAAAGTTGAAAGAAAAAAAAAAAAAAAAAACCTATATGCATTCCGAAAATGCAACATTTTAAATTATTTCCAAACTTACCTTGAATTAAAGACCTTTGGAGAGTTTTTGAGATATAATTGCATCTCCCCATAAACAAAGTAAAAATTATGCCAAACGGCATTTGCATTTGCTAAAGAGACTTTAGGGCTCAAAAGGTTTTGTAAATACTAAACCAAACACACACTAACTATACTTCCTAGGCTAAAACGATTAACTCGTCGCCGGTACAACAGCCGGCAACAGTTTTCCCCAATGACTTTCAAGCCCCTCTTGCTCATTCAGTCGAAATGCCCCCACTCGCTTCTCAACCTTAGACAACCTTGGTCGAACAGGTTTGACTGTGACATGGAGCACGATGATCTTAGCTGTACTTCCATCAACACCACAACGAGGATAACGGCGGTAGGCTTGCTCAAAATGAGCAGAAATTTACAGCTTGCACCAATCATTTTGCCGTGAACACACAATTTCTACGGTAACATCCAGATTGCCACTAAGACAGGTGTGTGCGATTGCTTTTTTAACTTGTTCAACGTTATCGATATAAGCGACTATGAAAATGGGTATTGTAAATAATTACAGGTGGAATAAATCTAAGGCCAGCATTCTTGCGTTCAGACTCGGTCTAGATATTAAATCCACCGAATGTACTTTAAAACTATAATTCATCTCGATCTTGTCTTGGCTGGCTACGCATTACAACGTGCGTGGATCTAGAGCCAAGATTCGATTTCACCATGTAGCTACTGTCCAGATACAACGGCAGGGGAATAATGCGCGATTATAGTTTTCACCTGAAAAAATTATTTTATTATATGGATATTTAATTTGAAATGAATGAGAAGGTTGCAGACAAGTACAAATGGCCAAAACTTTTTTGAATCAAAAGGATTAAAAAAAACGACCGGACTTGTTGATAATGGGTCCAACTGTGCTAGTGTACCATGTTCTCAGATCCCGGTACCTTTTGGAATCAAAAGGATTAAAAACAAAAACAAAACCGACCAAGACTTGTTGATAATGGTCCAACTGTGCATAGGATTCCATGTTCTCATATCCCGGTTTTTATATCATCATGAACGGGGCTTTCTGATTAATGTGAAATGCTATCTCGCCGATCTTGCTCGATAATTAAGAAAGGAACTTGCATATAAATGATTAATCTTATGAAATCATTTTCAATTTTGCTTTGCCCTCCACGAGGAGACTTTTGTATTTGATTGACCTATCAATTTTTTTATGCGCGATATGCTGTTGTGAGGAAAAAAAAAGATAGAACATTGAAATAAATGGAATGACGATGTGAACTAGACACTCAATTTACTTGATTTGGTCAGTGAGATATATTTCTTTGAAAAAATAGTACGAAATTCTACTATAAATCAAATAATACCATGGAAACCGGTTTTAAGTCATTTTGGTTTCGAATAGAGCTGGTTTTGAAACTTCTTAAAATATATATATATATACTTTTGCACCCAATGAGATATAACCATTGGATCAATATGTCTTTATAAAGAAATGGTTCAACTTTTATGTCCTATTATAAAAATGTCATTTTCACACAAAACAAAAGAAAGTGAGCCGATTCCCAATAGTCTCAAATTTTGGAAACGGAAGTTAAAGGATCAGTTCCCTATTTTAGGTCGATAATGGCTCACCTGAGAATCAATTTCCCCAATTTAAGTCAGGATAAGTACTTGATTGGGTTTCCTCTATAGCTTTAATTCAAGACATGTGAATATTTTTTTTTTAAAGGTAGAAAAGAGTAGTCTTTTACTTACCAATATTTATTTTATTTTATGATAAAGCAGGAAGGACTTATTTTATTCTTCTCCTTTTATTTTTACTTTTACTTCCAGCACTCCTTACAACCTTTTCTTTTTAAATAATTTGCTGCATCCGCCGGCTCTATCTTTTCAATAATATAAAGCAGAGGCATATTCCGGGTACAAAGCGACAAAGACGTGCAACGCACCGCGTAGATAACGTTGAATTTTCGTGCTAGCAAAAAAAAAAAAAAAGAGAGAGAAAACAAAAGGTTAATCTCAACGTCGGCAACTAGAATGATATTCAGACTCGTCGACAAAAATATTTTCAAGGGACAAAAAGATACAAAAGCAGGAAATAATTGAAAATACGTAATTTATATGGTCAGCTGGAAATATATTATATACGGATAAACACATGTCGAAAAATGCGAAGGGGTGCCCTTGGATATATCATAGGGGGTTGTTCTTTTTTTTCTTTTTTATAGAACACATGGTGAAAAGAACTAGAAAAATTAATTATTATTAACAAAGAAAATTTTGAAATAGCTAATAATTAATAGAAAAATAGTGCCTAGTACCTTAAAAGACCTCAATATTAAGTTCAATCTCAAACGCAAGTTCTTTAACTGTAAGAGATGCAACACTCTCGAACACAAGAGATTAAAAACCAACGCAAAATTGAAGATCCTCGAGGAAGATGGAAGGAAGACACTCTTAAAAGTAGAAGTAAATGAAGAAAGCCAACCATAATCACTCTAATTTTTATCCAAAATTCAGATCCAAGAAGACGTTGTTTGGCTTGAGATGGAATTTCATCTCCAAAATACATCTTCTTGAATTTGAAATTTGAGACTAAAGTAATGATGTGGAAATGCCACAAATAAAAGTTAGGGCGATTTCGGACAAGAGGGTTAATGAAGATTGATTTGTACCTCAAATAAAAGTTATTGATTTTTTATATGACAAAAAAAAAGGTTAAAATTGGAACTAGACTTAAAGCAATGATATTTTTATGAGACAAAAAAAAAATTAGGATAGGATTGAGATTGAACATAAAATTGAGAGCTTTTTATGAGACAAAAAAAAAAAAAAGGTTTGTGGTAAAATTATGATGGGACAAAAGAAAAAGTTAATAGGTATTTTCCCTTTTTTCAGTCAGTAAAGTTAATAGGTTTAAAATGAGATCAAAGAAAAAGTTCCGTGTAGAATTAGGCCGACAAAAGTTAATAGGTCTTTTTCTTTTTTTGGTCAGAAAAGTTAATAGGTTCTAAATGAAATCAGAGAAAAAGTTCAGTGTAGAATTAAGCCGACAAAATAGCTTATAAAGTGACTTGAGAAATTGCAAAAATTTAGACGCGTAGGTCATATTAAAAATACTCAATAGTACTATATCGCATCAATTAATTCTATAAATCTCTACAACCCGGTCGACATAACGTAAAAAACCATCGCAACCAGCATCGGACCCGTCGAAAGTCCGACGATTCAGCATCAAAAACTCCTCAACCGTAGACCTCGTTCTCCTTCTTCTTCCTCCAATCCCCTGCAACTGCAACCCCTCTCTCTCTCTCTCTCTCTTCTCCATTTGCTGCGAAGAAAAAAGGGGAGGGAAAGAAACGAAGGAGCAGATCGATCGGGGTACGAGAGAACGGGCACGGACGATGACTTCGTCGAATGGGGGGAGCTACAGCTACACGATGTTCAAGTACTTCAACCGGAAGTTCAAGATCACCGAGATCGAGCCCCCCCAGGACGTGAAGGAGGCCTTCCTCATGTTCTCCGACGGCGGGCCCCAAATGGGCAAGGACCAGCTGCGGCGGTTCTTGGTGGAGCACCAGGGCGAGCCGGGCGCCGCCGACGCCGACTCCGCCGACGCCGCCGCCGACGCTGCCGCCGACGCCGCCGCGTCGGAGGCGGAGCGCGTGGTGGAGCAGGTCCTCCACACCAAGTTCCACCTGGTCCCCGACCACGAGCAGGGCCTCACGCTCGACGATTTCTTCCGGTACCTGCTCCGCGACGATCTCAATGGCCCAATCTCGTGCCAGGTCAGCGGTCAAACCCCTCTCTCTCTCTCTCTCTCTCTCTCTCTCTATCTGATGGTTGAAATGTCAGATGCTCTTTTTGTTCCGTTCGATAGACGAGAAAAAATGCAAGGGACCGTGACGTTTGATCTGTTGGAATTTGGCGATAGATACTGTCGGACCAGGATGATGACGTGGCAACCTATTTTTGTTCTTTCCAATCCATAACTTTTACAAAGTGTTTAGCAGAAATGGCTTCTTTGACGCTCTCCTTTTCCCCCGTTTTAACACTTTTCAGCCATCGAATCCTATTCCTCTTCAAGCATTACCGTTGCTTTTTCCTTTTCTTTACTTCCACTAGCATGAGTTCGATGCACTGTGAATCGAAGAAAATCACTTCTGCAAGGGGTCTTTCCCGAACACGTTGCATCTACATGTGCCCGGATTTCGATCACGAGCTCGCTTGTGGGAACAGTTTCTTCGACTGATGGTGCTTCTTATGAAAAGTAGGAAACGTAGAAAATGCTGGGTTCCGTGGTCATTATTGACCCGTGGATTAGGAAGAATAATTGCCGCGTCGCAAGTCGACAGGCATCTGATACCACTGAGGTCTACATCGCAATGCGATGGGGTGGGAATTAATCTTACAAATTGCTACATGGGCCAAAATACTAGTCACGACATGCAATGCATATTGTTATATTGATGAGCAGCTTGACATTCGAAGCTGAGTACGATCTGCAATGAATCTCTGAACTTTGTATCTAGCCTGCAATTTAGTCATTGACGAGGGTGATATCTCGAATGGCAGGTACACCATGATATGACTGCACCCTTGTCACATTATTTCATGTACACAGGGCACAATTCCTACCTCACCGGCAACCAGCTGAGCAGCGACTGCAGCGACGCCCCTATTATACAAGCTTTGCAGAGAGGTGTGAGAGTGATCGAACTCGACATGTGGCCCAACTCAGACAAAGATGATATCCTTATTCTTCACGGGAGGTGCAAAAACTTCGCCCTTCTGTTTTCCTATTCTTGATGCAGCCTAGTCCTCACTCCTGCTGAAGTTATAGTGTCAGAATGTTGAGCTTGTCCAGATTAACTGAGTTTTTGTTCATGACTACGAACTTCTCCAATAAATCAATGGCTTTGCATTGGTTTGAACTAATTAAGGTCATATAATGATATTCTAAACCTTTTCATATTGGATTGTAGGACGCTAACGAGTCCCGTTACGCTTGTCAAGTGTTTGAAGTCCATAAAAGAGTATGCCTTCGTTAAATCACCGTACCCGGTTATAATCACTTTGGAAGACCATCTTACACCAGAACTCCAGGCGAAAGTTGCGGAGGTTGTATATCATTTCCTTTTCTTCCATAGTTGAAAATTTTTAGCATTCATTTCTGTTGTTTTTCATCCATTTATGGCCTCAGATAGTTTTCTGATGCAGATGGCCACTCAAATATTCGGGGATACATTGTACTTCCCGACAGCAGAATTCTTAGCAGAATTCCCTTCACCAGAGTCACTTAAGAACCGGATCATCATTTCGACCAAACCGCCGAAAGAGTTTCTTGAATCTAAAAGCTCAAAGGATAAGTCTTCATCTTCACCGACTGGTACACATTCATCTGAAGACGAAGCTGGGGGAAAGGAAACACCTGACTCTGCATCTGAGGTTGATTGCGATTCTAGGGTATGACGTGGCTTCGCGATTTATCATTTTCTTAAATTTGAGATTTTTTTCGTTTTTCCCTTAGAGAGATTGAAATACATCACAGAGTGGGAGCGATCAAGATTGTGAAGACACCAATGCCAGCCAGAGACATGAATACAGACGCCTAATCACAATACACGCAGGGAAACCAAAGGGTAGCTTGAAGGAGGCGTTAAGAGTTTCAGAAGATAAAGTTAGGCGTCTAAGTTTGAGCGAACAGGAACTTGAGAAAGCTACTTCATCTCATGGCACTGATTTGGTGAGGTACTTGTAAAAAAGAAACCATATCGTTGATTTGCAAGTTGTTTCGGTGCTCTTAGCTTTCGCTCTTGTTTATAGTTTGTCCTTGATTGCTGTTGTTCATGTCAGGTTTACTCAAAGGAACATTTTAAGAGTGTATCCCAAAGGAACAAGAGTCACTTCCTCAAATTACAATCCCCATGTTGGTTGGATGCACGGTGCTCAAATGGTCGCATTTAATATGCAGGTTCATTTGCTTTCCTTTCCATTTCCACAAATTGAGGATGGCATGAATCAGAATTTCTAGATTGAGCTCTACAACCGGACATTATTGTCTGTCCTTCTCTTCTGCTTTTGAGATTGGATTTAATGTTCTATGGAACTCGAGAGTACGGCGTGAATTAGTGCCACAACACATCCAAGTGATACGAGAGCACAGTACATATCTGGTATTACTATGTCCGTGTCAGTTCTGTATGTATGGGTGATTGTAAAATGGTAGCCATGCTTGATGTGGTCTGATGAGGATTGTTTATGCAAATATCAATCTATGTAGTAAAGGACTTCTCTTAGATTGTTGGTATCCATTATCAAGTACACTGTAGTTCTATTCCTCTATTTTTCTTGATTGAGGTGCTTTCGCCAGTTGCAAATACTCGGAAATGTTGAGAAACAATTTTTATCTGACATAGTCCGAATCTGAATATCTCTCCTCTCCAAGCAGATTCTTCTGTAAGTGCTATTTGATATACTTGAGCTTTCGCGTGGCAGGGACACGGGAAATCGCTCTGGAAGATGCACGGAATGTTCAGAGCCAATGGATTGTGTGGTTACGTGAAAAAGCCTGAGTTTTTGATGCGGCAGGGTCCTAACAAGGAAGTACACGATCCGAAAAGAGAGCACATTGTAAAGAAGACGTTGAAGGTTCGCGACACATCCTAATATACTAGTTATTTTGGTCTTATACTGTTGAATTCACTTGAAACCGTGTTTGGAAAATCAGGTCAAGGTATATATGGGGGACGGATGGAACTTGGAATTTAGCCCAACGCACTTCGACACTTTTTCGCCTCCAGACTTCTACACAAAGGTTAGAAGAAGTTTGCTTTGATCAGATAAAAATTCCTAACGTTAGGTAGCTGAAGGCCAAAAAGTTTCGGCTTGCTTTGGTAACTTATGTTCGAGTTCAGACTGATAAAAAGTCAGGACTGAACTTAATCTTTTACAGATTTCTGAACAGTTACATGAAAGAAAAAACTGAACCAAAATGAACCGTCAAATCTGTCCTCGATTGATCCTAAGCCACTGATTTCTTTCCATTTCAGGTGCACATCGTTGGAGTGCCAGCCGATAATGCCAAGAAGAAGACGAGGATCATCGAAGACGACTGGTTTCCTATTTGGGACGAAGAGTTCGAATTCCCGCTGTGCGTACCTGAGCTGGCCTTGCTTCGGATCGTCGTAAGAGAATACGACAGGTCCGAGAAGGATGATTTCGGCGGGCAGACATGTCTTCCCATATCGGAGCTAAAGACCGGATTCCGCGCGATCCCGTTGTACGATAAGAAGGGAGAGAAGTACAAATCCGTGAAGCTTCTGATGCGATTTCAATTTGTATGATCAGATTAGCAGAAAAAAACCTATCCCATCATCATGGGCTAGATTATATCGCATTTGCATTGTCGTGCAGAAGGAAGATGTCATGTAGGGATTTCTCATCTGCAGTTGCGATGAATGACGATGACACATCATGTGATAGAGAAAGTCGCGAATTCACGCCTGTTCATTGTACATGTTTAGCTTGATTTCGAAGTTAATGGGTGGTTCAAAGATGGTGACTTGTTTCGTGACCTTGCAAAAATGATGTCCTCGATGGTTATGTGGTTATTTTTCGTGGCATTGGATCATTTTCACTCTCTCTCTTTCCTTTGACAGAAATTGAAAGGGGAAATAGAGAAAGAATGCTTATCTGTATGCAAGTACATGGACCGTTTATAATGTAAAAGATGATTAAAAAAGAGGAAATAACATACTAGAATCACAACTTTCGTATTTACTGAACTAATGATTGACTAAATCAATTAATCAGTTCGGCACCATGATAAATCTTCAATCATATCTCCAACATCCTTCATTTTCAAGAATCCTGTTCTTCCTCGCATGGCCCAAATTTGGCAATCATTTTTCTCCTGTGGACCTTATCGTGGCAGACAGCTAGGGAGGTGCTTTGCTTCTGGGGTCCTTTTTCTGCGTCCTGACTGCATCAGATTTCGCGAGCCTTCTTCAGCCCCACCGTTTTCTGACTGGCCGGGCTTGATTGATCCCAGGTCGGGCCGATGGGTGTTGATTTGTTTGTCAGTTTTCGGAGATCGAAAATGACATAAGACCGTCGTTTTCTTCATCGACCTTTTTCCGCCGACGATTGTTTCCTTGCATGGGAGCTTGTATGAAATGATCTTCTACCTCTTTTGGACCGAGAAAGGGCAGCGCATATTGATTTCTGGTAACTACATCATGGAAAGCAGCTCTTGTCCTGTTATGGTCATAAAAATCTGGTGCTGCATTTAATTGCTGGTGGTTGGACGTCCTTTCGAAGGGTAATCAGAGAGGCAATGCGTGGAACACGTTGAGGATAGGCTCCTTCTAAAGGCGACTCGAACCTGACCCTGTTGTCGTCTTGTATAAAATTAAACAGGAAAGTACATTTTTTCTCAACTCCCCTACATAGTTCAACTCAAAAACTTAACCTAACAAGTGAACAGAAATTACATGTATATAATGATCATATCAGGCTCGTTATCAAGTGATCAGGGATAATATTTCAATACTAAAGATGCCGCTGAAAGGAGATTGTTTTGTACTTCCGGCTATGTTGAACTTTTCGGTTGAGCATAGTTTAATTTTTAATTCGATTTAAAACTGGGTTTCCTTCTTAAAAAACGATTCATAGAAGAACAGTGGAAGATAAATTAATTAAAGGCATCGGAAAGTTAGGTATCACGCGGCCTATTATCACGATTCACGTCTAAGATAGGGCTTGCAGAAGGAGACTGGGTTTCTTGTTAGATATTCTCTCTTTTTGAAAATGACTTGATGATAATTAAGTTTACATAGTAGAATCTTCGTTGGTTACCCTTAAAAATAACCAATTATATGTTTCTTAATATTTTATTTTCTGTTTAGTGAATCCCTTTAATGCTCATATTTGGTCATAAGCTTTTCTGCAATAAAGGAAAGCTCAGGAGCTATCGTCCCACCACCATTGTTGGGAAGGGCCGACAATTGTGGGGAATGACCGATGGGGTTGCTAGGCCTGGTCAAGGACTAACGACCCTTGACGATCGCAAGTGAGGATTTGTAGGCCCTTGCCCAGTTTTGGTTGAGGGCCACAAGTGGCAGGAGTCGGTATTTTTTGTTAACTAGTGATGAGGCGGCATTACTTAGGATAGAGAAAATAAAAATAACCATAAATACATTTTCTTTTAATCAAGTTGGACCAAGTTAGGAAGGATTTAGATTGCATTAATTTGATAAATCTTATGATTTAATTGTTTTTTTTTGAAAGTTTTAGGAGTTTATTGAACTTTCATGATAAATTTTAAGGTTTATGTTAATCTTGACAATAAAGTACTACTTTATGCATAGTCAAAGCTTAACACCTTCTCTCGAATATACTAATAGAAACAAAATATATCCTCCTCACAATCACCTTTTCCCTCTTCAGGTATCATCATCAAGATTAAAGTTAGCCTATCCCCAGTAGCTAACCATAATATTCAAGCATCACTTTGTCGGCTGGCCCTTACCCCCCCCCCCCCCCCCCCCAAAAAAAAAGCAAAAGCAAAAGACAGGTCAACTCAAAAGATCATATAATTAACATCTCCCCCTCGAGAAACAGAGGGAGAGAATAAAGTTTCTTGTTACTGTTTCCTTTCTTCATCTTCTTCTTCATCTTCACAGTTTATCGACAAAAGATCACATCCATGTCGAAACAGACCTACCGAGTGTGCTTCTGCTTCCGCCGGAGGTTCAAGCTCCGTGTGGCGGAACCGCCGGGCGAGGTCAAGAGGCTGTTCGTGCAGTACTCGGAGAATGGGACCATGACGGTCGATCATCTCCACAGGTTCTTGGTCGAATTTCAGAAGGAAGAGAGAGCCACGAGAGAGGACGCGCACGCCATAGTGGACGGGCTACGTGAGCTCAAGCATCTTAACATACTTCACCGGAAGGGCCTCAGCATTGAAGCCTTTTTCAGATACCTGTTTGGTGATATGAACCCTCCTCTCTCTCCGGATCATGGGGTAATAAAAAAATATGTTTCCTTCGTACGCATGGAAATCTCCTTTTGAATGTACAGATCCAAAAAGAAAACTGATTGGTGCTCCATGAAATATTCATCACGTGATAATCTTTCTTGTTTAAATGAGATCCTTTCACTTTTTGAACCCTTTCCCCACTCTCTTTTCTTCTTTTTTTCCTCTCGGGTCTTTAGACATATGAAATCTAGCTTGATTGAGATGGTCACAGCTTGATGATATGGGTGCTTTTAATAAGAAGCGAGGATTTATATCTTTACAAACATAATTTAAAATGTGTGATTCTTCTGGGGATGCTAAGTTAGAAAAGTTGATGGTAATTAGTTTTTCCTTTCCATTGTACCCTCCCAAAAGGATGAGAAAAAGGGATTTTTGCGGCAAAGTTAACTCTACTGCTTAGTTTATCCCTGTTATTAAAGAGAGTGGGAACGGTACATATTATTAATTTTATTTCGTTGAAGATGCTCAAACTCAAAGTCCTTACAGAAGGTCAGTACTCTCCTTTTCATCAAATTAAGCTGGAAAAAAAGATGAACAACTTTCTCGGCATGATGTTGACCAGTGCCCCGGTTTAACTCTAGGCACGTACTGAAGGAAAACGAAATAAACACACTTTTTACAGGAGCTGGGAGCATTCTCATACAACAGGTCGGCTTAGGAGTTCAGCGAATACGCTTAGATTTATGACGCAGATCCTGTTCTAATGAGAACAAACTATGTTTGAGCTACTCGTAGGGCATTCGACCAAGTGAGATCAGTGGGTACTTCATGGCCCAAGATTCACCTACCTAGGCCAACTTAACTTGTCATAAAAGAAGTGGTACAGTTCGGCTTACTTTTAGTGTCGTTCCTGTGTTGTTCTGTAGCTTTTCGTTCATGTGTTGTCTCGCTGATATAAGCAACGTCTGCAGTCTATGGCAACAGAGCATGAATTTTCAAGTGATAAATGTCCTGTCGGCTCGCATTTATCCCTTACTTTTCTTGACAGTAATTCGTAGTGACGTCTTTTTTTCCTTTTATGATCTCATCCAGGTGGGCCATGACATGGACGCCCCTCTGTCTCATTATTTCATATACACAGGCCACAATTCATATCTAACCGGCAATCAGATAAGCAGCAATTGCAGCGATGTTCCGATTATCAAAGCGCTCCAGAGAGGCGTTCGAGTGATTGAATTGGATATATGGCCAAATTCATCCAAGGACAACATCGATGTTCTTCATGGAGGGTACGGTGATTGCACGCCTACATGATTTTACATGTTCATGTTGTCTAGCCAGAATTATCACTATAATTCCCTGCATATTAACTTCCTGAAACATTTTAATAGTGCGAAATGCTTGAAAAGAATGATGCCGATATGCTCTAAATGTATGGCACACGAAACTTGTAAATGTCTTGTTATTTTGCTCCTCTCAAAGATAAGATTGCAGAATCTGATGTTTGATCTAGCTTGTTTGCATGCTCCATATGTACTACTATTAATTTCGTTTTATCTATTTAGGACTTTAACCACTCCAGTGGAACTTATAAAGTGCCTGAGGTCTATTAAGGAGCATGCGTTCGTCGCGTCTGAGTATCCGGTCATCATAACCTTGGAAGATCACATCACTCCGGAACTTCAGGCCAAAGTGGCCGAGGCGAGTCTATTTGAAATTTTGTGTGTGAATGTGTACCTCATATCAAATTTTTATATATTATTTACTGTCCTCGGATCTATTTGTAGATGGTCACTCAAACCTATGGAGACATGCTGTTTTGTCCCGGATCGGAAGGCTTAAAGGAATTTCCTTCTCCGGAGTCACTCAAGAAGCATATCATAATATCAACAAAACCTCCTAAGAAGTATCTTGAGGCCCAGGAAATCAAGGAAAAGGAAATTAAACAGCAAAAGAGCAAGGCCTCAACCGATGAAGAGGCTTGGGGTAAAGAATTACCTGAACTCAAGGGCGGGGACTCTGTAGCTGGTGATTCGGTAAATGACAGGAAAGATTCCTTGTTTTGTAAAAAACCATCAAAACAACTTTCTTTAATCACCGAATCACGGTCTTTTGGCAGAATGATTCAGATGAAGAAGGCAATAATCACGAGGAAGTACTGGACAACGGTGATAAAGCACAAAGCGATGTGATGCCGGTATATGTGAGGCTCATAGCTATCCATGCCATGAGACGAGAGGGTGGATTGAAAGATTACCTGAGGGTGAATCCTGAAAAAGTAACGCGCCTGAGCTTAAACGAGCAAAAGCTTGAAAAAGCAGTCGCTGCCCATGGGAAAGACCTTATCAGGTATTACATGTGCATGTCGTCGGCCGACATCTTAACGTTTATACAAAGAAAAGAGGAAGCACGCCAGGGAATTAATGTCAGACTGGTCAAAGCTGGAGAAGTTATGTCAATATTTATATGATGCATGCTTGATCTCAGCTCACTGCTAAAGTGTATGAACTTAAATGAAGTTAAAATTTCATCCATAGTTGATGATATGCTCGGCCAGTTATGTCCAATCATGAGTGTAGCTCTTCCATATTTCTCATAATCTACTTAAAATCATACGCAATAATTTTAACCGATTTGTCTATGTAAGGTTTACCCAGAGGAACTTGCTGAGGGTATTCCCGAAGTCCACGCGTTTTGACTCGTCGAACTACAGTCCAATGATCGGATGGAGGTACGGAGCTCAAATGGTCGCACTCAACATGCAGGTATGATTCTTTCCTCGCCATAAGTCTTCCCAAAAATCCTTCCTCGCATCATTCCCACTTTTGTAGAGACAATCCAAGCAAAAAAGTTGTTTTTCCTAGGCATTGTCTGTGGAGCAGCCTGATCTTTCAATGGCAGACCTTGTTTTGATGTGAAAAATAGAGCCTAAATGCTGGTGTCGTTAGGCCTTTAGTACTGGCATATGTGAAGATAAGAAATGAGAGGAGATTAAACCAAAGATTTTGCGGAAATTTTTTCATTCTCATAAAAGGGGCAGACGGAGAATAGCAGTTCCTGTGTTGCTGTGACAGAGGTACTGATGGCTATTCTTGTTTTGACAAGGGACATGGAAGACCACTCTGGTTAATGCATGGAATGTTCAGAGCAAATGGAGGTTGTGGTTATGTCAAGAAACCAGAATTCCTAATGAAATCTGGCCCGGACAATGAGGTTTTCGATCCCAAGGCCAAACTTCCGGTGAAAACAACTTTGAAAGTGAGTGAGCTTACTCACTCGACTTTCCATTTGCGAAGGGCCTTCGAGTGCTTGCCATTGTTTAAAATTGCAATCTTTTCTCTTTCGAAGGTCTTCTTTCCATTTAATGTTTATCCCTCGGCAGGTGACTGTGTATATGGGAGAAGGATGGTACTACGATTTCCATCGTACGCATTTTGACGCATACTCACCCCCGGATTTTTACGCCCGGGTAAGTTGATACAATAGTTAGATGCATACCTGCTATCGCTTGCCAGGTTCTTATCTGCATCATCATGGTACTTGCTCTATCGAGCGACTTCAGCCATCGTGTTTCAGCAACCATGATACTTAGTCGCCATGAAAGAACAAAATTAATATTTGTTTGCTTCTTATGTTGCTCTCAAGTTTGCTGCATCCTTCCCCAAAAAGAAGAAAGTCTCTGCAGAAGGAAGCAAGTCAGAAATCATGGAGCTCCACACCAGTCTAAAATGTTTGGGAAAGCTTAAAATATAACAGCAAACATCGATGCAGGTGGGAATTGCCGGAGTTCCAGCGGATACTGGCATGAAGAGAACGAAAACGTGGGAAGACAATTGGACACCGGCTTGGAACGAAGAATTCGAGTTTCCTTTAACTGTTCCGGAACTGGCTTTACTTCGGATCGAAGTTCATGAGTATGACGTTTCGGAAAAGGATGACTTTGGAGGCCAAACGTGCCTACCGGTATGGGAGCTGCGAAGAGGGATACGATCGGTTCCGCTCCATAACTACGAGGGAGAGAAGTACCCGTCCGTGAGGCTTCTTATGCGCTTCGAGTTCTTTTGAATATGTTGGCAGAATCATCACCCGTAAATATGACTTGGATTGTGTGATACTTTCCTGAAATGTTTGATGGTTGACATGAACGTGGTACCCTACGTGATCATGAACTATTAAACAAGGCATTGTACATAAAATAAAAGTTTAGAGATCATTTTTATCATTTTTCCTACCTTGCATAATCTCGTAGATTATCAAACTCTTGATAAAATTAACTTAATGGGAAGGCTTTGGGAAAAAGTGTTAGAAAAGTCCTAAATCATTTGCATTTGTGCTAATTTATTCTTAAACCTTTTGATTTTATACCAATTCAGTTTTAAACTTTTTATTGTTGTCAATTTAGTCATAAATTTTTGACTTAGTGCCGATTTAGTCCTAAAATTATTCTAGTTAATTTTGGTCGGATATTGCTAAGGTGATACTGCCAACACTGACGTGTTTAACTTTTAATAATATTTTAATATTTTTTGAATTATTTATTTATTTTTCTTTTCTTTTTTTTTTGTCCCCTCCTTCTCTTTCCTCCAACAGGTCGCCAGCTGGGTGAGGCTCAACCCTTGCCAGCCTAGCGCAAGGCTATTGTTGCGCCCGTTGGCGAGGGCTCGAGTGTCGCCAATAGCTAGCGTGGTCGAGGTTGACCTTGTAGACACCTCATTGTCCTTGACCTCGCTAGTACTCACCTTTGGCAGATGGCCTAGTCAGTGACCAGCTAGAGGAAAGAGGAGGAGGGGCAAAAAAAAATAATGAAAAGAAAAAGAAAAGGCAGGAAAATAAGAAAAAAATAATTAAAATTTTTTAAAATATTTAAAATATTGTTAAAAATTGTTCACGTCAACATCGGCCATACCATATTAATAATATCTAACCAAAATTAGTTGGAATGATTGAATTGGCACTGGGTCAAAAGTCTTAAGATTAAATTAGCACAAAGTTAAAAACTTTAGAACTAAATTGATTCAAATAAAATGTTTATGATTGAATTAATATAAATTCAAAATGTTTAGAACTAAATTGACATCATTAATATATTTAAAACTAAATTGGTAACATGTTTAGGACTTTTTTGACACATGAAAGCTTCCAAAACTGAAAAGAATTGATTACACCTATGTAAACCTCTAAACTTTCTAACACATCAATTAAGAATAGAGCAATGTTCAATGCAACCTAGTGGCTTTTCTAGAATTTGTTGCCCAAACGATATTAGTTACTTGAAATAAGATGGAAACTCAAATGAAATCGTTTCCAATGAACAGAGTCAAATAGATACTTGGCAAAACTACTTCGTGATTAACTTTAAATAACTGTGGATTGGCAAAGGTTCGGTTAGTTTACGACAATAAAATGGGATTTTGTTTGATATTTGTTTTAGAAAACATTTAAATTCATTGAAGATACGTAATTTAATATTTAAATATCCTAACAAGTGGGATTTTGTGTTGGGATAATTTTAGAAAACATTCAAACCCATTGACTTTATGCCACTGTTGTCTTCACGGCCCACGACCCCAAAACCCGATTCCTCCATTTCTACTTACTAGTCGGCAAGAAAAGCGAAGTACACCTCAACAGGACGTAGGTCTTCACTAAAGTGTTTCAGACATATAAATTTTCATCTAGCACTTTTTTTTTTTTTTTTCGGTTGGAAATTTGCCCTATTAACCAATACAAAACCTTTCTGAAAATTCGACCAAAGGATATAAGCAGGTAGTACAAGCTAAGAGTTTTTCAACGAATACCGCATCTCAAAACATCACACATTCTTACCACAGTATTTTGATCTTGAAAGGATATAAACTACGTACTTTAACCGATCAAGTAGTGCATTCGTATGAATGTAATCATTACATTTTCGATCGCCACGAGAGTGATGTTCATTAGAGTTACAACTGAAAAAAACTATCATAGCTATTTACCACGGTAGCCCATTTGGTTTGATTACCGGAATCTGTGATCCCCACACTTTGATTCCTATTTCCCAGTAGATGATATTTTCCTGATTAGCTGGTGCTAGTTTTCAGAAGAGTTTTTTTTTTTTTTTTTTTTTTTTTTTGATGTCCTTTTCTTATTCAAGCATGTATCCAGATGAGAATGACAAGGACAGAACTTTAAGCTTGCGAACTCTTGTTTCAGAATTGGATGCCTATTTTCCCTCACAATTCTCTAGCGGTTAGCTGCCCCATTCAAAAATAACTAAAGGCAAATGTGTGGGACACCTTGGGTTCTTTCCTTTAGAATATGTCTTGAATTTAAGCATATAAGCGAAAACCTGAATTGAATTGGAGTAGGTGGGCTATTTAAAATACTACTCAAGTGGGGCGTCCAAAAGCATGGCATCAAAAGTCTATAATTCACATAGAGATTTTCTATTTCGGATATATATATATCCAATGACATCTAAGTATAGAAATTAAAAGTGTCAATGAGATTTGTGAATTTATTTGTGAGATTAAAAGATTGTTTCGGAAAAAAATTATGATGGCTAAACACTGTGTATTATTAGATGTAATTGGGGGCTGAAAAACACCTAAAGCGTTTGAGTGACTCTAGTAATTCTAGTATGATTATAATTTCTATTGTATCACTTAATCTATAATGAAATCTTATATTGCTTCTCCCTTTTGAGTAATTTACATTGACTGAATCACTTAAATTTAATATATGATCTATTTTCTCATTCATTTTATTATTGTGCTTGATCGCTTGTTTTTCGAAATAGTTCCTTCCAAAGGCGCCTTGAGCATGACATCATTATCATTCGTCTTCCTAATTTCCAATAACGTCTAACATTTTCACTCGAAATTCAACTATAAAGTAGTTTAATTCAGACAATTAAACATATGCCAAAATAGAGATGGCAAACCGCTATATGAAAACCCTAAAGATGCCACTCTATGGAGATTGTTTTGTACTTTCCGTTATGCTGATACTACAACTCAATTTCATCTTTAATTCGATTTATGCTCTGGTTCCACAAATTTGTAGAAAAACTAAGTTTCTTTCTTTTTCATTTTTATAAAATAATCAAAGTAGAATCATGGAAATAAATAAGATCGATCAAGTGCATTTGGTTTAGTTGCATTTCATCTCTTTCTTAATACGACTCAGTGTTAATTAAGTATAAATTGTAGAATCGAGTTTTGCGGGGCACGTTTCTTGCTTTTCGATTCAGTGAATCCCTTTTACCAAACCACATGAATGGTCGTGTCGTGTGTCTTTTTCCCAGCGAATCACGTTACGCGTTTTTGCGTTTTCGCATGTTGGCCATTATTATAACCATGCACGTGAAATTTGATCTACCCAATAACTACATCAAACTACAGATCCATAAGCATTACAATAGTCAAGATAGTCGGCGGTGCTTTCTCTCGTCCTTTTTCTTATTGGCTTCGATGAGGCCAGATTATCAACTTAATAAAATGCACGTAATGCTACCTTTGCGTGGACAGTCCAATCGCCCTATCGCCTCTCTACAATATGCTCTATAAGAAACAAACATATCCCCACATCAAAAGCATCCTCATCTTCACAGATCGCAATCACCATTATATATAATCATCACTTTATTGGTTGGCCACTACAAGAAAACAAAAGAAAAGAAATGCAGCCTCCATCATCGACTCCCAACATTCACACTTTCTCTCTTCCTGCTCTTGTTCTTGTTCTTGTTCTTAGTCTTCGTCTTCGTCTTCGGGGTTCATCGACAGGAGATCGCCTTTTTTTCTGGGGATCCAATGTGGAAACAGACTTACCGGGTGTGCCTGTGCTTCCGCAGGAGGTTCGACCTCCGCATGGCGGAAGCACCGGACGAGATCAAGCGCCTGTTCTTGCAGTACTCGGAGAATGGGATCATGACGGCCCATCATCTCCACAGGTTCATGGTCGAAGTTCAGAAGGAAGAGGGTGCCACGAGAGAGGACGCGCAGGCCATAGTGGACAGTCTACGTGAGCTTCGGCATCTTAACTTACTTCTCAGGAAGGGCCTCAGCTTTGAAGCCTTTCTCAGATACCTGTTTGGCGATGTCAACCCTCCTCTCTCTTCAAATCAAGGGGTAATAGAAATCACTTCTTTACCTAGTAATGTAATTTCATTTTATTTCAGATTAAATGTTTGAACGAAGAATGTATATTTTATGCCTCGATGCAGCAGAACCATAGTGATTCATATGGAGTAACATTGTACTGCTGATATAGAGAAGCAAACCGACCATTATTTGATAAAACAATCACGTCATAATACGCATGATGATCTATTTCTGAACGAAAACATCAAAGTCAATCTGATTGATGCTACATGATGCATCCATTACTTAATACACTGTGTTGTTCGCATGAGATGATGTCACTGTTTTTCATCTCTTTTCCACTCTCTCTTCTGATTTATTTCTTCTTGGGTCGTTAGACATCTGAAATTTAACTTGATTGAGATTGTTACGGCTTGAGGGTATGAGCGCTTTTGATATAAACAAGGATTTATATCTACAAGAAACATAATCCAACAGGGTGATTCTTCTGAGGATGCCAAACTAGGAAAGTTAACGAGAATGGGTTTTCATTGTATCCTCCAAAAAGGAGGGAAAAAGGGAACTTGTGATACAGTAACTCTGGATTTTATCATTCAGGTGTTGTCTTACTGATATCAGGAAAAGCATGCTGGTTATCGTGATGCAGTATGATTTTTTTGTGTTTTATATGTACGGTCGACTTGCATCATCTTTTCTATTTCTTAAAAATAATTGGTGGTGACAATTTTTTCTTTTTGTTGTTTGGATCAAATCAGGTGCACCATGACATGGATGCTCCTCTGTCTCATTATTTCATATACACAGGCCACAATTCATATCTAACCGGCAATCAGATAAGCAGTGATAGCAGCGATGTTCCGATTATCAAAGCGCTCCAGAGAGGAGTTAGAGTGATTGAATTGGATTGTGGCCAAATTCATCCAAGGATGACATCGATGTTCTTCATGGAGGGTACAAACATCTAGCACTGCATGATTCTACATGTTCATGTCGTCTACTCAGAATTGTTACCAATCTTATTCCCTGAGCATTTTCTTCCCTGAAACAATATAATAATGTAAATCGCTTGAAAAGCATGATGCTATGCTCTGAATGTATGGCACATCAAACTTGTGAATATGCCTTGTTCTTTTGCTCCTCTCACAGTGTAGATTGCAGAATTTGATGTTCATCTGGCTTCTTTTGCATGCTCCATATGTACTAATGTTAATATGGTTTCTTCTGTTTAGGACTTTAACCCCTCCAGTGCAACTTATAAAGTGTCTGAGGTCCATCAAGGAGCACGCTTTTGTTGCATCCGAGTATCCGGTCATCATAACCTTCGAAGATCACATCACTCCGGATCTTCAAGCCAAAGTGGCCGAGGCAAGTCTTTTAGCAATCTGTGCGTGAATGTGTACCTCAAATCAAATCTTTGTACATTATTTATTGTCCTCAGATCTATTTGTAGATGGTCACTCAAACCTATGGAGATATGCTATTTTGTCCTGAAGCGGAATGCTTAAAGGAATTTCCTTCCCCAGAGTCACTCAAGAAGCGTATCATAGTGTCGACGAAACCACCTAAGAAGTATATTGAGGCCCAAGAAATCAGGGTAAAGGAAATCGAAAAGCAAAAGAGAAAGGCTGAGACAGATGAAGAGGCTTCGGGTAAAGAATCATCTCAACTTGAAGGTGGGGACTCTGCAGCTGGTGATTCGGTATATGCTGGAAAGATTCTGTTTCTTCGATTTCATACAAAATCATCAAAATGACTTCTTTCAATCATGGATTGATCATGGTCTTTTGGCAGAGCGAGTCTGATGAAGAAGACAGTAATCATGAGGAACTACCTGAGGAAAGTGAGAAAGCACAGCGAGATGTGGTGCCGGAATATGTGAGGCTTATAGCTATCCACGCAGTGAAACGAAAGGGCGGACTAAAAAATTATCTGAGGATTAATCCTGATAAAGTCACACGCCTGAGCTTAAACGAACAGAAGTTCGAAAAAGCAGTTGCTCGTCATGGGAAAGACACTATAAGGTATTGCATGTGCATGTAGTTGGCCGACATCTTAACATTTAGACAAAGGAAAGAGGAAGCACGCCAGGGAAAATTATGTCAAAAGGGTTAAAGCTGGAAAGATCATGTCAAAATTTTAATGATGCATGCTTGATCTCAGCTCACTGCTAAAGCATACCAAATAAAATGAAGTCTAAAATTTCATCAGTAGTGAATAATATACCCAGCTGGGTATGTCCAATCATGAGTGCAGCTCATCCATATTTTTCATAATCTACTTTAAATCATACGCAATAATCTTAACTGGATCTGTCTATGAAAGGTTCACCCAGAGGAACCTGCTGAGGGTGTTCCCGAAGGCCACACGTATTGACTCGTCGAACTACAATCCAACGCTCGGATGGAGGTACGGAGCTCAAATGGTCGCACTCAACATGCAAGTATGATTCTTTCCTCGCCCTTAGTCTTCCCAATATCCTTAGCTGCAAGAAACAGTTGTTTTCCAAGGCATTATCCGTAGAGCAGTCTGATCTTGTATGGATAGAACTTGTTTTGATGGGAAATTAGAACCTAGATTATAGTGAAACGAGATGAGATCGAACCAAAGATTTTGTGGAAAGTTTTCGTTCTCTTTAAAGGGAAGGACAAAAAATAGCAGTTCCTGTGTAGCCGTGACAGAGGTACTGATAGCTAATTTTAATTTCAACAAGGGTCATGGAAAATCGCTCTGGTTAATGCATGGAATGTTCAGAGCAAATGGGGTTGTGGTTATGTCAAGAAACCAGAATTCCTAATGAAATCGGACCAGGATAATGAGGTTTTTGATCCCGAGGCCAAACTTCCAGTGAAAACAACATTGAAGGTCAGTGAATTTACTTGCTTGGCTCTTCGTTGCGAAGGGCCTTCAAGTGCCTGTCATTGTTTCCAATAGAAATTCTCTCTTCGGAAGGCCTTTTTCTCTTTTCATCCTTTGTCTCTTGGCAGGTGAATGTGTATATGGGAGAAGGATGGTACTACGATTTTCCTCATACGCATTTCGATGCATACTCACCTCCGGATTTTTATGCCTGGGTAAGTTGATGCGGTAGTTAGATGAATACGCTGCTGTCATTCAACATTTACATTTTCTGCATGTGGTACTTGCACTCCATTGAGCAGACTTCAACCATCGGGTTCTGGCAACTATTTATCTTAGTCGCCGTGAAAAGACATAATTGATCATTATTTGCTTCTTATGTTGCTCTCGAGTTTGGTACATCCTTCACCAAAAAGAACAAAGTCTCTGCAGTAAGAATCAAGTGAGAAATCATGGACCGTGACATTCTTTTTCTTTGATGAATAGAAGAGTAGGCACTAGCAGTTGATAGGAAGCGTGAGAAATTTCGACTGATTCCAGGGAAATGTTTGGGAAAACTTGAAATGTAAATAGCAAACATCGATGCAGGTAGGAATGCCGGAGTGCCAGCGGATACTGTGATGAAGAGAACGAGGACGCTGGAGGACAATTGGACACCGGTTTGGAACGAAGAACTCGAGTTTCCTTTAGCTGTTCCAGAACTGGCTTTACTTCGGATCGAAGTGAATGACCATGACTTCTCGGAGAAGCCCGACTTTGGAGGCCAAACATGCCTACCGGTGTGGGAGCTGCGAAGAGGGATACGATCGGTTCCACTTTATGACCACGAGGGAGAGAAGTTCCGATCCGTGAGGCTTCTCATGCGGTTCGAATTCGTTTGAATTTGTTGCCAGGATCACGTTTGTCAGCTGGATGGGGTGAAGACTTTCCTGAGTTTTTCTGAGTTTCTGAACGTTCGTTTGAGGCGGTTTGTGTGAATTTGGTACCGGTGTCTGTCCTAAAATTTAGATAGACATGGCCAGGAGTTTTTTTTTTTTTTTGGTCTAACATGGCCAGGAGTTCAGTGTTGGAAATATGTGTGCAACGAACATGTAAGAATCATACGAGCAAACCTTCTCTTTTCTTTCTCTCTTGCTTTTCGAGTCTTCAGGCATTTGGGCTAAAGTCTTCATGCAACAAATCTTCTCATTCACTTCTTCATTGTGATGAATTCTTTTCTTTCTCTGCTGCCCTGCTTTACCCGAGAACCTCTGTGTTTTTCTCCGAATTCTCTCTCCTTTTCACTCGGTTTTTCAAGGATGAATTCTTCTTCTTTTTCTTCTTAAGCTTGCCATTTAATTATCCTCTAATAGATGAGTCTTGGAAATCACAATCCTTATGTAAGCCCAAGTAAAAAATTTAGAGGGAAAAGTCTCTTTAAATTTTAGGCAACAATCCTTATAAAATATGACAAAGTGGCACATCGACGGCACATGCACAGCAAAAGGAAATTCCGGTAGACCTTCCATGAACCTTGGAAACACGATTCGTTTTGTCTATAGATCATATCGACTCCAATGACCTTCGAATTATGACCAACTCCCAGTATATTGGAATCATGTTCAATCTCACTATCTTGAAGGCCTGGACTTATTCCATGCTGGTGAGAATTCCACTATGGAGAAGATTATGGAACGGAGTCTAGACCAGTGCGAGAGTGCAGTGATCCTAGGAAAAACCAAGTGTTGCATGTCCTCCATTGAGGACATGATCGACTTCACCACCTTGATATTGGATCATGACTGTCGTAGTCCGATCCATGGAGACCGCTAGAGGGTCGAAGCGGGAGGTTTCGATCGAGCTGGCCGAAAGGATCGAGGGCAACGAAGTGAGTAAGGCCATTGCCTAGGACGGAGTCCGAATTGAAAGGCTCGATCGGTGTGGCAATATCACTTGAATCCTCCTCCTTGTGGCGAGAGAAAACGGGCTGGAGATTGGAGACTAGGCCTCAAGGCAGTAAATATTACTTAAAATTGTTGGAGAAATCTATTGGAAAAGATGAAAATAAGAACTAAATAATCCGGGATGGATTAGCAGGTTAACCCTCGGAGTAGAAAATTCGATATGACTAGTTATAGTGGCATTGTTATAAGTAAAACTTAGGTAACAAATTGGAAAGAAAAGAGAATTTTTATTTTTATTTTTGGTATATTTCGATTGTGCTTGAGAGATTCTTTTAACAAACAAATGAAAGTGATGGTTAATAAAGGAAGAGATCACATTAGACGTTACAGCCATTACAAAATAATAGCTTTCGAATTTTCAAAATTCTTGAATTATCCAATATAAACAAGCTGAATCAAACAGGAGAACGATTCACCATGCTTTCTTACCGGCAAACATGCCCAAAATAATCTCCTTTTCGAGCTTGAATGCTTGGGCCCATTTGGTTCGGCTTTTGGGGAATGCATTTGCAAAAATGCAAATACCTTTGGGTGAAGGGAGTTTTCTGAAATGCAAATATCGTTTGATAAAATTTGCATTGAGAAACAACTTTGGTCAAAATACCATTTTGTAAAATTTGCATTTGTAAAAAGGCTTTTATTAAACTAAAAAAACAAAATAAATATTTGTATTTTTCTTTTGAAGTTTGGCCCCAGGCGATGGCTGCCTGGGTCGCGGCCGTCGCCTGGGGTCGCACGACCAAAGTCAGTTGTTGCCTGGGTTGCCCAACCCCAGTGATCATCGCCTGAGGTCCAGCGACGGTCGCTAGGGTCGGGCAACCCTCAGGCGGCGGTCGCTAGCATGTTGTCGGCACACGCAACCCCTTCGCCAATGGTCATCGGCCTCCAATCAGCTTCTCCACCAAAGAAGATGAACAATGATGAACTTGCATTCCGAAAATGCAAGTTGCCAATGAACCTACCCCTCCATTCCCCCAAAGGCCTTTGAAGCCCTTTCAAGATGCAATTGCATCTTCCCAAAGTCCTCAAACAATTGAATCAAAAACCATTTGCATTTGGCCAAACCCCTTTAGAGCCCCAAAGCCCATTCCAATTGTGGAACCAAACAGAGTCTTTATCTTGGTTCTCCCAAACCTAACCAATTTTATATAAAGAATAATGCTACACGTATTGAGACTTTTTACTAAGAAATATCTAGTGATGAAGTGTCGAGTTTGATTAGTTACTTAGGGAATTTCTCTGAGATGATTTCACAAATCCCCTTGGCTGGTGTTACCGGTAAATCATTGCCCCTCCTCACCAGGCGGTGGAAACTATTAGCCTCGCACAAAATTTGTGAATAAGTGATTGTCTATTACCAAGTTGGAGTATGGTAAGGATAGAGGAAATATCAAATGTGACCTTATAATGCAATCACATTCTTTGGTCCAATTTTTTTCCCTTTTTGGATGGTAAATGTAGGATTTCCCCTACAATTGTCATGACGGTAAAGTTATTGTTCCTGGAAAACTACTTTCTTATTTTCTAGTGTTTGGATAATAAAAAATTAATCATCATATTTTTCATAGATTGAAAGCAACAAGTTTAGATGTGAGAAAATAATTTTCCTTTCTAATGAAAAAGAAAATCACTTTACATAAACCACAAAACAAATAAAAACTGACCATTTTCCTTTAAAATGATTTTCCTTGATTATTTTTTCCTTTATCATGACATTTCAATGAAACAAATACATTGCATTTGTAAAAAATGATTAATTTGAAAAATATTTTCCTTCCAATGATTGTTTCTATAATATATGAAAGATGAATAAACAAAAAGCAATTTTATTGTCCATGAAAAGGTTTATGCATAAAATATCGTCGATAATGAAAACATTTTTCATCGACTAATTATCAAGTGATGCAAGCATTCAATTTTTGGGAAATCTTATTCAAATAATTTATTTTTCACGAAACAAATGAAGTAAATCAAGTCATCCAAGTGCAAGAATGGATCACTTTCAATTAAATGACCAAATGAAAGATGATGATTAGTAAATAAGTTTTGTCAATAAACACCGTTAAAAATTCATTACACGGACCATGAAAAGCAAACACCTTAAGAACGACGGTGTTTTAGTTGTAAAATTATCTAACAAAGTCTCAATGGAGGAAGATAAATGCGTCAAGCAAGAACCAGTTCAAGATTTTTTTGTATCACAAGAAAACATCTAGATGTAAGTGTGTTGTAGTAGGTATAATTTTCAATTTTTACTATCGAAAAAAATTTCGGAATAAATATGTCAAAATAGACTAAATTTATAGTTTTTTTTGTTTGTGTGGCTTTTCCCCAAATAAAAGCACAATTGACTTTTTTTTGTTTACAAAGTGTTCGGGCCGGGCCGGGCCGGGCGAGAGTCCGAGTGCATCGCTGCGATCCGACTCTCGAGAAAACCGGTTTTTCTACTTCCATTTTATAATTTCGTCTGTATCTTCTCGCCCGATTCTGGTTTGCGAATGCCTCGATCGCGATCGACGAAAACCATCACGTCGCGTCAGCACCATGCACTAGCGGCGGCGGCCGGCCACCGATCCACCGCCGCGACGATCCTCGAGGAATTCCCTGCTCCGGCGACCCCATCCCGTCCACCGCCTCAAATGGCGACCCCCGCCGTCCGCCCGCGCCCTCCCGCCCAGGTGCTCTCCGACTCCGACTCCGACTCCGACTCCGACAACGCCGCCGCCCCCTCCGGCGCCCGCCCGCTCCGCCACGTGGACCTCTCGGACTCCGTCTTCAAGTCCTACCTCCAGTTCACCGGCCACACCGCGGCCACCGTCGACCTCTCGAAGATCCAGTCCTTCCTCGCCTCCTCCTCCTCCGGCGCCGTGTCGTGCCTCATCTGCCTCGAGCGCATCCGGCCCTCCGACCCCACCTGGTCCTGCTCCTCCCTCTGCTTCTCCGTCTTCCACCTCCTCTGCATCCAGTCCTGGGCCCGCCAGTCCCTCGACGCCGCCGCCGCCCGCGCCGCCGTCCGCCTGTCCATCCCCGCCGTCAAGGCGGCGGAGGCGGCCTCCTGGGGCTGCCCGAAATGCAGGTGCGAGTACTCCAAGATCCAGATCCCAAAATCGTATCTTTGTTACTGTGGTAAGGTGGAGAATCCGCCGGGTGATGATCCTTGGATCTTGCCGCATTCTTGTGGTGAGCTGTGTAATAGGCCCTTGAGGCCCCTCTGCGGGCACTCTTGCTTGTTGCTTTGTCATCCCGGTCCGTGCCCCAGCTGCCCTCAGCTCGTAGAGGCCGAGTGCTTTTGCGGATCAGCCCGGGATGTCCGCCGATGTGGGTACAAGAACTTCTCCTGTAAAAAGAGGTGCAATAAGTTGTTGGATTGTGGCATTCATCAGTGTGGTGAAATTTGTCATGAGGGCAATTGCCCGCCATGTCGGAAGAGAGGTGTGTATAGGTGCAGATGCGGGAAGAGAAAGGAAGAGAGAGATTGTTGTGATAGAGATTTTCGGTGCGAGGTGCCGTGTGAGAAAGCTCTTGGTTGTGGGAAGCATGTGTGTAGCAGAGGGTGTCATGCTGGGGAATGCGGTGATTGTCCATTGCAAGGGAAAAGAACTTGCCCTTGCAGGAAGAGGGTGTATGAAGGAATGGCTTGTGACGTTGATGCGCCTTTGTGTGGTGCCACGTGTAACAAGACGCTGAGCTGTGGTTATCATAGGTGCCCGGAACGGTGTCATCGTGGACCTTGCGTTGAGACTTGTAGAATTGTTGTTACCAAGTCATGTAGGTGTGGAAGCTTGAAGAAAGAGGTAAAAAGTTTGATGCTTTTATATGAAAAATCATGTCAAATTGGTAATTGGCATTTAATTGCCAATTGGATATCATAACTGAATCTAGAATAGGTTCCTTGCTTTCAAGATTTGTCATGTGAGAGGAAGTGCATGAGAATGAGAGACTGTGGACGTCATGCTTGCAAGCGTCGTTGCTGTGATGGGGATTGCCCGCCATGCTCGGAGGTGATTGAATATAAAATTAAATTCTTTTCCCTTTTTAATTTGTCGTTTCGCATTTATAGGTCTTATCTGATGGTATGTTTTCTTAACTGTAGATATGCAACAAGCGGCTTAGGTGCAAAAACCATAAATGCCCTTCCCCATGTCACAGGTATGTTATCTCCTTATTCTCTATTAAGGAGATACCTAATTTAAATCAAAGACGAATAAAAATTAGTCAGAGTCCCTTCATAATCACAAAAACCGAAGTAGGAAACAAAAAAGTCAAAGACCCCAAATATTGCTGAAGATTGAATGACCAAAAAATGACAATGTCATTTTGGAGGACAAAGAAAGGTAAAAATTAAATGGAGAAGGTAAATCCAAGATTGCAGAGACAGATGTAAATTTGGGAGTGGAACTACTTCTGCTTTTTAATAAGTATTAGAGTGACTGCAAGCAAGTGCACCAGCATAGTCAACATGGTAAAAACCTAATTACACGGTGATCTGGAGCTAATATATCCCTAAGTGGAAGCCGGCACTTTGGAGGAATCATTGGATTAGAGCGTCTCCATATGTTTTTTGTTAAAGAAGGCATCTAATTGAAATTGGTAGATTGATGAAGTGGCAACTTACTGCTTTTGAGCATGATTTTGCAATGAGAAGTTTGTGCTTTTATGGATCTTATTCTTAGGTTAGCATTCACGTTATTTCCACCATAGAGCAGGATGTAAATTTTGAATTTCACTTTCGATATTTCAGAGGTGCCTGTGCCCCTTGCCCAGTGATGGTGACAATTTCATGTGCATGTGGTGAAACACAGTTCGAGGTGAGTGTGGTTATTGTGTAATTAATCTGTATGCAATAGTCTTGACCTAATTGTTTCCTCCTTTTATATCATTTGATTATTCGTGAAGTTTTAATATTTGGACTGGATTAGACAATGGAATTACCTTGCTCTGCATTTAGAAGGCTTGTAATTGCGTTTAAAAAATTAAGGTTATGGACGCTAATTCTTATAACTGTGAAACTTCCAGTTGATGTGCTTTGCATACAATGCTTTCTATTATGCCGTTCACTTAATTTGTGGGCAGTCACCTGATTTTGGAGAAAGTGAAGGTTGAACCTGAAGGAATCTCCATCTTTATGGATCATTAAATTTTGCAACCTAAGAAAAGCTGAGGGTCAATGATGCTTGATTTGCTTCTTCCACACTTCCAAAATCTGACTTTGATGAGTCTGTTACGTTTGATTGTGCAACAAGATTAGAATAGCATAACTGTTCCAATTTTGAAGCTGTCTAGTACCAGATTGAACATTGTTTTGTTAGGCATTTAAGTTTTGAGGCTGACATTTTTTTTTTTTTCGTGAGAAGTTGTAATATTTTCTTTTTAAAATCAAAGAAACATGTACGAATTTAAATAGCTTATCCTCTGCTTAACTGTGTAGGTTCCATGTGGCACGGAAATGGATCAGAAACCTCCTAGATGCCGCAAACCTTGCTCCATTACGCCACTCTGCCGGCATGCATCAATTTGCAAGGTATAATTGTTTATTTTGTGTATTAAAGGACTTCCTAAATTTCATTGACTGAGTTGGATCTCCTGCATTCAGCAAAATATGATTGGGTCTTTCTAATTTTCTCTTAAGCCTTGGGGATTATGTCAGAACATTCAACCTTTTTCCTATGTAGTTATTGCTGGATTATCAAAAGAGCTATGGGGTTTTCTTCTAGCTCTCGAACCATTTTTTCTTCTTTTTTCCCATCCTTTTTTTGGCCAAAAGCTTTCACTATATTTGCTTTCTTCTTTTAAAACCAATGATGAAGTTTGAACCCTGAAGACAAGATTCGTTGTTATTGGTTAAAACACTAGTGATTGGAAGGCTTTCCCTCTATCGGTTGCAACTTATTATGTCTTTGGTTATCTGAGTTTTGCACCTACCTTCTTATTTTACAACTTGGCTCCCTTAGAAGCTGTAGTTCATGGGGTATGGAAACAAATCCATTCTTTATTTAAGAGCTAACTTCAAGTAATTGTGGGTAATCTCGGCATTAATTTCTCATCTTTTGGGTCCTCAGCCGCATAAGTGCCACTACGGAGCATGCCCGCAATGCAAGCTAATTTGTGAAGAAGAGTATCCATGTGGTCATAGGTGCAAACTGAGGTTTGTAGTCTTTTGCACTGAGCCGATTTGAATCTTCATTTGACAATAATTCTGACTGCTTATATTGTCAATCAGATGTCACGGCCCTAAACCTCCTCCTAATCCAGAATTCACAGTGAAACCTAAGAAGAAAAAGTTTGTCCATCAGAGTGAATATACTCCTGGTTCTCCATGCCCTCCTTGTCCTGAACTTGTCTGGAGATCATGTGTCGGACAACATGTAGGGGCGGAAAAGATGGTAAGTTTTACTCATGCGTTGGTGGATTTAGTTCTATTGCAGTATTGATTGCTGTACAATATCTCACATTTCTAATACTCATCTATGCTTCGCTTGATACATTATTCAGATGGTATGCTCACAGAGAACACTGTTCTCATGTGATAACTTATGTGGGAATCCTTTATCCTGTGGCAATCATTATTGCACTAAAACTTGCCATGCCTTGAAGATCCGATCTTCAACATCATCTACGACCAGAGGTGGTGAATCTTGTGAAGAGTGTACTCTCCCTTGCCAAAAGGTTTTTATACTTTAATCTAATCTAGCTCTTGACACGACATGTCAATGTCACTAATGTTTCATGGCCAAGTACTCTGCATATTTCCTTTTCTGTTAGATTTTCTTTGGCCGATTTTGGTAAGAATTAACAACCAGACTTTAATTGTTGGAAAATTTATATTCAGGAGAGGACACCCGAATGTCCGCATCCCTGTCCCCTCCGTTGCCATCTGGGTGAATGTGCATCATGCAAAGTTCTTGTCAAGCGTTCGTGTCACTGTGGTGCCATGGTCCATGTTTTCGAATGCATATATTACAACACCCTGTCAGGGGAAGAGCAAATGGCTGTTCAATCATGTGGTGGGCCCTGCCACAGGTAACTTTTGGTCTTTGCTTTCAGAATTTCAAGCAAATGCTGGTTGGTTAGATAAGTACCTCCATTGACATTGGACAGAGAGCCTCAACATTCAGGAGCAAAGAGTATGATCATAAGTTGATTACAGCTGATAGTTTCTCTTGTTGAAATATTCTAGGGAGTGGAAAAGGCTTTGTTTGGGATCCAAAGAAAAACTTTTGAAAATTTGGCTGTATGTGGCTTTTGCTGCTAACCCCCACTGTCCCTATTCCCAACCCCCACTGCCCAAAGGCTAGAGTTCATATTATTACTTATTTCTATTGTGCTTATGCTTTGTCCATCTAGAATTTGGCATTACTGCTATCTTAGTTGTGTTGGGTCATCTTTCATTGCATCATCACCTTCCGTGTGTCATCATATCTTAACATTTCTAAAATTCATGGAAATCATCAAGGTATAACAAATTAGATTGTGGGCTCTCTTATTTATGGGGAGAGTTAAGTAGCAGATATCTATTGTTTTAGTATGTTAGACATCTCTGAGCTCAAAAGTTTGTGCATTTCCTGCCAAAGAGAAGTTATCAATCAATTACTCCAAAACCTGCATTTAAGCACCATTTGAGAAGCCATTTTTCTGGAAACAAGGTGGAAGGCTCTTTTGTGAGCTGGTTATGGTGTCATGGGGTGATGAGTTGTGTCTTAAGTTTCTTCAGCAAAAGCTTATTTTGCCTGTGGTGGTTTAAAATGGTTGTTGGTGGGCTACCATGATAATTGATGAGAGCTTATCACTTTCTGATGTGCAGAAAGTTGCCCAATTGTACCCATCTCTGCCCAGAGACATGCCATCCCGGTCCATGCCCATCTCCTGAGAAGTGTGGCAAAAAGGTATTATGCTACTTTTTGTACAAATAAATGGAAAGATCACTTGACATCTTTATTGAAGTTATTAATGGCATACTTGATTGGTAGGTTTTGAATTTAGTAGTTGACTGGAACAATTAATTTACTGTATCTCTTTTGAAATCTTCTTTTGCAAGGTTACTGTTCGTTGTGAATGCCAGACTTTGAAAAAGGAGTGGCCTTGTCACAATGTCCAAGCCGCATATCATGCTGCCAGCCGTGATCCAAAGGACATATCGAAGAATCAATTCGGACATGGACTTCTTCCTTGCAACTCTGACTGCAAAAGCAGAATGCAAGTTGTTCAA
Source organism: Eucalyptus cladocalyx (assembly GCA_017140615.1). NCBI lineage: Eukaryota > Viridiplantae > Streptophyta > Magnoliopsida > Myrtales > Myrtaceae > Eucalyptus > Eucalyptus cladocalyx. The sequence goes on along the minus strand of CM029525.1, from coordinate 3,681,559 downwards.
TCGAACTTGCAACAACGTAAACCTAAAATTTCAGAGGTAAGTCCAAGGTTGTCACAGCTGGAATTAGCACTGACTAGGTTTCAGATGTGCTGTATCTAATGTGTATCAAGTGCAGATACTGTGCATATGAGCATGACTTTTATTGAACAGAAATAGATGCTCAAATGAATTTGGAATTGGATTTTCTGTATGAAACTAATACGCCAGGATAAAACTAGTTAAGTTCAGTCGTTATGTAATGTGTGGGTTCTTTTACGTATGATTTGATCTAAGTTCTTTTAATGCTCCTATGTGGATCTCGGTCCATTCACGATTTTTCTTGATTTAACTCATGACAATGCAAGCATCCTTGCTAATAAAGATTGGGTAACTTTTATGCATGAGTATATTGACTAAAGACCTTGTTTCTTGTAAAAGAAGAGTTTGTTCACCAAACATCCATAACATTTTGCATTTTGTTCAAGATCAAGGAGCCTGATCCAGGGAAGTCTGCCCCAAAACGTCGGAAGCGACGTGAAAGACTGCAAGAAACAAAGGAAACTTCTACTCTGCAGGTAATAAATTTTGTTGGGCTAAGACTTGCATGAGACGAGAACTCTTTCTCTCTGGTTGATTGAGTAAATTTTGTTGGTTGTTGGACAGAGAATTGGCAGCACCATGCGGTGGATGCTTGTTTGTCTAGCCATTGTGTGGTCGTGATCGCAGTGAGCTACAATGGTTACAAAGGTCTATTGAGGCTTTCTGATTGGATGAATGAGATCGATAGGCAAAGACAACGAGGACATCCTCGAATCTAGTTGTAATGTATGTAGCATTGTCTCCTTGCATCTCTTTCATAGGCATACATAGATAAAGTTCTGCACAGAAATTCGCCACCGACTAGACATGAGTCTAAACACCAAAACAATTATCCAACATGTTCTAATTTATGACAAACGCTGAAAAATCCTTATGATTTTAGTATTTTTTGCTTTACTAAGGAACCCAATCCAGGAGACACTAGGCTGGTTATTTTTGTTCTTGTATTTTGACATATCTATCATAATGGCCAATATATAAGGCTAGTATTTTTGCTGCGCTGTGATGTGTTCGAGTGGTTCTATTGCTGCTCTGTGCATTGTCTTGAACTACCAAGTTACATTCATTCGATCATCCGAGAACTGTAACATCATCGGAAGCTTTTCAAGATCTTCCTCTGTAGTATAGCTGAATATGCACGGGGCGGAAGATTCACCGAGAGACCTTGTTTGTAGTAAAAACGAAGTAAACGCGATATGTTTGAAGTCCGAAAAGTCATGCTGTCTTTGTTTGGCATGACCAATCAAGAGTAGTGGGAGTTGGCCTTCTCAAGGGAGCTTCTTTTTGACATTCTTCCTAAAGAGCATCGAAAAGTTCAGGAGACGATGACACGGGAAGAAAGCGAGCACTCGGGTTGACGCCATGTCTTTCAGTCAAAGAAAGATGATTCATGGAGTGTTCTGTGGGAGCGTTCTGCTCTCAGCATCCTCGTATGACAACGAATGGTGTCTCTCTCTCTCTCTCTCTCCCCCCTTCGATGGAGCCATCTACAGACGTTCCTCTCGTTCATCGACGAGAAGGAAGGGGCGGTGAAAAGGCCGGTCCGAGAGGAGGCTTATGCAGCGGGCCTCGGACAGGAGCACGAACGAGGATGGATCGGTGAACGGTTCCAAGAAAAGGCAGATCAGATACTCTTCGAACAACAGAACTGATCGCAATCTAGTGTATAACGGAGTACCAAGAATTGCCGATTAATCCCATTAAAACCAGATTGCATAGGTAACTTTCTGGATCTGTCCTTGATTCCTTGAATGCTCCCCGATCTTGTCTCGTCGCCAAGACCGGGAAGCTAGCACACAGTGTGCGCGAGTGAATGTGCCCGAGCGAACCTCAAAATTTGATTGTGTGCGAGCAAACCTCAAATTTTGGATTTTATTTTGCGTTAGAGACATGATTTGTAAACTTACAAGACATCCATCTCACTATTAAATTAAAATTTGATCGGTTTACTCCGATTTGGTCTCGATTTGGTCCAATGGAATTGATCATTTTTTATTTTTTTATTTTTTTTCACTATTTGATGTTATATGTTAAGAAGAAAATTTTTTAAAAAAGCTGATTGTTATTTTTAAAGAAATAATATATATAGTTGATTTGGCTCGGTTTCCCTTCATAGAAGCAAACTAGACCAACACTCTCGGAATCAAACATAACTGGCTATTTCGATTCAATCCGAATGATTCTTGATTTGAACCGTTGTGTTTTGCTTACCTCTAATTTAAAGTTTCAGTGGCCTGTATAGCTTACAATAGAACTCATCAATTTGTGGTGTGTCTGGTGCGAGTCACGCAATTTCTTGAAATACATGATTACACAGCCCAGATTTATCAAAAAGAGTTTAGGCTATGAATTCCTTGTTTTCCGTACATGTTTTTTTTTCCTACTTTCCTTAGCGTCGTTGAGGGCCAAAATTTGCTCATTAGGTTCTTCTTGACGCTATCTTTTCCCTTTTGTCCATGAACAAATGACCCTACTAGTGATTGGATGAACTAAAAGAGACCCACCACTTTTGATAGCCAAAAAGCCTCCGACAAGTTTTTGATTCTACGAGTGGTATAATTTCTTAATGACTTGCATATACATACATACATACATACATACATATAATATAATATAAAACGTTTTTTAAATAGTCTCAAGTATTCGGTTATAACGATATTACCTTTGAGAAATTGAAATCATTTATAGTTATCTCTTATTTTATGAAGCGAATTTTGATCAAGTATTAATGACGGACTCCTCATCACGTCTGCTCCTTCTTCCAATCTCATCTCCTTGCCGATATGGGGATACTAGTGAACTGTGTGCACAAGAAGCTTTGCCGACCTGTAGACCTTTGCAAGCATAAATTTCCTCTTGAGTAAGATAAAGATCTTAATAAGATTCGTTAAAACTAGCCAACCCGAACGTTTATTTTACAAATAATAAATAATTTGGAAAATATCTTCTTAAAAATAATTATTTATATCATTTAAAATAATTAGTCAATAATAAATTTTCATTATTAAAAAATATTTGATAAAAATATTTTTTATTTATTTTTTATAAGTGATATAAGTTATAATGTTTAAGAACATAATTTCCAAATCATAAACAAAGTGCCTAAAAAAGAAAAGTTTCGGTCCGGAATTTGAGCAATCAAGCCGCTGGACCGGTCGAACCGGATTGGTCCTTCTCCTTCTTCAATCCCACTGACTGCACCGCCGACTGGAGGGCAGAAAGAGAAAAAAGCCGCTGCTCCGCCTCGCCTCCCGTTCATCAGCCGAGAGGAGAAGCGAAACGCGAAGCTCAAGCTCAAGCTCAAGCCGCCGTCGCGCTTCGTCTCGCCGCCGCGAACAACGCCGGCGGCTTCCGTCGGTTCCGCCGTCGAAACCGCGAAGCAGCTCCCCCTCCGCGTTAGGAGCTCGGAAGGAGCTCGGAACGAAACGCCGAAGCATGCTGCACAACAAGTCCTTCGTCAAGAAGACGAGATCAGGCAAAATCACCAAGGTCTCTCGCGCTCGACTCCGCCCCATATTTATCTTCTGAGCTTTGTTAGGTTTGGCGTCTGACGATCTTTGTTCCGCGTTCCTTTTCGGTCGCCGCAGAATGTGAGGGAGCACTACTTGCGGGACGATATCTACTGCGGAGTCCCGACGTGCAAGGTCTGCGACGCTTCCGCCGCTCGCCTCAGCGGCTCCGCCTCCTCCCCGATCCTCGTCCTCGACACGAACGTCGTCCTCAATCAGGTGAACACTTTTCGGTGCCGCGGTGTAGTTGGAAATAACGGAATGTGACTTGGGATTGCTGGTGGTGGTGGTGTTTTTTAGATTGATTTGCTGGAGAATCCGGCGATCGATGATGTGGTCGTGCTGTCCATCGTGCTGCAAGAGGTCAGGAACAGAAATTTGGCCGTCTATAATAGAATCAGAGCGCTCTGCAGCAATTTGGCGAGGAAATTCTTTGTCTTTTCGAATGAGCACCACAAGTGAGTACCTGCTTTGTAATTCTATTACCTAGTGGAGGTAAATCATTCATGTTCTATAGGGAACAGATGCTAGCGATGTTAATAAATAGAAATCCTTGCCGGTATCAGAGAGGTAGTTTTAGTAATTTGGGTGCTCGTCTAAGGTAAGGTAGATGAAAGGGTTCTCTGGGATTAGTAGAAACAACTTGCTTTTAGTTTAAATTTCATTCAATAATATTCAGTGGGAGACTTGATTTGAATGGCCTCCTTAAGTTGTATTCGGGCCCTTGCATTTCTGGGAGTGATTGGTAACCCATCTTTGTGATTCATTAGATTTGACATCACATTGCTTTAGCAAGTGCAACTTTGATCATCATAGCTTTCTACATATCATTATTGCTTTCTGCATATATGTCTGTTTCATTTTTACGTGTTCCTAGGTTATTGGTGTGGAAGTGTCATTGGTTAGGAACTCATTCTACAATCCTACGTGGTTGGTAGTTTTCACTATGGTTGATTTTTGCTTCTTAAGTATTGTCTATGTTGCTGCTGTACCATTTAAGCATATCAGCTAATATTTATGCAGGGATACATTCATCCAGGACATGGCTGGTGAAACTAAAAATGACAGGAATGATAGAGGTCTGATTCTCTTGCACCGTTACTCTTTTAAAAAAAATTCCCCCGTCTTTTGATGGTTATTGCTCAATTGCCTGTTCAATATGTACCATGCCATTCAGTAGTTATTATTTTAGTGTTTCATCAGACACATCTATTTGGTTAATTTCCAACTGACACTCAAGAACTTCTAATTCAGCCATACGTGTGGCGGCTCAGTGGTATCAGAGTCATCTTGGTGGTGCTGCCCAGGTTCTGCTCATAACCAACGACAGGGAGAATAAAAGGAAAGCTACAGAAGAGGGCATTCCAGCAGAGACCAGTATGTATAACTTTTTTACTTTCTCCTCAGTTTATTCCTTACCCAATATGCTTTTATAGATTCAGAGACAATTGTAACTATTACCTCTTTGTGCACCCCATCTTAGACATGGCTTTTATATAGATCTTTATAACTACAAATAATGTTTTGTGATATATCTGGTGAGTATGCACGGTGAATGTGCTGCTTGTTTGTAATTTTGACTTATGTTTAATTGCGGTGATGCAGTTGAAGCGTATGTAAAATCACTGGACCGCAAGGATCTGCTAGATTTGCTTGTGCGTCCTGCATCAGATGATGTAGCCATGGAAGAAGTTGAAGATTTAAGACCGTCAAAGAGGAAAGTTATATATACTGAGGTATGCCTTGAGGTCATCCCATCTAATAAATTGGAGTAAGCTGTGGGTATGTTTGAATGAGCTGAAGATATGATATAATGCTGTTCTTAGCATTTTTCGTTTTATGCAGCACAAGCCCCTTTCTGAAATTACTTCTGGGTTGCATAGAGGAATATATCACCAAGGGAAGCTTCGCGTTAATCGATACAATCCTTTCGAAGCATATGTTGGAAGTGAAAGTATTGGTGATGAAATTATTATATATGGGCGTGGAAATATGAATCGAGCTTTTGATGGTGATATTGTGGCAGTGGAACTCCTGCCTCAAGATCAGTGGCATGAGGAAAATTCTTTATCATTAGCAGATGAAGGTATGGTAGCTTATATGGTGCATTCTTTAAGGAATACGTTTGCTTTTTCCGTTGACTCAGCTTTCAACCGGGTACTCTTTTGGATCCTATGATTCTGTTTATAATTATCATTATTTTTATTTGATACAGAGGATGAAGAGGAAGGAGTTCATCTGGTCCCAGGTAGTGCAGATGATGCTCCTAGGACTACAAATCCGGTGCAGGGTGCTGCTGGTCCACCTCCATCTCGCCCATCTGGCCGGGTTGTTGGTATCATAAAGAGGAACTGGCATTCGTAAGTGGATTATTATGGTGTAACTCTGTTATTTGTATACAGGAGTGGCTACTTTTCTGTTGATGCATCTATTAAGTATTAACTCTAACTTGGTGGTTGGACTATGAAATACATGTTTGCATCACTAGTATCTTATTCCATATGGTGTGGCATGCATTCTGCTGTTCAGTTGACCATCACTGTTTTATGTCCGGACTATCTTTAAATATATGGATAGTGTGAGTAACTTGCATATGCTGATAAATCAGTTTCCGTGATTTAATGACAATGTAGTTCGCTATCTTTCTTAGTAAGTGTGTGGACCACTCTGCACTTGATTTACCCCGCTAAAAGGAAGCATTTAAATGAATTATCTCCCTAATATTTGCTTCATAGTTCTCGTGAAATGAATACCACTACTTAGTTTGTGGAGTGAACATCCAATTGTATGCTGAAAAATGGTTGTTCCAATATCTTGGTTCTTTCTCCGTTATGTACCTATTTCCTAGTATTTGCTTAACTCATTTTGAGCAGTTATTGTGGATCATTGGAGCCCATGCCCATGCCGGCCGGAGATGGGGGTGTTGCACATGCACTATTTGTTTCTAAGGACAGGAGAATTCCAAAAATTCGCATCCAAACTCGACAGCTTGGGAACCTTCTGAACAAGAGGATTGTCGTGACTGTGGACTCCTGGGACCGTCTTTCACGCTATCCTTCTGGTCATTATGTTCGTACAATTGGAGAAATAGGTGATAGAGATGCTGAAAGCGAGGTACCTGCTGATGTGTTTTTTCTTTTCATGCTTGTTTCTGGTTTTGTGTCCTTTTAGTTGTGTTTTGTTTCATGGACAAGAAATTTGTGGAGAGATTGAAATTTTCATGTTGTAAATACTGATTTTTAAAAGAAAAAAGAAATATCTGTCCTTTTGCTCAGCGGAAAGTGAGATGGGATATAACATTTTTTTTTTTCTTCAATGTGTGTGTAGGTTGTATTGATTGAGAATGACATTGATGCAAGGCCATTTTCTTCTCAAGTATTGGCATGTTTGCCTCCATTACCATGGTCAGTCTCCTCAGAAGATTTGGCAAATCCCATCAGGCAAGATTTACGGCATTTGCGTGTCTTCAGTGTGGATCCTCCAGGTATCTAACTTGTATACACTTGCTAATTTCCAATTCTTTTCCCCTTTCTGACGTTTCTACTCTTTAATGTTTAATGTATGCTTCTGCTTTGGGCAGGATGCAAGGATATTGATGATGCCCTGCACTGTACAGCCCTTTCCAATGGAAATTTTGAAGTTGGAGTTCGTATCCTTAGAGTTGGGCTTCCCCGGGGCTTCATATTTAGATTTAACATGGTTGTGACTTAAGATTAATCTTGCCATAATGGTTTTTCTAGAGTCGTTTGCATAGGAAAGTTCATGGCCTGTGTTCAGGTAAACATAAGTTGAAGTTGATGTCATGTCAGAATACTTAAATTAATGGATACAGAACCTCATCTGGTTTGGTTCTGTTTCTTCCCAATCCTTCTGTGGATTTTTATTTTCTTTAATCTTGACTAGCTGCTTATGAAACTTCTATTTATCCTGTGAGTATATGTTCTGATAATAACTTCTCTGGTGCACCCTGTTTGTTATCAAGCATATTCGAGGAGTATTTATCAATTTCGTCCTTCAGTTTGTAGTAAGTGCCACCATCTTCTGAGGTGGTCCTGCCTTGACAAGGATGCCTTTCTTTTTACCGAGTCCTTTAGCATTACCTTCTTGCCGTGGCATTTTCTGGCAGAAATGCTTTGCTGATTCTAGTGAGTGAGGCTTTCTTGGGCCAAGTTACTTTTAGTTGCTTTTGTCCTTCCTAATTTCCTCTTTTGGTCCTTCCTTGAGCTGGGTAGAGATAATTCCTGTGCCTTTTGTTTCTGCACATATTTTCCCCTCCGATTTCTGAATTTGATGATTCTTTGTCTCCAAAATCTCTGACAAACTCTCAGTAACTTGATTTACAAGCTTTATGTAGGCTATCAATTTTTCAAGCATGGTTCAATTTGACTCCATGTTGTGGGGTCGAAGTCAATTTTGTTCCACACCAAGGTACCCTGGTGTTCACATACTAAGGAGTAAAGAGTTCAAGGGCCCACAATTTCAACAATTTAGATTTTTGGTTTTTGAAGACTTAGCCAGGAATTTTTCTTTAATGTTAGTCACCTAGATATTGCTGATGTGACAAATTTTTTGCACCCTTCCACACCACTCGATGATGAGGCTGCGCAAAGGGGCACTTCTGTTTACCTTGTTGAGCGCCGCATTGACATGCTTCCAAAGCCTTTGACAGAAGGTAATATGACATTTAGAGCTGTAAAATCATCTCTTTGACGTCAGAGAAAAGACTGATTGTGGTTAATCCATAGTCCTGCCTATATCAAACTTAACATGTGAATTTATGTTGCAGATATATGTTCACTCCGGGCTGATGTGGAGAGACTGGCTTTTTCTGTTATCTGGGTATGTTTCTTGTTCTATCTTTGTCATTCGCTGTGCTCTTTTATGTAAAGAGGATTGCATGTCCATTAGTCGCCATCACCAAACTACACCAAATGATAGCTCGTGTGCTGACTAATCATAAATTGTCAGCCCTGTGTATACAAATATATTGATTGATCTTCCCATGAAAGGAGAACAATCTTGTTTACTGCCCATTTTCAGGAAATGACACCTGAAGCAGAGATAATATCCACAAGATATACAAAAAGCATTATTAAATCATGTGCAGCTCTGTCTTATATTGAAGCTCAGACAAGGATGGATGACAGGTAATCATGTAAATGTTGAGAAGGCTATTCCTCTGTTCTCACACATTGTACTAAACTTGTTCTGATAAATTTGTCTTTCAAAAAAACTCAGTCCATACTTGTTCTTTTTTCGCTTCTTATCTCTGGCATCCTATAGATATTAATGTTGAAATACCTGAAAATTTTTTATCTCCTTTACATTTTTAAATTCCAAGTTTGGTTGTTATGAGGTTTGCCTTAAAGGTGGCTGGTGATGAACCTGAAGTAGAAAATGGAAGCAGTGTGATCTTATCGACTGTTCATTCCATGTGTAACTTTTTGAACTCTTTAAGATCGGGAAAAGTAAACATGGCCACAAAAGTTGTGTATAATTGTGTGGCACTTGCGGAAAGAAATTCTTGATAGAGTTTGTAAGTCTAGTTCAGTTTGATCATATTCTCACCTTGCAAACAAGTCTGCTCTTGCCTAAAGAGAGTGTTCAAACTTCCTTGTGGCAGCCATGGACAGCGATATGGTATTGGCAGTGATGTGAGGCATAGGAAATGCTTAGACAAATATTGGCAACTCAAACTTCAGTTAGACCATGAGAGATATCAATCTTTTTTCTTTTTTTTCTAAAAAAATTCCCTTTTGTCTTTTGATGCTTTTGCTGATTAATCAACACGCTTATCCACATGACTTATTCTCTGTTCAATAAATTTTCACATTAGCATAATTCAGCAGTTCCTATTCTTGCTGGTGAGTCTTTCATGATTATGTCTAGTATACTGCAAGGAGTTTGTTTGGGTAATTGCTGGATTACTTACTTTCTCTTGTTTTGTAGTCGGTTGGCAGATCCCTTAACTACAGATTTGAGAAATATGAATACATTGGCAAAGGTGTGCATGCATTCTCAACCTGGTCTGCTTATTTATCGGGGAAACTGTCTTTCTCTAAACGGTGCATTATACTCATGATGTAGATTATGAGGCATAGGCGTATTGAGAGAGGAGCCTTAACACTTGCTTCTGCCGAGGTCAAATTTCAAATTGACACTGAGACTCATGACCCTCTTGATATTGGTATGTCGCGTAAACTTTAAAGATAGAAAAAAATTTCTCTTAAGTTGTTGAAATAAAGTTTTTTTAGTTGTGTCCTCTATTTGCCATCACTCCATTCAATTTAAGAACAGATGACCATTCATTTTTCTGTTATTATTAGGCTGTAAGCAATAGTGAAACATGGCCTGTATATAAGTGTATTAAACCAAAAACTCCAAATCATTTCAATGGTTCTGATTTTGTATCTAAATTGAATGGCTAAAGGAGGTTTACCTACCGATAGGCTTCCTTGCTATTAAAAGGGAAAAAAATTGTCATTTTCATACTGTTGAAGCTTGTTTTACTGCCAAATTCCAGTGTGGTCATCTTCAGTCACTATATTACAGGATGAATCAGATTACACTTGATTATTACACTTGAAAGTGGAGGTGCTAGTTACTTTTGCCAGTGCCAGCATATAGTTACTGCAGTCATTTTATAACTAATTGCATTTTCACCTACCTGCAAATCTTCAGGCATGTATCAGATTCGAGAAGCAAACCAAATGGTGGAGGAGTTCATGCTTGCTGCCAATGTTTCAGTTGCTGAAAAAATCCTTAAACACTATCCTGTATGTTCTCTGTTGAGGTAAGCTGGTGTTTTCTGTTATGTCAATCTGGGATTAGCTCTCCTAGATTTCCTGCCTTTTGCTGTCATCTTGGGTGGCACTGTTTTATTTTCACTGCCATCCTTTCCAATTTCCAACCTTTAAGTGACACCGGTGCATCGCTCAATGCGCAGTTATTATTAAAGCTTTCCGGAGTATAAATGTCTTGAAATAATGACAAAAATGGAGCCTCATCCTGTACTTCAGTTACTGAAGGGTCCTACTTTTAGTCGTTTCTCAATTTACTAATGGTTATATGAGTAATTTCACTTCTTTTTGGAGTCCGACCACCTTGCAAGTGGCTTCATAATTTCAAACGATGATTGTGGTTTGAGTATAAACTAATTCTATAGTACTTAAATGGTAAAAAGTCTTCCTATGTTGTGCCCCCATTATACTCTTAACTTCCATTGAAAGAAGCCTGATTCTCACGAAGTTACTAGATATACTATTACCCTGTGATTAGAGGGAAAGCTATAAGTATTTTCTTATAGTGAATCTGAGATTATATAATCAATGCAATTGAACATCACCACTTGTATTTTTTTCCTTGTCTTTGACAGTATCTCTCAGATTAATGTCCATTTGGGGGGTTTCTGGCTATATAACAGATATCTGTGGTTGATTGCTTTCACAGGCGGCATCCTATACCAACAAAAGAGATGCTTGAACCCTTGCTGCGTACAGCTGCTTCTGTTGGTCTTGAGTTGGATGTATCTTCATCAAAAGCACTGGCTGATTCACTTGACCGTGCTGTGGTGAGTTTTCAATACTTGTGCTTTATCATTGTTTTTTCAGTTGATGAAATCCATAACCTTCTGTTTGTGTGAGATAATGACAACCATCTCTAATTCAGCTCAAGTGGATTTCTTTATTCTAGTTGCCTTGCTGATTTAATTTGTTCACTTGGATAAGCTGACAGTTCTAGATGGATTGCCTCAGGATTGGTCCAGCTTGTTATGTGTTTCTTAACTTACCATGCTATATATATCTCACTCTCCTAATGTCAATAAAAATCTACAGGGAGAAGATCCATATTTTAACAAATTGATACGAATACTTGCAACTAGATGCATGACACAGGTGATTTTAATTGAATGTAGTAAACCTGAAAATTTCTTCTTCTTTTTTATGCTCTTGTTATATATGATCTATTTCCTTCATCTGTTGTACAGGCAGTATATTTCTGTAGTGGAGACTTGACTCCGCCAGAATACCAACATTATGGGCTGGCTGCCCCATTATATACTCATTTTACTTCACCTATCAGGCGATATGCTGGTAAGGAACCAGTTCTCTTCTGATGCTTCTCTTTGTGGTAAATGAGATGGCACATGCTGATTTTGGAACTAAACTATTTTGCAGATGTCATTGTGCACAGGTTGCTTGCTGCATCATTAGGAATTTACAAGCTTCCAGCCATATTTCAAGACAGACCCCAGTTAACGAGTATTGCTGACAGTAAGACAATAATGATCCAACTAAGCTTTTTACTGTTCCGTTTCATTGCCCTCTCTTTCTAGCTCTGAACATTCTTGTATTAGTGGTATGGTCATGTACTTGCTCTATCATTCAGCCACATAGTTACAAGGTTGAACTGCTCTATTTCTGATTTTTTTATTCTTTTTTTTGGGCTTGTTTGATCTTCTTTTACTTCTTAATATTCTCTCTCTCTCTCTCTCTCTCTCTCTCTCTCTCTCTCTGCTTCCAAATTTACTGACTTCATTTTCTTTTCCAATATCATTTTTCCAGATCTGAATTACCGACATAGAAATGCTCAGATGGCTGGTAGAGCCTCAGTGGAGCTCCATACGCTCATCTACTTCAGGAAGCGGTACTTTTCTCTCTCTCTTTCTCTCTATCTTAAACTTATGCTTGGTCGCCTGCATGCGATTAAGCACACCCAAGGACGCTTTGATTCAGACTGGCACATGAAAACGCTACTATGTACTGCAGGCCCACTGACACGGAAGCTAGAATTGTCAAGATTAGATCCAATGGCTTTATTGTGTTTGTACCTAAGTAAGTGACTTTCTCCTTGATTTTGTTTATGCTTCCTTTCTTTGTTCAAGTTTCTTTCATACATCCAACGGGTAAAACGGGAGTTAAGACTTTGACTGATTATGACATTCAAAGACTTTACCTTCCTCCTTCTGACAAGAACAACATAAAGTAACAAAAAGAGTCAAATGGAAAGAAAAGTTATGGTATGTGAAAGCAGAATGGATGCGTTGCCCGATTCAGTCCATACATTAAATGCAGAACCTTGGCAAGAGACACATCTTGGTGGAAGATAGGAAATTTGACCATTCAGCTGAAAGACTTTGGAGCCTATTGACTGCATATTTGAATATATGGGCTAGCAAGCAAATTGATGGTTTTTCTAGGGCACCTGTCTTTCCATCGATAAGAAAAGCAGGCACTTTCTTCCTTTGAAAGTTGGCTGGTGAGAAATTCTATTCTCGTCATAAAGAGAACAGAAAAAGTCTATGATCTCTAGAAACATGCACTCTAAATTGTCAGAACACGTAAATAGTAAGAAGGCTTAATCAAATACACCTTAAACTTTTAGAATAGTCTTGCCATTCCCACATGATGCCTCAAGGAGGCTTGTGTTTGCACCTCTTTGGGCCCTCATTGTTTCCTCGTTTACGATCAATTTTCGGTATTTATTTCTAGGCGAAATACCCGCTTACATGTGCAGACAAGTGTCAAAGCATTTAAATATTTAAATCATCACTTGATGGTGGTTCAACAATTTCCGCATAGATTTTAGAGAAACCTTGGGACTTTTACCAATGACGCCAGTTCAGACCTGCCTTAATGTATGCAGCCGCGGATTGATTGGGTCAGCAACTTTCTCTATGGCATTCTTTCCATATTGACTGTGTTGCTAAAAGAACTCTCGCTCATTGTGGCTAAGTGTGGAAAGAACATGGCTTTTGTAATATATATGTCTGGAAGGATCTGCAGTCTACATGTATGATACGTACATCTTTTATGCATAACTAACAGATCGATCACTCTTGCAGATTCGGGATTGAAGGACCCGTATACTTGACAGAGAGAAGTGAGAAGGGAGGAGGGGAATGGTTTGTTGACGAACAGCAGCAGAAGATAAAAAAGATGGATGGAAGCATTAGTTATGGGGTCTTGCAGAAGGTGAACATTCACATGGAGGTTGTGGAGCCTCAACCGAATCGGCCAAAACTTCAACTTGCCCTGGTTTAGGTATGTTAAAATAGACATGTTTAGTGTAGCAGCAACACCATGTCAGCTATTGAGTAATGGAGCTCGTCCATCGAAATTATGGTAAAGAACTTTGCCGATCTCAGTGCCTCCGCAAAATCAGAGTTTGTCGGGGAGCAATGTAACATATGGTGTTCGCCTGCATAGATTAGATTCTTCCTTTTTTGCAGGGTGAGGGTGCTGCAAAGTAATTTTATATACGGCCATTCAAACTGTTTGTTTTTATTCTCCTTTTATTTCTCTATAACCTGTTTTCATATACTTTTGATATGAAGTGGGGATTTTTCTTCTTCTTTCTTTCTTTTTTTTTTTTGTTTTGTTTCTTATGTAATTTTTTTTAATCTAAGTTACTTGGACAAGTTGTACGAGTCAGAGGCAATAGAACGTATTTACAAATTTTGTTTTTGTATCATTTTCCCTAGAGTGACAATGTATCGTCTTCTTACTATGTGATTTTTTCTTCGCAATTGTGATGTTTCTAAAGATATTGAGGAGAGGTTGAGCCTGAACATTGCTTTTGAACTTAACGCAATTTCACGATCCATGGCTTTCTGTTTCTGTTCTGTTTCCATGGACCTAAGTTTGATGGGCATATTAATAGACTTAGATTGATACCTTGAAACTGGCCACTTCCTCGCATTACTTGGGGAAGAACTAGAGATGTTAAAAGCGCGAGCATTGCCTCCATCCGCAGTCAAATTCTCACTTCATTACATCGCCAAGTTGGTCGGTAAAACAATTTCAAGTTCCTCGATAGATCACGTGAGGATATAGCACCTTTTAGTGAGGTCTAGTCCGAGTCACTTGAAATTTTCAGTACGATCGAACTCAAGTGCTATGGCCTGAAACTGCTTACAAATCTTCCGGCTGTGGCCGGTTTCAATAGGGCACATATTAAAGCTTGCTCCAAATCCTAAATCTCCAAAACATCTGGATGGCTTACCGTCCGGTGTCCATTGTCTTCTTCTTTAGGTCTCATTCTTTGTCATTTAATGGTGCTGGTTGACTGTTACCTTCGGTACACTGGTGATAAAACACAGGGAATCTATTCCCTTGAGTTGCAAACTCCTGTGACATCTTTATCTTGGGCCAGTCAAACCAAATCCATTCCTTTTTCCTTGAAAGCAAGTCTCGAAGATCTTCCTCTGTAGCGTAGCTTAATACACACGGGGCCGACGATTAGGCAAGCACCTGTTCGGAGCGAAGATGAAGCGAACACGCCGAATTCCACATCCGAAAGTCGTTTCGTCCGTTACCGCACGGCCAATCCCCAGGAAGTCGTCTCCGGTCTTCTCATGCGAGCCTTCCCCTGAACGTTCCTTCCCTAAAGTACATGGAAAGTTCATGCGACAGCGACGCCCGAAGAAAGTGAGCGAGCACTAGCGGGTTGACTGCCGTGAGCTTCGGTCCAACGTTTGATGTCGTGCTTCTTTCTTTCTTTGGTCCGATCGCTTTTCAGGGGGCCCAGGACGCAGCTTGAATGCGTAGGGGAGTGGACGCAGGAATTCAAAGATGATGTAAGAGGGCTCTTCCTTCTTCCAGATGCCTTATCTAGATGATAATGATTTATTTGTTTAAATGTTGTTGTCGCTATAATTCATCCCCCATCTACCACTCTGCTTTCTACCCACTTCCCAGCTTGGAGTTTGCTTCTCCAGGATGGATATTCTAAGCCCTAAATTTTGGTACTTACGTAGGATTAGGAACCTTATATTAGAAAATGATTTTTTCGATTCTAATTGATATGGAATTGATATGGTATGGAGATAATGGGCTGAGTCGATTTTGTTGTCCTTGTCAATCGTTGTACAAAGGAAAACGAAAAATCCTTATCTTTTCCATCAAACGAAATCATTTTGAGGAGAGTACCGAGAACGAGAACAAAAAAAACAAAAACAAATTGGTGGGGAGTCACCAGCCACCGGGAGGCCCACTTTATCACCACCACCGCCCGTAATTAATCCCGATTTGTTATATAATTAGCATAATGTTGTATATAATATAATATGTATAAACTCTTTGGTGGATTGAAGAATTTAGTGTTTGAGATCGTTATAGGTAAATCTCCCTCTTTTGTCCCTGCTCCATTTTCTTTTTCTCTCTTTTGCCTATACCTTTCTGCCTTCTTTGGGTAAACATGGTCCATCTCGACTTGACTTGTTGTCTAGTATCATTGTGATAAAATTTACAATTTTTGGATGTAATGATATTTACCGTTCATTCATGAAAGCACGTCAAGTAATTATTGAAGGATTAGGTTTGGTATTGATGATGATAGTCCATTAGAAGAAAACATAAAGAAATGGAAAATAGTTAAAATTCCGTTTCTTTCACGAAAAATAAATGATTTTAAAAGCATTTTTCCTTTAAAAAAAATGATTGTATGTTTATAAAAATGAATTAATAAAAATTATTTGTATCGTTTTAAAAATATTTAAATATAAATTATTATCAATAATGAAAATATCATCCGGGCGAAATTATTACATGAACGTGTAAATGTTGTGAGAATGCTGCTGAGAACCCTATAGGAATCCTACGTGGCTTCCTTTGACCGTGAGGCTCCACGTGTTGACATGGCAAAGGGCCTTCTGCAGTTGACTGCTTTTTCCAAATTTTACAAACTTATCCGACCCCATCTAATCGAGAAAATATTAGATCCATCCAATCTGTCAACTTAGCTCATCTCTCTCTCTCTCTCTCTCTCTCTCTCTCTCGAGCGAAGTTGCCAACCATATACGCAAGTTAGGCCGACGTGGAATTGACACGTTGGACACAACCGCGGACCACGTATCTTAAGGCACAAAATAGACCATCGCGATCCTTAATAATTACACGCAGGTTAATGACATTGTCAATCATTTCTGGCATAAAAAGAAGGAGAACATAATAATCGACATAATCATAAAAAAAATTTTGGTTGTCCACTTGAAAAACAATTTTGGGAAACAACAAAAGATAAAATGTAAAAATACAGCCTTTGCCCAGATGAAAATTTTCCCAAAAATCTACCGTTAGGGGGAAAAAAAGGAGCTACTCTTTACAAAATGTTAGAACGTAAGAGAAAAATTGCAGTTTACAGCGAAACAAATCAGGCAAAAACCAATTAAATTAGGCAGAGAAATCTGGGAAAAATAATGAAATTTGAATTTTGACTCTTCCCTCGTGTAGTTTCTCTTCTCAAACTCTTTCATTCCGAAACAATGGAGATTCCGCCGCTGGAGATGCTTCCATGGCTATCCCCCTCGCACAGGCTCAAAGCTCGCTCCAAGTTCGCCACGATGTCGCTCATCGTCGGCCGGTCCTTCCCTTCCAGGCTCACGCAATGCATGGCCGTGTAGGACACCAGCTCCACCGCCTCCGCCTCCTCCATCTCCGGCGCCGCCACCCTGCCGTCCAGCACCCTCCCCACCTCCCCGGTCCTTATCGCCGGCACCGCGTAGTCCACCACGCTCACCGGCGCCGCCTCCTCCCCCTCCCCGTCCTTGAAGATCGCCCTCCTCCCCGTCAGCAGCTCCAGCAGCACCACCCCGAGCCCGTACACGTCGCTCTTCGCCGTGAGCACGTTCAGCCCGTAGTACTCCGGATCGATGTACCCGATGGTCCCGGCCGCCTTCGTCGGCCTCTGGTCGGAGTCCGAATCGTGCTGTTGCTGCTGGTGATGATGGTGACGATGATGACGATGATGGTGATCCATCAGAGATAGGCCGAAGTCGGAGACCCGAGCGGTCCAATTCGAGTCGAGCAATATGTTGGACGACTTGATGTCTCTGTGAATGATCGGAGGGACGGCATAGCTGTGCAGATACTCGATACCTCTCGCCGCGTCGAGCGCGATCTTGATCCTCATTTTCCACGAATTCAGGACGCTGCTCGACACCTCCACGTTGTTCTTGTCGTGCAAGTGATCGTAGAGAGCTCCATTTTTCATGTACTCGTAGACCAGGAGCCTCTCGTCCTTCTCCACGCAGTATCCGACCAGCCTCACCAGGTGCTTGTGATGGAGCCTCGACAGGAACGCTAGTTCCGAATCGAACGCGGTCTCTTTCTCCTGGAACTTGTTCGCCTTCGACCCGGTCTCCCCTCGCTTGATCGCGACCACGCGGCCGTCGGGCAATTTGCCCCGGTAGACGACCCCGAAGCTCCCCGAGCCGATCTTGCTCTCCAGGGAGAAGTCGTCTGTGGCTGCGGCGAGCTCCGCGAGCGAGAATTCCTCGGCCCTGTCCCCGTGCTTAGAGGAGGTCCCGCTCCTCTGCCGGCTCATTACTCTCGAGCTCTGGCGCCGGATGGTCGACGATCTCAAGAGGTTGCCGCTGTTCGAGTTCATCGCGTTGTTGGAATTCGCCCTCGTGATTGTTGGCTGCACCGAGTTGTGTACCTTCTTGTGCCCGAAACACGCCCCTGTATATATCAAGTATGCAGCCGTGCACAGGCCTGAAAAAGCCCCGACAGAGCCGACTACTGCAAATGCTAGTAGGCTCGTCCTCAAGGCTTGTGATGGAGCAGAGGTAGGAGAGACCAATGGCGGCTGAGGCGGCGGTGGCGGCGCAGGTGTCAAGAGTTCGACCTGGCAAGGCTTACAAATCGTACCAGAACCATGACAGAGGCTCTGAGACTGGGTGTATATACCACAATTACAGGATTGAACGCAGGGTCCTGGCAAAATCTCTGTCAATGGAAGCAGCTCAGGACCTGATCCATTGTTCCATCCCGGACCCCAACACATTATCGAGAAAGTGCTCGTCATCAACCCGCAAGTGAAGTTCGTGCCTGAAGCGATCGCTTCGAAGCTAATTCCCTCGGTTTCATTCGTGCCGAATTGCCCTCTGCCACCCCAGCAGATCACGGTGTTGTTCAGTCTCCGGATTGCGCAGCTGTGATTAGCACCTAGAGACAAGAGTGAGTACTCCGTGGCTGAATTGGAGGGAACATCTAATTGCCCAGCTTCATTGCTTCCTTTGCAGACCACAAACCCCGTCGTGTTCAATCCACAGACATGAGAACCGCCGGCTACGACGCTCGACATCGGCATGGTTTCGAACCCATTTTCTATATTCCCTGCAATTGGATTGCTTCCCCAACATCGGACACGAGTCGAATTCACCGAAACCCCACAAGAAAACCCGAACCCAGATGAGATCGAAGTGAGTTCATCGTCCTCGGGAGGTAAAGAGAATGATTTGTTACCTCTCCAGCATTTGACTGATTTTGTACCATTGACCCGTGCACAAATCTGATAATCACCGACCGAGATGTTCTCCAACAGAACAGTGTAGTCGTTGTAAATCCTCTTGGGGACGAGGGCGGAGCCGTCAGCGTTGAGGTTGTCCCAGCAGAGGAAGCTGTAGCCGCCAGAGCGGAGCCCGCAGACGGAATTGGCACCGCCGGAGATGGCGGAGAAGGAGGTGTAGGGGCTCAACTCCACCACCTGCCCCCGCCGGTAGCATCTGATCCTCTGCTTGGGCTGGGCGGAGGAGATGCCGCACACGGTGGCGGCAGCAGAGGAGTAGCTGACGGCAATGGTGGAGCCGGTGCCCAAGGCAAGGGCCGCGGCGGTGGCCGAGAGCACGACCGCGGCGACGGCGAAGACGATGGCAGAGAGCCGCGGCCTCGTCATCTAAAAGGGCGGCGGGCGGCGGGCGTTGAGCTTCATTGCCGGAGAGACAGAGACAGAGACAGAGACAGAGGAACAACAGAAAAGAACCTAGAGACAGAAAGAGGATAAAGGCCTAGGAGAGAGAGAGAGAGAGAGAGAGAGAGAGGGAGGGAGGGAGATATGCAGATGCTGCTTTGATTAGCATCAGTTTGATGGGTTGAGTTTATGAACATTGATGAAGACAACAGTTATGGAAAAGTTTCTGTGTGAGAAGTTTGGCATTTTTTGCTTCGAAGCTGAGGAATGTCAAATTTGACGCGAGTCTTTTTCACCAACTCGGACCGGAGACTGCCACCGGTCTATGACCAGTACAACCCCAAAAAAACATGCAGCCCACGGTTCACATGCTTCTGCTGCCGGGAGAGGGTCACATTCTCACGCTAAAAACGCTTCCATATCGCCACCGGCCACAGCTTCCGTTTGTTCGCCACAATCGATCGCTGCAGCGCACCTCCGGCCACCTCGGCGCACCAAAATGTCTTCAACCCTCGATCGACCTTAGGTTCGAGGTCGAGGACCTCTATTAGGTCGACGTACGTGGTCGCGCGATGATTTATGCACACGCCAAAGAGAGATTTTGTGGATGAGGAAGGATAGGGACATGGAGGCAACGACGGTGGTTGAGAGATAGGAGATTCATCTCTTCTGTTTTGAGATACGTAACTTTTAGAGTGAATGAACTACCTAAGATGAAATAGATGGCACACTGAACCTTTCTTTAATTGCCGGAGATTAATTTCATTTACATCGATGCTAATTGTTGTCGGAATTTGAACAAACTTACTGATTCTACAACTCTTCTTTTTTTAAATTTTCTATCACAATCATTTATCATCAAACTAAGTCCGCCTCGCTGGTCCACTTGGTAAAAGGACATTCTCATCGAAATTATGAGGAATTACTCCCTTATTATAATACGGCATCAAATACGAGTTAAATTATGAAAAGTCATGTTTTTTGAGACGCAAAATCTCTGTGTTTTTACCACTAGCCGCGGTGGCTCCGCTGATTAAGTCTTCCCCACCGTGGGGGACCCACTGACCCCTTCTAGGAGGGAGAGGGTTCGACTCTCGGAGACGCTTGGCGTCTTACCCGTTCCACGGGGGTGGTGGGTCCTCCCGTGGGGCTCCAGGGTTTACCCCCTGTCACCCCGGGCCTACAGAAATTTGTTCGTGTTGGTACAGTGCGCAAATTCCCTGGGTCATCAAAAGTAAAAAAAAAAAAAAATCTCTGTGATTTTAACACTTAACCAATCCCTCAAGATTTTCGAAATAAACTATTCTTTCCTCTCTAACCCTTTTTCTCCCCCTAGCTAAAACCATCTTATACACGTTGCCCTCCCCCCCCGGTTCACTCGCAGGCAGAGAAATTCTTGTTCTTCTTTGCGTGTGGGAAACCCCCAGCTTCAGAAATTAGTGGAGCGACTTGTAACCTTTTTGACAGAAACCTAACAGGTGATCAATAGTCTCTTTTACAAGATTATTGCGAACTTCTGATCGGCAAAAGACAATTCGCTAACCATTTAAACTTATGATATAAAAGACTATTAAGGATTTCCATAGGATATACCGCCAATCGGGCCGTGACAGTAATTAATGGCCTTTTCTTTTTGCATGAAGAGTAGTGCTTCACCGCATTGACAATGGATCTAATGGTAATCCTTCAAAAAAATAGAAAAAAAAAATTGAAGAGACAAAAGTTTATGATTTGCCCCTTTTTTTAAAGTTGCGGAAAGTTTGCTTGACTGATGATGCCTTAAAACAATGGAGCAAGAGTGAGCACCGATCCAAGATAGACCCTAGAATCAAACCGAACTAATCCTATCCAGCTGGTTTTGATCCAGGAACGAATCCACTTCTCGATTCCAATATTTGGAATAAGCTATTACTAGGCCGGTGTTAAACTAAACCAAGAAACCTAATTCTTTCGTTTTAGTTTTACCTTGCATCTTGTATTCTTATTGTTACTCTACTATTTTGCTGTAACTATTATCTGTCTAAGGAAGTGTTTTACAAAAGTTTGTCCTTTAAAAGAGTAAAGAAAATGAAAAAAAAAAAAAAAATGGCTAGTTTCCATATAGATCCTGGAATCGGATTGGACCAACAAGGTCAGCTTCAAGATTAGTTCTAAGATCGACAAGATAGGTTTCAAGTTTCAAAACTAGAAACTAAATCCAACATGAGAGATTCCGAGTTTAGTGCTTAAAACTTACCCATCCATCCTTCACCCATATTTTAGAGAAACCAAAATGCTTATTGACCTTGATATTGAAAGGCTATTTCATAGATCTCACCAAAATGCTCTTTAGCAGAATATTCAAACAGGCGACCTCCAATTCTTAAAATTGAAAATTCTCCTATGCTTGAAAAGTATGCCGGCTTGGAGAGGTTAAGTACAATAGATAATTAGATAGCTGGAACATATACATCAAGTTAGTTAAAATTTTGGACCCATATTTAATTGGGTGGAAAGTACTTTTCATCATTAAGAGGTTTGACTTTCCACCCAAAAATTGCCAGAAATGCTCTCACCTTTCTTTTTCTCGGCTAACTCTCGAACTGTTTACTATAGTTTATTCATCCGAGTTTGTGCCCAGATCTATTAAAGGCTACTCAGGATATAAACAAACTCGTGAAGATGACTGAGCAATCGAAATGATTCTCTCGAACAGCTCATGAGCCAAAAGCTTGTCAACCACTTTGCAAGAAAATGGTATTAAAATATGGATCTGCCTAAAGCCTAGTTGCAACCAGAGCTAACATATGCAAGTCATATTAAAGTTCTTTGGACACCAACAGAGCATAATTTTGACCTGAGTACATTGAGGAAAATGTATATTATTGTTATAAATATGTAGTGTTGAGAATTAAGTTGTAATATCATTGTAATCGTGAACTGCCATGACATGTCACAAACATGACTAGAGCAATGTGATTTTTTGAGACTATATGTCATTCACTATTGCTAGCTGATGTCACTAAATCCAAGCCAACATCACATCGTTGCTCATTCCAGCATGGTCTGTACTCGTTAGAGTATCTATCGTCAAAGCGACTAGGTTTATTAAGACCGATCTATAGAAAATAGTGGGCAGTTAAGTAAGTGAGAGCCATCTCTAACACTTGATAATAATCTACCATGCTATTTAGTATACAAAATTTTGCGACCCAAACTAATTAAACATAGTATTTCTCTTTGTCATAAATAATTTTGAATAACAATGGCAAGTATCCGGATTTCAATCGGTTAGACAATATTTAAAACGTATTTAGCTAAGCTGTGTTTTTGTGAAGAGCATCAAATAGCAAATTATTACAAGCAAAACGCTCTCATATATTTTTTCCCTTTCGACATACGGGGTATTAAATTAAGTTTGACCTCAATACTTTAGAATACAAGCAACGACATGTGGGGCATACAGCTCATGAGTGTAATCATGGCTGTTATACTTATCATTCTCTCTTTTTCGATCTAAAGGTGGCATGCTTCTTGCGCATACTTGTATTTCGGTTTTTTTTCTATCATTTCTACATAGAGCAATTATATGCTTTTAATGCGAAATAGATGACGCGTCGGTCCATCAAATTATATAAGTATAGCATTAATTAACTTTTTTTCTTCTAAAGTTGGACGTGATTCATAAGTGAACAACAAGATAGGCAGGAGAGAGAATGAAGGAGACAAAAGATCATCCTTGAGAAAGCAAGGAGTCAAAGACAGCCCCCCGAATGTTGCTGCTTTTCATTACAGTGCAAAAGCTCTAGGGCATGCAACCCTGTAAAAAGGTCCTTTTGTTCCTACCATGATGTGAACTTGCATGTGGGTGTCATTGTGTCTATATATATCATATGTTAGAGTTTTAAGACAAAAGTACTAAATCGGTTCATAAAGCAATGTGGTAAATTTATGTTCAACTTGTCACGTCACTCTATAAGCTGATTTAGCAGGTGAATGTTAAGTGTACCTAGCATTACTCATATTGACTCACAGACGTCAAATTGAGACCTCCTCTTATGGCCCGATGGGATTGAAGCTCATGGGAAGAACTCAAAAGGTAGGAGTAGCGCGCGTCATGACTCGATGTCAAGTTGTGCTCGAAACTATTAATCGAGACCACCACATTTTGTCACCAACATGAAGGTTTGAATACATGTATCATGACAAAATTACAGATCTACCAAATTGGAGTCAGAGGATGAGGGAGAGGATTATGCCCAAAATTTGAAGAATATGATAACAATTGTGAGTATGTAAACACTTCAGGGGCAGTTATGTAAGTTTGTCTTTGTGAGATTCAATGTTGGTCTCACTTCCGATCCACGTTTCTTAACATCCGATTTCGACTTAGCTGGTCTCAAATGGTGCAAGATTAATTGAGTTAGACCACATCTAGTGATTCTCCACATTTATGTAATATGCTTTTGTAGGTTCAAATACTAGAAATGAATATTAATTTGAATTTCAGAATTTGTCTATTTTGGGAAATGATTCTATGATTGGCAAGTGTTTTCCTTTCTTCCTCCCCTTTTTAGGTTTAATCTGTTCTCGGCTTGTACGTCAGTAAGTTTATGCATCATGTACTTAGTATGCAAGCATCAAGATAGTTAGCTCTCGGTGGGTTAGTTTTGTTTAGGAAGTTTTTGTTTTCAAATTAAAACACCGTCCATGAGAACAATTTTGAAGATATTCTAGATCCTCGCATGGCAATTCTTTCAAGTACTCCTAAGACCACTGATATAAAGAATTAATGCCATTAAAAAAATCTCAAAACTATAGACTAATTGAAGAACCAGAAGCATCTACAGAGCACTCCTGGCTTAGAAACCACACGAAGATAAACAAATGGAGCCCTAATCCATCTCATAAATTATAGACTGACCAAAGAAAGCACGTGGTAATATAGGATGTGTGTCTAGCAGTGCATGGAATATTTGAACCCAAAATTTTGGTTAACGGGCCAAGGCTTCGATAGCACCTGCTCCTAGCAAGAAGTCTTCCTTTGTCCACGAGGTCACTTTTGCCAAGCCTGACTCCCCCGAAAGGCCCCGCGTTGGACCGCCATTGAACTCCACTCGTATTATCTCTTCAATAATTCCAGACGCCCTCTTTTTAGGGTCCTATTTCATCCGCTCTTTCCAAAATCAACTTTCCGTAAGCGTTCCATTCGTTACTCCATCAAAATGCATGTGTCAACATACGTAGCAAACAATTGCAAAATGTATTAGATGTGGTGGAATGATAGATCCGACGTGAAAAAAATCCACATGTGCCAACACACGTGCATTTTAACGAAATATTAGACAAAATGCTAATGGGTGGTGGATTTGGGTCAAAGGTAATAATGGCTTGAGATTTTTCGCGAGATGGAAATTAGTATGGAGTAAAAGTGTCACGAAGATACGGCTATGAGGTTTTTAATGGGATTAACCTATAATAAAGTCGATCTCATTCATTATCTATGTGACCTACTACATTTTTTATTGCATAGTTGGTTATAATAGTCGGTAACAAATAATTTAAGTAAGACGCGATAGAGGGTTTTGCTCGAGCAATGACATAGCATTATAGTAACGTTGGAAACACTTGTAAATGTTTAATTTTGTTAATTTTTTCACCACAAGCAAGTAAAGGAAGATTTTCTCAGGGCCTTTTGGGAGTGGTCAGGCCTCTATTTCTGGTTTCGAAGCCTGGTCCAATTCAAGCTCAAAACCCTAGAAGAGATATGTCCAGTTCATAGGATGGACTGAATTTTCTTGACATGGGCCGTCTAAATCTTCAAATTTTTTCCCTTTTTTTTTTTTGCCAAATTTTCTTCCCATTAAAGCACACCCTTTTCATACTTTCTTTTTCAAATGAGTAATGATTTTTCTCCCTCTCTTCCAAATTCCCATTCTGAAAGCATAGATTTGGTCTTAGCCACAAGAATAGCTGCTATGAAGAATCTAATGGTTATCCACTTGGCCTCTTCCTCATTAATGGGACTAATTTAATTGTGGATTATTATGTCTCTTGCTCTATAGGGTCAGTTTAAAATGCTGCCTTTCATTAGAATTCTAATTTCCAATTTGGCCGACGGATCTGAGGACAAGAAAATTAGCATACGGAATCATTTCTTTCATCCCATTCTTAGTAAAAGAATCCTTTCTTTCGGGAGAGTATTACAACAATTGAAGTATTTTCCAATTGAAATAAAATTCGGTCCCCGATTCTAATAAGTATAATGCTTGTTAGGATTGCAATTGAAAATAATTCATCTCTAAATCAAATATATTTTTTATTCAATTTAGAACAAGGGAATTGAGTAAAAAATAAGTAACTGTATCAAAATATATAAAACAGATAGATACATATATACGTTTGAGTATATATGATAAAGAATTAAAAAAGAGAAAGAAATAAAAATATGAACAGCTTCTGTTTTTTTTTTTTTTCTCTTGTTATAATTGCTTGGAGATTACTCTCAAACAAAGGATCCTTTTCCTTGGTTTGATGTAGGAAGAAATAAGTCACAGAAACTACTGAACACAAATTTTCAATTTGAAATTAAAAAAACAGAAGCATACATCAATCACACGATAACTATACGATGAACACAACTTAATTCGTAAGCAAACAAGAAAGAGAAGTCAGATTATTAGAGACAATAGAATCTTAGTATAAGACTACTCACTTCGATCATACTGATTATTTGACCGATCAACAAAACCAATTTTTTTTCAATAGTAAATGTTAGAGATAAGTAGGGATTTCTCTTAAATAATTTCATATGTTAGAGATATTTGATAATTATGTTGATTTTATATATTTTTCAAGATTATGCATATATCTCGATTTAATTGTCCATATTTTGATTGCTATATGTTACTTAGATAGTCACCCATAAAGCTTATAAATAGGTGAATGTACTCTTCACTATGTCGATGACAACTTTTCAATATGTTGCTTGTCTGATAGCGGTGAGTTTGGTGGTGATGTTGGCTTCTCGAAACAAGAATCAGAGCATGTGATGTAGCACAACCACCGAGCACTCCGATGCACACCCATCCATCCCCATAACAGTGTTCACCACATGCCTCATTCGCTTCTAACCAAGTGCTACAGTAGTAATGTTAATGTAACAATAAGGGTGATGCGTCGGTCGCCAAGTCAAGTTTTTCTTTTTCATGGACGTAATTTTCAACATGGCAAAGTGTCTTCACAGAACTTTCGCTCGGCAAAGCTTGGCTTATTTCACTTGTTCTAGTTATTTCAACCGTATCGGCTGCATCTGTTCAATTACCATTCCGACAACAAAGTCGATTGCAAAGGGCACATGTTGCTAGCCTTTGATTCTTAACTTTTCAATTATTGTTTTTGAGAAGTTGATGCCACCACCAATCTCGCTACCATCAGGCAAGCAACATACCGAAATCACGGAAGCTTGGAGCCATGAATTTTGAGTTTAAGAGGATGTTAGATTCCCTGTCTATCTTTGTCTTTCCAACAGAGAGGGAATACGAAGGACAACGCAGGGTCTCACACCCCAGGCGGATCTCCCGTTTGTTTCCTTCTTGAGCCTTTCAAGGACCTGCTTAGGGATAATTAGAGAATTCCCTAGAATAATTTCCTATGTTAGATATATTTGATAACTCTCTTGATTCTATGTATCTCTCAAAATTGCGTTATTGCATGTATATCTCCCTTTGATTGTACATATATTGATTGATATATATTATCTTAAATAGTCATCTCATAAAACTAATAAATAGACTGTACTCTTCATTATGATATATTAAAATATATTAAAATTTCTCGATTCATATGTTCCGCATATTTCGTTAACCATAGAAATGCTGGATTTGATAATTTGATGGTGAGCATCGACTTCCTGTTTTTTCATCCAATCTCTTATTTCAGAAATGAAAATAAAGAGACAGTGACGCATTGCACGAGATACAAAGTCCGGATACATAGACATTTTTAATGACTTTTTTTTTTATAAATTCTCAAATTGTTATCAGTTGCTTTTGGTTAATTTGTCGTGCATTTTGTCGGATGGATGATGGATTAGCACTGCAATCTAGTGGTGCGTCTTTTGAAATTTCACGGAACTTCGACAAAGCGGACAAGTGCCACGCATTGCGACTTTATACACGGTCCAAAATCCGATTGTCGACGTGAAGTTGTCCACGAAGAGGAGTCAGAGACGTAACGATTTTGACCAGTCCAAAACCCTATGAACGTAAGACTCAATCCCATTCGCAAAAGTCGGATCGTGAATAGCGCTAGACTTTTGCAATAATAGGGGAACCGATCACGAAAAATGTGTTGAAGTATAGAAAGATTTGTTTACGCCAGGCATAACAACCTGGGATGTAAGAAGTCTAACTCGAATGTTTTTCCTGAAGCCATTCTTCGGAATCGTGTTTTGATCTTCATTTGGATCGACAGATATAATTGGCGGCTATCCACTGAGGGGCCGCATGCGCAATTAAATCCGCTTACATGATTATCAAATTCGTATCTAGATGATGGTAAAAACTCGATGATTTGGAACAAAACTTGAGCAGTTATTATTCAGGGGCGCACGAGATCCTGTTGTGGAAGACAGCGGCTAATGTCTTGCCTTGTCGAACCAACTCGGGTGGAGTTATTCACATCCCGAATGCTTCTTGCCAGTTGTGTGGAAATTCAGAGGAAAACTAAGTCCATTTGTTAACAAGATTTTGTGAGGGCAGAGTCCATGGGGTATCATATCATCCGTTTGGGACTTCCAGTCGCCGGAAGGGATGGTGCACTACTTTCTTGATCCAGGGCGGACAGCTTAGAAAATGGTTTCATGGACCACAAATTCTTCACCCTTTATGCAGAAATTATTTGTACTAGAATGTGGCATTATAGAAATGCAACGTTACATTCTTTGTACTAGAATGCGGCGTCAAACAAGAATTTATGGAATTTTCAAACATGTTTATGGAAGGGTACACAATCGAGATAAGCGAGGAAGCCAATCCTCCTTGGGAAAGGAATCACTCATGGCTCTCTTACTCTTATCAAGGGCTAAAGTTTAATATCGATGGTACACGGAAGGATAACAAATGGGCCATAGGTATAATTGCACTATTGGCAAGAGGCGCTAATATTTAAGCATGGACGAGACGAGGAAGGTGGAACTCACCGATATAAGTGGAAGCCGTAGCTCTTCTTCTCGCCTACAAATCGGCTTAGTTCCTCAGCATCCATCAAGTGGTTTTTGAAAGTGATTGCAAGATCTTAATCAATGATATTCAACGAAAGGGTCCTCTTACCTTTAGAGAATTCAAGCTTTCATCTCGAGCCCTCATTTTTATCTTTGCAACAATATGAGGAGTTCGACATGAGCTCATAGACTCAACAATGGTGATGGTCATGAGCTTGCAAATTGAGCATTTCATCATAAAGGAACTGCATATTATTTTCTCTTTAATAATGTCTAATTTAGTCTTTTCGACCAAAAAAAAAATGTCTAATTTAGAGTTAATGAAAATAATGTTTATGGAGTCCTCTTTACTTTTATCATTTTGACTTGGGTTCTGGTTCTTTTGTGGAATGGTTTTTATCCCCTGTGAACAAGCTTAAATTCGTCGTTGGTATTTACTTTATCATTTTGACTTGGGTTCTGATACTTTCGTGACATGATTTTTTTTTATATCCCTGTGAGCAAACTTAAATCTGTCGTTGGATGTATGCATAAACCCAGACCGTAGAATAGCTGGAGAAGTGTAGCACGTCGAGGGAAAGAGACCTCGGTTCCACAAGACATTGATTTATATGAATGAGTCCATCTAGGTAGAGACACGAATCAGGGCGTACGCTTTTTGGGGTGGCCCAATATATACGCCCTCTGGAAATAAGGGAGAATGATTGTCTTAGCTTTTTGACATTTGATCTCCTTTTGCTAATGCTTTACTAAGCACACGCTTTTAAGTGGCATCCGAAAGATCAACGGGCACACAAACAACACACACACACACACACACACAAGCACACAAAGTGGCCACTTTTCCAGCACCAGGAATTTTGATCGTTCGATTTTTTAATGAGAGGAAGTGATATTTCGTCAAAGTCAGGAAAGCAATGTAAAGGCAAAAGAACCAGGTTCTCCCCACTTGGGAGAGGGAATTGGACAGAACCCAACAACAAAGAAAAACCACGGAATTTCTATTAATAGTAAAATCCAAGTGGCGGAAGAAGTAGCCCACTCAGCTACCCATCCAATGGGCAAGATTTCAACTTTTTTCCCCCTTTTTCCACATCTTTATGATGGCTTCTTTCCACGGAAAAGACCAACTTTTTCCACAGTTCAAGGATCATCACCATCTCTCTCTCGTCAATATTGGCCAACCCATGTGTAGACAAAGAAGTTCTCCATTTATTTTCTTTTGGGAACCAGATCTTTCAGAGAAAAGGAAAATCTGGTGATATATCATGGTCACTATCAATGGTTGTAAGCTTCTGTTCAGAAGTTTAAGAATAGACAAGTCACATGTGAATTGAGCCCAAGGCTCCAAATTATTAAGAGCATTTAACATGAGAGAGAGAGAGAGAGAAATCTGGTTATCAAAGCAACTCCCCCACTTGAAAGTTGGAAGTATTATAACTAATTTCACCTCCTGACTTCGAAGCAAAGGTTTCTAATTATCTGAAGCTGGATCACTTCCCTTTAAATTAGTAATTCTTATACCACCATGCATCCGAGTGTGCTGAGCATCCTCAGATTGGTCATCTCACAGTCACAATTTCGAAATAGGATTAATCTCAAGTCAAAAGTTAAATCATGATGAGAATATGTGCATGATTAACAGTTATGTGCATGATTAACAGGGCATCACTAAATAGACTTTGACATGAAATCCTTTAGGTAGAGAGTCGGTGGTGGAAGACGTGCTTTAACAAGCGCCAGTGGCAAAAACAAACTGATTAACCTCCGAGATAATATTATTACATGGAGTAAAATGGAAAAAGGAAAAAAAAGAAAAAAAAACCAGTGGCTGCCCACAAACTTTTGATTGGAATTTGAGGGGTCCTTATGCACACCTGGTGTAACTCCATTACCTTTCTCCAGTCCATACAACAAGGGTGAACCCACAAGAATGATGACTGAAAGAGAGAGTGTGGTTTGGTGTTTGAATGAAGTTTTCATCAGTTGATTTTCCAGCTTAACAGTGATTGATTTACAAGTCTAAAGTGTAATGCGGGGGTGGTGGGGGCAACGGAAAGGACAGCGCTAGGAACCAGTGTTGTACCAAATATGGAAGTGAAGGTGATGGTGGGGGAGATTCCTCCACAGTTGTGTAGAGTGGCCATTGGTGGATTATACATCTTCGCACCAAACCCATGTCCCTAAGCTACAAGGGTTTTTAGAAGGGCTGCTTTTTCTCTTGGGGGTGCTCTTGGTTTTTGGTAAGTGGGATGTCGTGTCAAGGGGTCTTCTATAGATGTCTTGTCCCTGTCTCATTGGCTATTCACTCTTCCTTTCTTTCTTTTGGCCTGTCACATTTTGGGTCGTGTCACAAATTGGGAATCCATTCATGGAAATCTCCATTTGCATAAACAGTCCCATCTCTCTGCTTATCTTCTTCCTTTAGCTTTTCTTCTTCTCCTTTGCGAACGGATTTAGAATGTGATTCTGCATTAGAGATAGTCTGAGGCCCAAAAAAAAAAAAAAAAAAAAAGCATGCATGGCCATGGAGGAGGGGCATTGGATCGTGGGAGAGGTTGTACGTGCTGAGGCATTTCCACTTGCACATATTCCGAGAATGCAATAATTGAGGTCGACATAATTAGAAGAAGCGGTCTAATTATATGTCCATATGACAAGACACGGTGGAATCAATCCTTCAAAATTCAAACTATTTCAGATTTAAAGCTCTGTGTTACTAGTGTAATTCAAGTGATTGGGAATTTACTTTGTGCTTGATCCATCATTGAAAGCTTACTCACATATACTACCTGCGACAATTGAATCCACGTGGATTCCTTGGATATAAGGATATCGCCATGTATTTCATCATAACCAAACATGTCCTACAATTAATCTTTAGCAAAGTGATGTCATTGAATTTTTAATTTATTTAATACAGTCTATAAATTTTTTACACATGTTCAATTTAGTCTATGAATTATATGAAAATATTTAATATTGTCCATCAACTTAAGTTAATAAAAGGATAATATCGAACATTTTTATATAGTTCAAAAGGTTACATTGAATAAATTAAAAGGGATTACATTAAATAAATTAAATATTGTATTAAAATTTAGATTGTATTAAAATTTACACATTACACATTAAACCAAAGTTTATTGACTATTCATGTCATCATATCTCAGTCTTTCGATGGACGGTTGAGAAACATGCCAAGAAGAAAATTAGAAGAGATAGAGATTATCATCAAAACTCAAAAGAACCATACAATAGGGAAATTCATGAAAGGAGAAGGAAGGCAAGAAACTAAACCCTGAGATTTTTACACGTATCAACTACATAATTTAAAATTTTAAAAAAATTTAGCTAGAAAAAACAACATGGTTTATAGTCAATAATACAAGTAAAGGATCATGTTCCTTCCAACCACATTCATGTGTTTTGTAGGACACATGGCTGGGACGATGAGGAAAAGAACTAATAATCCAAGAGTACCCAGAATCGAATACTCTCGGACGCGACAACGAGCCACTAAAGGACACGAAAGGATGGATTAGAGCGACACCAATTGACTAATTAATTAAGAAAATTGAAAAGTAAACGGCAAGAAGTGAAGTCATATCCGACCACCCTTTTTGGTGACAAGCATATATGTCTGCAATCCAAAGGTGGTGAAGAGCGATTTTCAGAGAGCAAGTGATGGAGATATTGAATATATCCCTTTGGCCACGAGAGAGCTGGTCACATGAAAGCCGCAACTTCTTGCCCTTTAATTTATTTATTCAATTATATTTCGTTGCCCCTTTTTTTTTAACATGGCTTCCGAATATTGAGGTTGATCTAATTAAGACACGTTGTTGGCCCATAAATAGACCGACCCATCTGCTCTTTCGGCAATTTTCTTCTCTTATTATCACCTAATTATGTTTTTCGCTGCCTTAATTTTTCCATGTTGTGAGGGTAACAATTAATAAACAACGAGGGAAGGGATGAAATAGCAATCGTTTTTTGGTTGCTCTTTTTTTGCCCTATGGCATTGGGATCTATGCCCCAGCGGCGAGGGCATGCCATAAACGTTTCGTCGAATCGGGAGGATTTTTTTTTCTCTTTTGGCAGTGAAAAGACCAAACGTTTTGGCATCAAGTGGCACTCTCGTACGAATGTTCGTTCCCATGAGGAGCATCCCATCTTGTCGAGACAACAGTGATGGCTCCTCTTGTTCCCGAGTATTTGCACGTCAAGCCGTGAAGCCCTGTCATTTTCGAATTAGCATTATCAATGGCTATTGTTAAAGCACGCGAACTTACACGTATCACTACATCGGCCTAATATAAGAGTCCATGAATAGGTACGCACTGGATTTTTTTTTACATTAAAATTTGCCATCCAAAGGCCGATATCATCATTGTACTAAATCCTAATGGGAGGAGCTCGTGCTTTTAAAAGCTATTTGTCTCCCTAATCTCTCTCGATGATGGTCCAATCGAGACTCAAAATTACAACCCCCTTTGATAATTAATAAATAGGCCAATTAGGCACTTGTGGCCAAGGTAACATTTATCCAATATCATCACTCGAGCTAAGAAGACCCACTTGGCCAAAACTTTAAAGAAAAAAAGAAAGAAGAAGAAGGGAATAGTGATGGAAAGTAAGATGGAATATAATGTAAAGAAAGTAGGTTGACTAAAAGTTCATGCGCATTTGAGTGTTGGCCCAACAAAGAATGAAGTCAAATCCCATCAACTCTTCTCACACACACACACACACATATATAGATATATATATATATATATATAGATATATATTATATATAATTAGATATATAGATATAGATATAGATATGCATGTGTGTATGCAAAAGAGCTGTGGATTTTTCAACTTCAAAGTGAGAGGAACTTTGAAAGAAATCGTTGCACAAAGTGAGTCTCCAATTAAAAAATTCGTCGTGGACGATTGAACGGGAGACGCAATTCGGGCATCGGACATGGTCCCCTATCTCTCTCTCCATCTCTCTCTCTCTCTATCTCTAAGAGCATCATCCCTCAGATATGGAGATCTTCTTGATCTGACTCGCTTGTTTTATGTGCTCCAAAGCTTTTAACTTTCCGAAAGCATGTGTTGCGCACGGCTGATATATGAACATCGATTGCACAAGCTAATGCATCCTCTTTTTTTATAAGTGCGCATGTTCCGATCTTGATAAAACTCCTCACGCCCACATGTCGGAATACGGACCGACTTTTTAAAACCATATATCATGGTTCACACAACGCTGGCGAACAATAAAAACGGTCTTAGTCAAAATTATTAGGAATTTATTCTATTCGACGGTATGGAATTAAAGTGAAATTCCAGATAATGGCTTTTGAGCGGTTGATTAAGTCCGTCTCCGACCCAATCGCACGCGGACAAAACAGAGTGTAGAGACCCGGTTGAATAATTTGACGAGAGAAAAGAGAAGTCTGGGAACCTTCGATACCATTTCTCTCCAATTCGAAAAGATTAGTTTTAGACCGAACGCCTTATAATCATATATAAGAACCGAAAGGAAGAAGTGGAAGGCCTAACTTTGTTGCGTTCGTACCGGAAGTTCGTGGATGCCAAAGGCATGATGGCGATGAGCACTTACTGATCTCGTTGATATTCCCCCTCGAGAAGCTGAAAGACAAAATTTGCTTCTCGATAAGCGACAAAAAAAAAAAAAAAAAAGAAGAAGAAGAAGAAGAAGAAGAAATTATTATAAAGGAATCGGCTTCTCAGAATTGCTTGTGTCGTGCATTCTCTAGTCCCTTTTATCTTCCAATAATATGCATAATTATTTATCTGGTTAGAGATAATCAAATGGAAAAAAAAAGGGTTTAAAAATAAAGGAAACATTATAAGACATAGATTTTGTAAAGGAAATAGTTATCCAATTAGTTCTAAACATATTATAAGGATGTCAATTTAATCATAAAATTTTACACGAGATGCTAACATAATATTTCCAGCCAATTATTGCCGGTAATTGTCGACGTTTGTCTGTCATCATTGTCCATCGCCACATTAGTGATTCTTGATTGTAATTAGTCAGATGGATTATTATTGAAATTTTGTACAAAAGCATAGGACCACGTTGGCGAATTGGCAACCATGTTAAGTGGTTGAGTAATTTTTCCTTTTGCAGAGAATATGGAAGCATTGCAAGTGACTGAGAACAATCCTAACAGGAATAAATGTGTGACATAGACAAAGACATAAAATTTGCATTTTAGGGCATAACTTTTTCTCTTTTTTCCCCTCGCTTACTTTCAATTATTCTCTTTTTCCAGGTGCATCGTAAAAAAGAGAGTCCTTGACGTCGGGATATGAAAAGAACATGCTCATCCTTCAACATGTTTATATTATCTTTTTTTTTTCTGTTTTACTTGTAAATTCTCGAACGAGTATTTATTCCCTCATTCCAGCCAATATTTATGAGTTCTTGATGCTCGCTCGATTTTCTCATAAGTATTGAAACGTTTTCATTATTATGAAAGATATAATGACTACGTCATACCTCATCAAATCTATAGTTTTGAATACTAATTTCTCCACAGAATTATGAAACTTTCGGAAAACAGAGAATCAATACTATAGAAAAGAAAAAAGGGAGGTTTGGGATGATTTTGAAATCTTTTCTACTAGGGAATCCAGTATCCTTATGCATGATTCTGAATTAATTCATCCTAAATAGCAAACCAAGTTCCTGTCTACTGGCTTAATAAACTTTTTGAATTCGGGATCTCTTTTAACACCATGCTCAAGGCAAAGGTCGAATTTATTCGACCTTAAAACGGGACACGGTTCACAATCACAAGTCATTATTCAGCTCAACATATGTGCTGCACGTACCTCTCAATATACCCAACCCTCATATTATTATTATTTTTTCCCTTCTGGCTTCCCCGATAGTTATCCAAACGCCAGATATATTAAGATTAGCACCACAAATCGTATTCATATAGCGACGTCATATCGAATTCAAACCGTCGAACGCGACTCATTCATTTAAGATGCCCCCGCTCCTTAGCCGCCTGGTTGGTCTAAGGAATCGATGTAAAAGGACACTAATCAAGTGGCAATAGGCGTGTAGATTCCCCAGCCCAAAGCAATCTCGCAACCCGGATTCTCCTTTTTTGCCCCGCACACATCTCCATCGCCAGCCCTCTTTTTCTCTCTCTCTCTCCCTTTCGAATGGCCTATCTATCTATCTCTCTATCATCTCTTTATGGTGTGTGTCCCTTTGGCCATTCGAGAGGGCAAAGCACGTCTAGAAAATGCACCTCGAAAGCGACCGAGCGCCCGCGAGTGCCGATCCGTCGAGACCAAACCCGCTTCTCATCCAAGGCTTTCTTCTTCCCACCCCACCTCGTTCTCGTGCCGTGCCGTACCGTGCCACGCCCTTCGTCTAAATCCTAAAGCCGGTGGAGATCTTGTCCTGGCTCGGTCCGGGTGATGCTTGCTTTTCTGCGTCGGCACGGCACGGCTTGAGGACACTCCATATCTATTGGATGCCCATGAAGAGTCTAAAATAACTCACGATTGATTCGTCACTGGACTCAAGTTCGAGTTAGCTCGATAGGCTTGTCAACCAAATTATATGAAATATTATTAATTTAATTTGAGTGAGATTTATGGAACAAAATATAATTTCGAGTGAGCCTTAAAGGTTTCTTATCCCACGACAATGAACGGATATGAATATGTGGAACAATATATAAGCGGAAGGCTTCTAGCCTTATAATTAAAGACTGACTAGGTCGATTAGACCTTACAATAGCCACGTGCAGGAGTGCAATATAATAACACAATTATTAGGTGTACTTAGCACTTTCGCGCTCGTGGACCTAAATAACACCAATCAACGGTCCTTTTTTAACATGAAAAGTCGTGTCCTTCCGTAACAGTATGTCTATTTACTGTATACTTCCAATTTGCACAACACGATTATTAGATGTACTTAGGACTTTACGTGCTCGTGGACTAGAACAACAGTATAACACCAATCGACCGTCCTTTTTTAACATGAAAAGTTGTGTCCTTCCGTAACAGTATGTCTGTTTACTGTATACTTCCAAAAGTACGTAACGTTCGAAAGAAATATCTGTCCAAACATAATTTTACTATTATAAATTTAATTTATGTGATTCAACAATTGTCACTTGTCAATTTTTTCTTAAAATAGAGCATGTATTCTCGAATTGCCTTCTTTTAAGAGTAATTCTCGTTCTGAGATTTTATTATATCCTGAAACAATTTGGTCATTAATCATTAACAATCTTATTTTGGAACCAATTTTTTTAAGATAGCGTAATCAATCACGCCATAAAATCTAAATCTTTTCACCCCAATTATTATATATATTTTCGACGTATGGACAATTAAGACGCACGGACGATGTGGTACGAGTAAAATCTCCTACATTAAAATCCAGGAGTCACCACCGCCCCCTGTCCTTAATGGCTTTTTAGCAGATACCATTATTTCACCAAAAAGCTGAGTTTCTCCTGACCCGGTCGAGTCAACTGCTTTTTTTTTTTTTTGTGGTGGTGGAGGTGGGGGTGGACTGGTGGTGGTGGTGGTGGTGGTGGGAGAAAGGTCGATGGCAGTTCAACGTGACTTTCAATATTTTTTTTGCTGGGAAAGGCAACATCTGAGGACAACCGCTCGGTATTCTTTTGGGGGGGCGAAGGAAGGAAGGCAAGAGCAGAGGAAAAAGCAGCTGAAAAGGTTGCCAAAGCGAACAAAAGAAGGTAACCAACAAAAGCACCCATCAAATCACTACCTTTTTTAACCTCTCGCCGTGTCCCTCCCTCCCATAGCTTCTCTTGAGATAGAGAGAGATAGAGAGAGAGAGAGAGAGAGAGAGAGAGAGAGAGAAGAAGAACCTTTTGATTGGTGGGGGGGACCGCCCCCTCGGCTCGGTAACGACGAGAAAAGTTTATATCACGCGACAAGCTGAGATGTGCTTTTGACGCGAGTCGGACCAAATAATTTAATTTGTCCGGCGGCCGATCGGGTCATGAAGGATGAAAATCGGTCGGTTTGACGATATCGAATCGGGATATGTCGCGCTGTATGTGCCGGCTAAAGCCCCGAGCGACTTCTCAATTGCCGTCGCGATCCGAGGTTCGGGTTGCGGTGTGGTGTGGTGTGGTGTGATAGAGATGATGACGGTGATGACGATGATGATGAGTGATATGTGTGTGGTGGTGGGTGTGGGGTGACTCTCTCCCCCCCTCTCCTCCTCTTGTCGCTCTCAACCTTTACAAAAGATGAAAATTGGTTCCCACGGGTGAACTCATCCGCTGACTCAGCCACCCGGTCCTACCGGTTCAGCAGTACCCTTCAATAACAACTCGATCCGTTTGCGTCCGATTTCACGTGAGCTCAGTTCGTATGAAATTGTTCGATCAGGTGGGATCCACGTGATCCAACGGCAAGCGCGATCCGAGCCCACTCGAGCCGGATGCACCAATGTCGAGGGTGCCGTTGGCTTAGAACACGGTAAAGATTCTTGGGAAACCTTTTGTCTCCTTTTTGATTTGCCTTTTTTGAGGTATTCACTCTTCCTTTTTGGCCCCCCTTGAAAAGAAAGTCTACGGCTTAACAAAGGTGTGTAAAGCCAAAACCTTTTGTTCCGTTACTCGATCGTAATATATTCACCAATCGAAATCAAATCGAGCGAAAGATCCGAAAACACTTTCCCCATCACCCCCCCGGGGATTCAAACCAATTCCTCCCGATCGCGCTCCTCGCCGGAGCAACCTCGGCCCTGCTCTCGCATTTTACTTAATCCGTCGAGAATTAATTTTCCGATTATCGTATTCAAACAAATAACATCAAACGGGCATAATACATGGTACTTGAAAATACGTACAGGCATATACGCGTGTGTGTGTATATAATTTTTTGGGTGGGACTATGGTACCGGATGAAATTACACGTCAGCAGACAGCGACGCTAATTGGGGGGGGGGGGGGGAGTGGGCCCACTCAAAAGTTAAGTGGACGCAGCATCTCCTCCCTCATTCTCTCAGCGAAAAAAGCATTGTGATGATGATGTGCACAGAAAGATCTTGAGATATAGCAGAATCTATACTCTCTTCTCACCACCCATTCTTTCTCCTTCCAAAAACAAAACCCCCCCCCCAAAATAAATATAATATCATATCAACATGGTATAAAAGTGAAAGCATGCATTATAATATTACTACTCGGAATAAAAAGATTGGAGTTCTTGTCGCTTAAATTTAATGAGATTTCGTCCCGATATAAAGTAATTTTGGATAGTCAATCGATTCGAGCAGTAGTCTCGTGAGCCATAAGTCGTGTTATGATAACAAGGTAGATCGGGAATCCTCGATTGACGAATTGGGTTCTAGATTGATTTACGCCGTCGATGTCTCACCTGCTTA
Source organism: Eucalyptus cladocalyx (assembly GCA_017140615.1). Lineage (NCBI taxonomy): Eukaryota > Viridiplantae > Streptophyta > Magnoliopsida > Myrtales > Myrtaceae > Eucalyptus > Eucalyptus cladocalyx. The sequence goes on along the minus strand of CM029525.1, from coordinate 3,642,651 downwards.
CTTTTTGTCGTTTACAATGTCGAGTCCGCTAAACTGTGCGAATAACATTTGAGATGATAAGAACTCGCAGAAAACACTCGCTTATGAAGTGATGTAAAAAGGACTTATTGGCTACTTAAATAAGCTGATCATTTCACGGATCGACTGTACTTACCTTTTTAGAGGAAATTCTAGAATTTAATGGGTTTTGAAATAAGCAAGCCATGTTATGCATGGATCTTGGCTTTTGTTAATCGGAATTCTACAAACAACGTTTTCATTATCTATAGTAGGAGTAAGCAGTTCCAAATTCCGTATAGGTTCCACTTAGAAACGACCCACTTTAATGATTCCTTATTTTTTTAAACCCGAAACCTACCCAATCACAAGTTTTAGAGCTAGTTTCAGATTTACCGATATTTCATCTATATTATTAATTGAATAGCTGCAATGAATCGTCATCATTAATGACTATCGCTTGCCATTATAATCCACTGATCATAACTTATATTTAGACGCATGAATAAAATGAAACGTTAATAAAATAAAGGTCTTAGTCGTAATAAGAAATCTCAGACTAGTAGTTTCTGATTATACATTCATCATTATATGCCATAAAAAATCGAAAGATCACGTGATTACGTAGACCAAGGGAAATATAAAAACTTGTTCAAGATCAAAGTTCCAAAGTTACCTCAATTTTTGGAATATAAAACTTACTCTGCATGTCTTGGAACTTAAAACTTGAGAAGTTCCCACCAATCCAATTATTCACTTTCAGATTCTACTTCGAATTATGCTCACCCGTAATCTATAAAATATCTCTACACGCCATTACTAATATATAGTTTTTCCTTCCACTTCCTCGCTTTGAAAAGGGACATCGAGACATAAAAACCGATCGATTCATCCCACGACATGCATGTCGGCCAATTTTCCATCATCTAACAAATTTCAAAGCTCCAGTAACTCTTTTCTCGTCGTCTTTGGTGATTGATTGGTCACAACGCGGGCGAGACCCTCGCCCTCCTCCGTCCCTCCCTCCGCCTCCTAGTCGACGGTGGTCTGACCGTCTGATGTGGACTGGAGGCGGGCCCCGCGCACCACCCCCATCGCCCTCCACTCAACAATCACCAAAAAGCCATCCCTTCCCCCTCCTCTTCCTCCCTCCCTCCCTCTTTCCCTTCCTCTCCCCCCCCCCCCCCCCCCCCCTCTAATAAATAATTAATACCCCGCCCTCAGCAAACGCACATTTATGCCCAAATTTCCCCCTTTTTTTTAAATTTCTTTTCTGATTTTCCTCCACTTTTTCTTTATTTATCTTTTTTATTTCTCATAAAAACGCCGACCCGAACTCTCACCACCTCCCGAAAAGAGGAAGGAAGGAAGGAAGAAGAAAAGCCGGGAAATTTTTGGATTTTCTCGGGCTCGATTATTATATACCGAGAATTCACTCCCCCATTTCATTCCTTTCCACGTTTTTTTTTTTTAATCCCTTGTATATAGTTTTCCCCGAAAATCTTAGGATTTCCCCTTTATTTTCCTTTTAATTTCTTTTTTTTTTGGCTCCCGCTCGCCGGCGATGCCTACGCCGGTCGGTGTGGCCAGGCAATGCTTAACCCCCGAGGCGGCCCACGCGCTGGACGAGGCGGTGGGCGTCGCGCGCCGCCGGGGCCACGCGCAGACGACGTCGCTCCACGCCGTCTCCGCCCTCCTCGCCCTCCCGTCGTCGGCCCTCCGGGAGGCCTGCGCCCGCGCCCGCAATTCCGCCTACTCGCCGCGCCTCCAGTTCAAGGCCCTCGAGCTCTGCCTCAGCGTCTCCCTCGACCGGGTGCCGTCCGGGCAGCCGGCCAGCGGCGGCGGCGGGGGCGGGGGCGGCGGCGGCGGCGACGACCCGCCCGTGTCGAACTCGCTGATGGCCGCCATTAAGCGCTCCCAGGCCAACCAGCGCCGCCAGCCCGAGAACTTCCACCTCTACCACCAGCTCTCCAGCCAATCCTCCATGAACGCCGTCAAGGTCGAGCTCCAGCACCTGATGCTCTCGATCCTCGACGACCCGGTCGTCAGCCGGGTCTTCGGGGAGGCGGGTTTCCGGAGCTCCGAGATAAAGCTGGCCATCGTCCGCCCCTTGCCTCACCTCTTCAGGTACCCTCGATCCAGGGCCCCGCCGCCGCTCTTCTTGTGTAACCTGAGCGAGAGTTCGGTCCCCGCTTCGGCCTCCGGCCGGCCGGGGTTCAACTTCCCGTTCTCGGTCTTTCCCGGGTTCTCGGACGGGGACGAGAATGTCCGGAGGATAGGGGAGGTCATGGTGAGGAGCAAGGGGAGGAATCCCCTGCTCGTGGGCGTGTGCGCTTATGATGCGCTCAAGAGCTTCGTGGACAGTCTCGACAAGAGAAAAGATGGGTCGTCTTTGCCGAAGGAGATTTCTGGGCTGAGCGTGGTTTGCATTGAGGATGATGTTCCCAAGTTCGTGGGAGAGGGTTTCGATAAAGGGTGTGTGGATGTGAGGTTCGAGGAGGTGGGTGGTGCGATAAGGCAGCGTTTGGGGAGTGGCGTGGTGGTCAGTTTTGGTGATTTGAGGGCATTGATTTGTGACGGGGTGCGCGGTGACGCCGTGAGCTATGTCGTGGATCGGGTGACGAGGTTGTTGGAGGCGAACAAGGGGAAGGTCTGGTTGATTGGGGCGGCGGCAAGCTACGACACGTACTTGAAATTCTTAAGTAAGTTCCCGGCTGCCGAGAAGGAATGGGATTTGCAGATTCTGCCGATCACGACGCTGCGGCCCTCGGTGCCTGAATCTTGCCCCAGGTCAAGGTAAGTAGTAGACTGTCTTGTTTGTGCTATCTCGGGATTGATATATTTGCAGAAGTAGTGATCCTTAAAACCGAGATTTGAAAGTTAGCATTGGTTTTTGATATGTCTTGATTGAGGAATCCTGTTTCTATGACTGAGGCCTCTACTTGATCTTTTGCTCAAATGAAAATGCAGCGTCCTGAGCATGTGCATGTACGTAGTAATCTCCGTGTGTCTCTTTGTGCTTTTACGATTACAGTCACGCAATTTTTGTCAGACATGTTCTGAGATGGACTGGTGGGAGGGTTCGTTTAATTATTTAAATGCTGAGGAAGTAAGAGGCTTTCATGTGTTGAGTTTGATGTGCTTTATTTAAATGAACACAGATACTTTTGTCCATGGTGCTTAGACGACTTGTTGATCTATCCTTGTTGTCTTACGTATATCAATTGCATAATTTTTTAGGCTTATGGTTCAAAGATTCAAGCGTTCTTTAGATTATGCAGCTCAGGCGTTGTTTGGATCTAGAATTCTGCCAAGTTAGTGGTTAGGGTATTTTTTAGTTTTTGCGGAAAGAGTCCAGGAGCTAAATCCAGCAAACTCGTGCATTATTTTGATTATGTGACTGCTGTTTGTTTAAAATTTCTGAACTTTTCATCATCTTTCGATTGCCTTAGGTTGAAATGATACTATTAGATTGGACGGAGGTGGTTTTGGATTTTTTTTTTTTTTTTAGACTATTGCTTTCTTCCTTGCTGCAGAGACACGTGCTTAAACAATACAAAGAATTTTCTTTTCTCTCTTTTTTTTTTGAGGCGATTGGTTTCGCCTGATTACTGCGAGGAAGAAGAGTGCTTCTGCTAGATAACCTGATTTGCAAGATATAAGTTCCGGGCTAATATTTTGGCGAATTTTAATATGAAGTGACTTGTAGACCAATATCACCTACCATGGCTTCCTCTGTTGACAATGGCCAAGGAAAAAGACAAAAGCAAAACCTTGCCACCCAGAGCAGAACTGTTGGGCTACTTGGGATATTATGTCTTATTTCATCGTTTCTCTAGTGTAAAAGGGCTGAGACCTTTCCTTTCGGGTCCTGTCTCATGTAGTCATAGAGTATGAGGATCTCATGGATTTTACTTAGTTCTTCATACAAATTTAATTCATAGTCTATTAAAACTATATTATAGAGACAAATTTGTTTCAGAAATGCTGAGAACTGACCAGTTAACCTCCATAAAATAATTTAACCAAATGATTTGGTTCAAGAGAAAGTTTATCAAAAGGCCGGAAGAAGTAACGATATCTGCTAAGATAACATGTGAAAGTATCAGCACGCTCAAGTAAGGGACTTAAAGACACTACTGAGGAATGGGACTTTTAACTTCCACTCCATGAAACGATGGAAGGAAATTAACCCTGAACAACCATGTTCCAGTTTTCTTTTATCCAAGTTTTAAGCCATTGTTGTATTGCTGACTAAAGAAATTATATTGTGATACGGTTTCCTTACTTTTATAATCAGTCGGTAAGTTCCTGCATTGCCATTAATCAAATAGATTCTCAGCCCTTGAAGTGAAGAATATGCATTTTCTTGACTATATGAGTTTGGAGTAGTTACGCTAATCTTGACTAGTTTTTAACTTGGATTTGACTCAGCTTGATGGAATCATTTGTTCCTTTTGGGGGATTCTTCTCGACATCCTCAGACTCAAATAGTCCTGTGATGAGCATGTCATACCAGTGTGTAACATCCTGTCATCTATACGATGACAAGTGTGAACAAGACAATGTGGCAGCTAGAAAAGCAGGATGTGCTTCAGTGGCAGATCGGTATCAGAATAGTCTGCCTTCGTGGTTGCAGATGGCTGAGCTTGGCATAAAGGGAACTGACGTGAAGGTGTGTTTTGGTTCCTCTCTCTGCATCCCTTGTGCATGACATCTTCGCCAGAATATCTGGGGTCTGTAACAAAGTTTTAAAACATTCTTGTTTCCTGTTTATAGCCCTTAACAAGTTGTTCTTGTTTGAGCAATTTGTTTTGCCTAGAGAACTGAAGGTAAACTTTAAGTCTCTGTCTCGATTGTAGATCTTAAGGATGGCCAATCCAGTGAAACCCTTCTTTTATCTGTTTTGATGGCCATATTGTATCTTTTTTTCCTGCAGGGGAAGGATGACAGCTCAGTGCCGAGCCCGGTGGATGCTGAATTGCAAAATGAATCGGATGAAAGTTGTCGGCATTCTCCTAAGGATCAACCGCTTCAAAATGTTCATCGGGCGGGTTCTGAAGTTCAAAGTGTCATGGGTTTTCAGTCTGCTGAGGAGAGACAGGAGACCACTGATAATCAAAGCCTCACTTTGAAAACAGATTCATCTCCACAAGAGACTAGATGTAGAAGTGTGAGTTCATGCACATCCACAGAATCCCGTAAGTTGATGACTTCACATTTAGGCGTCCACCTTCCTCCAGTTCCCAAGACTACTAAGGAGAGTTTCTTGTCCAAGTTGTGGGAGAACCCTTCGAGAGTGGAAGGTAAGGGGGACCCAGGTGTAGCTGCGTCCCCCAAATTCAGTGGCTCCAACTCAGTCGTCGATGATGAAAGTCGAACATCTCCTGCTTCTGTGACTTCTTTGGCAACAGGTTTAGGCTTGGGAATTTGCTCTCCCCATGATGATAAGGAGTTGAAGCAGTATGCACATCCCAGTCACTGTACAATTCCAACTAGTGGTAATCTATTCAGCAGATGTGCTTGTAAAAGTTTACCGGAATCTTTATCCAGCTCATATCCTGACACTGGCTATCCAACTCACCTGAGAGATTTCAAGGTACTTTCTGGAGCTCTCATGCAGAAGATTGGTAGGCAAGTTGAGGCGATAAATGTCATCAGTGAAAAAATTGCTCTTTGCCAATCAAGAAACAAGGACCGGTCGAGAGCCAGTTCTAGAGGGGACATGTGGTTCACTTTTCTCGGTCTCGATAAAATTGCTAAAAGGAGAACTGCCGTTGCTCTCTCTGAGGTACTATATGGAAGCAAGAAGGATCTTATCTTTGTGGACCTAGATGCTCAACATGAAAGTGGCCACGCGGACAGAATCTTAGGTCAACAAATGAATCAGTATGATGTGAAATACCGTGGAAAAACTGTAGTTGATATCATTGCTGAGGAGATGAGGAAGAAACCCTTGTCTGTTGTCTTGCTTGAAAATGTGGACAAGGCTGATGAACAGGTTCAGAGTAGCTTGTCTGAGGCTTATTTGAGAGGTAAATTTTCGGACTCACATGGGAGAGAAGTCAGTATAAAAAATGCAGTGTTTGTGGCAACTTCGACTTTCACCAAGGCCGACAGAGTTCTACATTCTGGGGAAGAATCTGCTAAATCTGTGGAAGAGAGAGTACTGGGAGCTAAGGGCCGGCAAATGAAGATATTGGTTGAGGATGCTCTTGGAGACGACGCGATTGACAATCACCTTCTTGTATCGAATACATCAGGATCAAGCATCACCAACCAGCTACAAGTGAACAAAAGAAAACTCACCGGTTCAAATGGTAACGTAGTATTGCGCGAGAATTTACAGGTGGTCAAGCGACCGAACAAGACACTGAATAGACATCTCGATTTGAATCTCCCAGCAGAAGGCAATGAAGTGGTAGTAGACGCCAATGATAAAAGCGCCGAGGGTGATGTATTGAATGATAACTCCAAAGCGTGGTTGCTAGATTTCATGGACCAGATGGATGCGACGGTGGTCTTTAAACCCTACGACTTCGATTCCCTTGCTGAGATAATATTCAAGGAGATCAAAGAGAGTTTCTGCGAGACCGTCGGCCCCGAGTGCCTGCTGGAAATCGACTCGAAAGTCATGGATCAATTAATGTATGCCACTTACTTATCGGACGGCGAAAGAACCGCGGTAGAATGGGTGCAGCAAACCCTGAGCCGGGATTTCGCGGAAGTCCAGAGGCGGCACAAGCCCACGTCTCGTTCCGTCGTGAAACTCGTGGCCTGCGACGACTTCTTGTCGGAAGAGCAAGAGACCCGACCTGGCCTCCCCTCGAAACTCATCGTCGACTGAGGGGTGAGATAGTTTAGCGCGATTCTCTTTTGAATTAGACTGATGTCAGTAGCGTATAACGTACATAGCGCAAGAGGGGGGGAAAGCTTTGTTTGGCCTGATCAATGCCCCCCGTAGTTTTAGGAGGAGGAGGAGGAGGAGGGGGTCCTTTTTTTTTCAAGGTTATGGTTTTGTGTATTTGTGGTGTATAATCTGCAGTCAGGGGGCTTTGTGTATGTTCTTAGTTACTCAAAAAATCGTCAGTTGGGTCTTAGTCTGTATCATCATCAAACTGTATCACTTCTTTCATAACTGATGCTTTCATTGATTAACTAAAACATCGATCACCCATGACCGCAAAACTTGTATAAAAACTATGAAATGCGATCAACCGACGAACTCGAAGTCGCGCGACCCTTTGCAATCTCGAGCCCTCTTGAGCAAGTGGGAAGAATGCTCCTCTATCGTCTCGCTAAGTTCGTTTCCGGGAGGTGAGAGGGATTCGCAGACGGTTCGACGGTGCGAATTACGGTGGTTCCCATCTCCAAAATGCGTGGGATTTCGGGGTTGAATTTGCTTATGGTAATCAATCTTAGTAGTAGGGTCGTGTGCGAGTAAGCGTAATTTGCGAACTCTAGCAAAAATGCTGAAGTGGGTTGGGGTAAGTGGTAAATGAATGCCTGCCTGCTTGAACCGAAGCCCACGTTACTCGAACCTTTCGCATCCATTTCGGGCCGAGTATGATGGGCTGCCGAATCGGCCTTGAGCGATGCGAATTGGGCCGGCCCAATCCGATTCAAATTGGTTTGGCCAGCTTGTCGTTGGACCTTGTGGACCCAATTTCTAGTTGTCTACGTTTCCTACCAACCATTTTTCTGGTCGTCCATCCAACGTTAATGGGCAACTTGCCTACGGGAAGGAGATGAATGCGACGTACTTCTTCCAAAACGGATGCCTTGTTCCGCTTAGAATGGAAAATCTGTTATCTTGTCGTTGCCTTCCTATATAGGTAACTTATCTGAACTCGGCGTGAATCTCTGTAAAAATGGGACCGACAGAGGGATCTGTAATCAACCCTTCTTTAAGAGTATGTTTATTTTACCGAAACTTCCATAATTGAGGAATGTATAGAACTGGTTAATAAACTTTCACCCAACAATCAACGTAGTCCCCTCTGCGATATAATCCATAAACTTCTAATTTTTTTAATTTAGTCCACGAACTATGACTCAATGTGCAATGGAGTCCATGGGCTTTCAATACGTTAGACATGACCTATAAGTTCCAGGATTGCACTGAATGAAGATGTCGTTTTCCTTCGATCTAAATGTGTTGTTTTTCGGTCCATGGAGAAACGTTCGTCACGCATTGATCAAGTTTTTCGTCATCCAAGCATCGGAGAGTCGGAAAACGATTTCTCGAGAAACTGTTCTCCTTCAAACAAAACGGACCCTCGACTTCGCCTCTCTCGCACCGCGACCGAGCCCACGGGAAATCGCCGCCGTCACGGCTTCTCCGGGGGAGGCTCTACCGATGTGTTGTACTACAGAATCAAATCCTGTGGCAAAGTTCAAGGAGGGAGTACAAGTTTGGGCGGTGCGTCAGGACATATTATGAGAGGACGAAGGTGACGAGAGAATACCAAAACGGAAGTGGGAATGGTGGGAGGTGGGGGCGACCAAGATGAGGTCGAGGACGAGGATGAGGATGAGAATGGTGATGGTGGTGGGGAAAGGAAGGTCTAACTCGAACTTTCCACAGTGGGAGGATGAGTCAGGCGCATTCTGTCTCCCACCTATTTTACATATTTTCTTTTTCAAAAAAATAATAGTAATTAAATAAAAAATCACAAAATAAAAAGAAAATGGGAAAACAATTAAAAAAGGGAGAGAAATTCAAAATATTATTATTATATTATATTATATTATATTATAAAATTGAAAAGGAAATGAGGAAGGAAACGCGCATAGCATGACAGCTTTACACTCTCTCTCCGTCTCTCCCAACCCAAACCCCACTGGCTCTCTCCATCTGTCTCCCTCTCTTCCCCCACTCGCGCTCTTTCGCGCGTGCGCGCGTTCCCTACTTTTTTTAAAATATGAAGTCCCCTTTCCTTAGGAGAGAGCATTTGGATTGTTTAATTATGGCAATTCGTTGTATTATTTTGATTCTAAATTTGTACGAGATCTGTATGAGATTTTTGTAGAATCAAATATTGTAGCAATACATATGTACAGATGTGATTAAATATTTAAATAGTCTAACGGGATTTTCTTATTGAAAAAAATAAATAAAAAGATGCTCATTGAAACTGGTTTTGCAAAACAGTTGTTTTAATCAAGGGAAAAGGTCTTCCCAGATCTTGCTTCGCAGAGTCCAAATTGAAATGATTTACAAAGTAAATATCATAAGTAGGATGATTTAATATCTCGGTAAAATATGAGTAGTGTATCAATATGAGAGCACGCGATTGATTTTTCAAGTACGAATGAAATATCGACATAAATTGATATTTATCGCTTCTTAATAATATATCCTCTAGTGACTTTTAAGGTAAATTCAAATACTGCATAATCAATTCGTAACACATTTGCTTTTGCTCTTAAGCCACAACGAATTGAAAAAGAGTCGGCTTTTTTATATTTACATTGAAATTTGATTGCGAGTCTCTATATCATAAAAAAAACTCAAGCAACGAAGAAATAAAAAAAGAAATAGCAAAATTCGAAATTTTGGAGCAACGACGAACACCGGGGCGCGTGAGGGGGAGGGCCCCACTTTTGTCCAAGAGAGGGGTTTTCCTCGGGGACGGACTACCCGTTGAGGCGGTTAGATATTAAGGTAATGGAAGGAGGCGGGCCCCACCCCCCGAAATTATTAAATCCGCATTTGAATTTCCATTTCATGTGGAGTTTCATTTCCCGAAAGGAACGAACGGCGATACAGAGCCCAGAGAGAGAGAGAGAGAGAGAGAGAGAGTCTCCTTCTGAAAGCTTTTTGACTTGGACGAGAGAGAAGGTCCCCCTCCTCCCGTGGATTTTGAAGAAGAAAAGTCGCACCTTCCTTCTCCTTTCCCACTCCTCCCTCTGCCCGGAGCTTTTCTCTTCCGCAGAATTACATAAAACCTCGACTTTGCGCATCATTCCGATTCACTTCACCACCTTCACTTTCCCACTCGAGGTCTCCACCCTCTTTTCCGAGCTCTTTCCCTTTCCCTCCCTCTCTTTCTCTCTCGAGAATCGCCGCTTTTGGAGGAGCTCCAATCTGCTTTGCTTTGCTTTGCTCTCTTCTTGCCCGGTTCCCCCTCATAAGGTAACTTTTTCTTTTTTGATTTTGGGTTCCTTCGTGAGTCGATTGTGGGGGGGTTGACTTGCTTTGGGTGTTTTTGGTGGATTAAGTGTGTCTAGTTTGATGGGTTAGCGAGGAAATTTCATGGGTTTGTTTATGGGTGTTAAAGTTTGAATCTTGTTCTGTTGGGTTTGCTTGTTCGGACTCGTTCTTTTCTCTGTGGGGTTCCTTTGGCCGTTCCTTTTCGTGTAAGGAACGTTGACGGTTTGCGATGTTGTTGGGACTGGGTCTTTGTTTCGGGTGAGATTGACTCTCTTTAAGGGAGTTTTATATCGCTCTCGGCTTTTGGTATCGTCGACTTTTCTGCTTCTTGGTTGGGAAATTAAGGTGGTGTTGTGAGGCTTGTTATAGGGGAATTCTGGGTCATATTTGGTTTGCCCTTAGTTTCCGTTTCTTGTTTTGGAACGTACGAAACTAGAGTTAGCTCATCTGCCTATGTTGGTAAGTTACTGATGCCGTGCTTGCGTGCTGATCTTGGCGAGGAATGATTTGAGGAGTTCATTAAATGTCTTGTGGTCATAATTATGCAGGAGTCGATTATGTGCAACGGTTCTTCGAAGGGCAAACTTTTCCCCTCGAGTATGGGCATGGAGGGCGAATTCCACAACAAGGATGGCGAAGCACCCCGTAAATGCTCTGCCTTGCTCGAATTGGCCGCCTCCGACGATCTCTCGTCGTTCAAAAGTGAAGTGGAAGAGAAGGGCTGCGACGTTGATGAGGCCAGCTTTTGGTATGGTAGGAGAATCGGGTCGAAGAAGATGGGTTTTGAGGAGAGGACTCCATTGATGATCTCTGCTCTGTTTGGAAGCACCAAGGTCTTGAAATACATAATCGAGACCGCCAGAGTTGATGTCAACAGGTCTTGTGGGTCCGACAAGGTGACCGCCCTCCATTGCGCAGCCGCGGGTGGGTCCAGTTCTTCACTTGAAAATGTGAAGCTCTTGATGGGGGCCTCAGCGGATATTAATTCTGTAGATGGCAATGGAAATAGGCCCATCGATGTGCTTGCCCCGGCTGGGAAGTATCGCTGCAATTCCAGAAGTAAGTTTGTTAGATCGTTGCTGAAAGGTGAAAACTATGTCGTGGAAGGTGACCAATCCTTTGACATAGAAGGAGAGGAGAAGCTAGTCGCTCTTCCGAAGGAGGGTGGCGAGAAGAAAGAGTATCCTGTTGATGTCTCTCTGCCTGACATAAACAATGGGTTCTACAGTACCGATGAGTTCCGGATGTATGCTTTCAAGGTGAAGCCTTGCTCGAGGGCTTACTCCCATGACTGGACCGAGTGCCCGTTCGTGCACCCTGGGGAGAACGCGAGGAGGAGGGACCCACGCAAGTACCCTTACAGCTGTGTCCCTTGTCCTGAGTTTCGCAAGGGTTCGTGCGCAAGGGGGGATGCTTGTGAGTATGCTCATGGAGTCTTTGAGTCGTGGCTTCACCCAGCGCAATACCGAACCCGGCTGTGCAAGGATGAAACTGGTTGTACTCGCAAAGTTTGCTTCTTTGCTCACAAGTCCGAAGAATTGCGTCCCGTGTATGCTTCCACAGGTTCTGCTATGCCCTCACCCAAGTCCTTTTCAGCTAATGCCCTAGACATGACAACCCTGAGCCCCTTATCCCTTAATTCACCATCTCTGCCTTTGCCTGCTACTTCCACGCCCCCCATGTCACCTTTGGCTGCCTCATCTTCACCCAAGGGCATGAACTTGTGGCAGAACAAAATTAACCTGACCCCACCAAGCCTGCAGCTTCCAGGCAGCCGGCTGAAGACAGCTATGAGTGCGCGGGACTTCGATTTTGAGTTGGAATTTCTCGGGCTGGAAAAGCAAGCTTCTCAGCAGCACCAACTGATAGAAGAGATTTCTCGTCTCTCGTCACCCTCTCATATGTGGAACTCGGAATTTGGCAGAAGCGCAGAGCTGAGGCCCACTAACCTTGATGATGCGTTTGGATCTCTTGACACTTCTCTTTTGTCTCCATTGCAGGGGATGTCGATGAAAACATCGACTCCTACCCAGTTGCAATCTCCCACAGGGCTTAAAATTTCGAATCTGAACCAACTCCGTGCGAGCTACCCGTCTAGCAGCTTGTCGTCCTCTCCTGTGAGGAAGACCTCTTCTTTTGGGTTCGACTCATCCAGTGCAGTTGCTGCAGCAGTCATGAATTCACGGTCTGCTGCTATGACGAAGCGGAGCCAGAGCTTCATTGACCGTGGAGCAGTGGGTCAACGGTCTGGACTCATGGGACCTGCTAATTCTCCTCCCAGGATGTCCAACCTTTCGGACTGGGGCTCGCCTGATGGGAAGTTGGATTGGGGTGTTCAAGGAGACGAGCTCAACAAGCTTAGGAAGTCTGCTTCCTTCGGCTTTAGAAACAACAGTATGGCGAACCCAAACAATGCGGCGTCTCCCAGTGCTGATGAGCCGGACGTGTCGTGGGTTGGTTCATTGGTGAAGGATGTGGCTCCGCCCGAAGGGTATCCACAGTATATGTACATAGAACAGGAGCAGATGGTGGCATGATTAAAGCGAAGAGCACCACACGAACTCTCTCCTGATGGCTTAAGATGACTCGTTTGACATTCTTTATATTCTTACAAACAGCACGTTCTTAGGAGTTAGCTGGAGGAAAAGGAGGAAAACAGTATTGAGTTTGAGATTCAGGCTCTTAGCTGGACAGCGAAAATTTGGGGAAGGAAGAGAATTTGGTTTCTTGCCCAACTTAGATAATGATGCTTTTGAAGGCTTAAAAGAGAAGATGAAGGCAAACATTCTTTTGTTAGTATTGTATTATTGTTTTAATTTTTCGTCCCCTCTGTTGGGGTGGTGGGTGTCGATGTTTCTTTCATCAGCCAAAATATATAATGAGGTTACTCATCTATTTTCTACTCTTAAATTCTCATCCAGCTGCATTTTCTTTCCCATCAGACAGACAAAAGATCTCTCTTTTTATCATTTTGCTTCCTCTGAATTTGTTTGACGAACGCCCGTTTTCCTGTCGATCAACGTCGTTGAATATTGCTCTCCGTAGTTATGGCAAAGCAGCAGCGCTCTACCATCGAACTGCGGTCGCATGTTGTGCAATTAAGCCAATTCCGAGTTCTCGAGTACATACACGGAGCGGGATCTGGACCTCCATATGGAAACTCGGCTCGGGTTCGTGACTAAGTCGATTTATGAGCCGATCGTCACGAACCCGAACCGAGCCGGCCGGAGACAGAGAATCGAAGACGGTTCCGTTACCATCCGAACGTGTACTGTACTGAAACATCAGAGGGTAAGAAGGAACAATCCGTGTCACAATACGTGGACGTGGTTGAAGGACAAGAAGAGGAGCGCGAGGTACCCGATTCCCTGTGCCACTTTCCCGGAAAAAGATCTATCGGAATCTCTCTCTCTCTCTCTCTCGTTTTCCCCCATTTTCCCTTCTTCTTTTTTTTTTCTCGAGAAAAGGGAGTAGTCGTTTTTGGGAATCATTAATTTGGACGGTCGGAAAATTCAGAACCCACGTGTGGGCCCCCCGCGGCGGTGCGTGGGAAGAAAAATTTTTCTGATCGCGACCATAATGACGTCCGGGGGGGGGGGGGGGGCCACCGTACCTTCGGAAAAATTGAGATTTCAATTCCGGGAAGGGGAAGGGAGCCGCCCATGCGCTGAATTTTCAAAAGGACGCGAGGGGGTTTGTCCGATTGACCGATTCCTCCCTGCCTCCCACTTTATAAAGGCGTGTCGCCTTTTTATCTCTTTGAGGGGGGTTGTACGAAGGAGCCAGTGGAATCTCGCCAGCCCCGCGCCCACCACCACCACCATCATCATCATCCATCTGTCGTCGTCCATTCGCAAAAATTGACAAAAGGAAGAAAAGGAAAAAAAAGATCAAATTGATTAATAAATGGGAACAGAAGAAAAAAAGGTGGGTGGGCGGTCTGCGCAAAAAGATGTCCCATCTCTCTGTCTCTAGAGAGATCTAGAACTTGGGCCTGGGCCTTTGGCCCATTGGGCTTTTGGCCCCGGGGGTGGGGGGGTTTCAAGATTTCGAATAAATTATTGATAAATGGGATGCGTGGGCGAAGGAAAGAGAAAAGGACAGAACCGAAGCGAAGACCTGCGGTTTTGGCCCGTTGGGCTCGTTTCGGACATGTGACTTTTTTTTTTTTTGGTAATTTTTTTTATCTTTCATGTCATGTGATTTTGGGCTAATGCTGCCGAATATCTCAAATCAATATATTTTTGTCTCGTTTTTGCCTTAAAATTAATTTTTGTACTACAAAAAGTTCACAAATTGACGTACCCATACTCACCTTACTCTAGATTAATAATTGGGTTGTTGGTTTAAATTTAATTCGTGAGATGGCTATCTTTGTCATATAGATTATCTTGGTGCCTCCACTTTCTCGATTAGTGTATAAAATTCCTTAGCTACTCCGTTTATTGTGTTTGTTTTAATAAAGGCTTATGGAGCAAGCAAGAAGACCAAACGAGAGATAGAGCAAAAGCACTTTTCACAGGGCAAGAAAGCAAGGCAGCTAAGCTTCAAGTCAATGGAAGTGGATCTCGAGGTTAAAGGTCATCCAAATTTGCTCCAAACTGGACATTCACTCCAAATTTTAAGATTTTTTTATGACAATTTGTTTGGAGTAGGTATGACACGAATATATCAGTGTGAAATTATACCAAGTTAGATTTTTTGTGGTATTAATCGTAACTTTTTTCGATAAGAAGTTATGTAATTTGTTAAAGAACTTGAATGGATGCATCGTTTAGAGTGCATTTTTTTTTAAGGCATTGAGCAGAGATTTCGCTTAATAGAACTAGAGGTTTTGCTTAATTTAGTTTAGTATTAATTGACATTTGAAAATTATATTACTAAATTATTACAAAATACTCCACATTTTGTTTTTTTTTTTGGCTTAATCTGGTTTGGTATTGAGAATTTTTTTGTTAGTGATTTTTCTCATTTTCTCTCCCCACCCCAAAAACCCGTAGAGCCACAATCATAATTCTAAGTTTCTAACATAATCTAAGCACATCATGCTAACAGAGCATAATTTTGTCAATCACATTTTAAAAAAAAATTGAAAGTAAAATTTTTTGGTCGAGTCAACGAAAATACAATCAGAAAAGATAGTGGACGATATCACTATGGTGAGACATAATTTTAAAACTAGACAGAAATAACTTTTTTTTTTGGCTATTTAGTTTTTTAACTAAGTAATTTAGCGCGCTAATTTATATAGGCACACCCATTTTGTCAAACCAATAACCCTATATAATTTATTATTCAGTGAAACACCATATTAGTTGGAAAAAATCGTATTTATCCACGCATTAATTATCGTACCCCACGCAGTTTCGTTTCCAAATAAGATCGACATATCAGATTTCTTTTTCCCCATTAATATTTATCCTATAAGAATTTCATTGCAGGAGCGGAGCAGAGCATCCCTCTCGAACGTTGGAAGCTACGAACCATCGACCATGCTCGCAGGTCTCTCTCTCTCTCTCTCTCTGCGCAATGGATGGATCGTGGGTCTGACGTTCTTAGCTTCCTTCTGGGTCGTTAAAAGCTCGCGACTTTCCTTCATTCACCGGGTACAGAACGACTGCGCGAGTGCCGATGACATTCTTTCGTTGCACATCAAGCGTTCGCTGAATTTCCTGAGAGACGCTGCGCTGATCTCCACCCCTTTATCCCCGCTCTCTTTTTCGGTCCTTGGTGCGAACGAATGCGTTGTTTGCTAGTTTTAAGGGGGGAAAAAACGTCAACTTGACTGGAAGGAAACGGGTGTGAAACTGTCATTGTGCTTTTTCATGAAGAGGCATTTGTTGTTTTCCAATTTTCATCCTTCTTGAAAAGCGGGGGGAGGAGATTGTGATGTCAGTGCTCACACCCTCCTGTAAATGCTTCACGCACAATTCAGAATATCCCCTCTGTTTTGTCTTGATTTAAATAAAGTTCCGTTATGATTGTCTGCATGCTTATATGGTTATAGTCCTGAAAATTTTTAAAAAGTTTGTTTTGAGTATGCAAATGACCCTTCTCATATGCGGGGGAGTAATTTTATCTTAATGGAGTTTATATTGGCATATTTACAAGGGAGTATTAGAACTACTACATTTGACTGTAAAAGATGTCGCATGAAGCCGCATTTTCAACTGCAGAAAATTTTCAGCTTCTTTGGAGTGCCTAGATAACAAGAATTGGCATTTTCTTTTCTACAATCGGCAATCATCTATGTGGAAGCTCTTGTTTATGTTTTAGCATGAGGCATTCTTTTGTCCTTTTCAAAAAGTATCAGTGCCATGATAGGCAATGCTAGCTTGACAAGGCATTTGATTCACCATTGACTGGCTGGATCATGGGAAGATGATTCCTTCAGTCGATTGTATGCTTGAACTAGGGTCATTTTGAAAATGCCAAGTTGTCTGCAAAATCAGATTCGAGAATACCAGACAAACTCATCTCTCTGTCTCCTACAATGAGTGACCATGTTATGTTGGTGACTTTCCTCGTCTGTCATCACCATGTTTACTGGATGAAACTTTAATGCTCTAATTTCATAATTTGCTGTTCCCAGGGTTAGCAGCCGGGTATGTTCAACCCAAAGTTGTAATTACACCAAGGATACAAATCCCGGGTATGTGTTTTCAGATAATGTCCAACCCATTAGAATATTATGTTGCTCATTTTGTTATCCCAAAAGTTCAAGTTCAACACCCTGTCTTCGCTTTCTCCATCTCTCTGTGCACATTCATTGAACATATATATATATTTTTGGAATCCCCCCAGTAAGTAGTCAATCTCTTCAAGTTATTTGATATATTTGTTCACTTTCATCTTATTTTTTGTATTTGTAGGTTCAAATGTTGCTGAACGGGTTTTGTCAAGAAAGAGTACATACATGAAAGGTAAAGTTACTTGCAGGTTTGCTCAGTTAACAACTGAAGCCTCCTCGAAAGATGAGGAACAAAAAACCAGGTGGCCTTTGGTAAAGATGTGTGGAATCACATCGCCTAGAGATGCCGCTGCAGCTGCAGAAGCTGGTGCGAATTTTATTGGAATGATTCTATGGCCAAACTCAAAGCGCTCCATATCACTTTCAACGGCCAAGGAGATTTCAAAAGTCACAAGAGAATACGGGGCTCTGCCAGTTGGCGTCTTTGTGGATGATGATGCCGACACCATACTAAATGCTTCTGATGCAACAAATCTCGAATATGTTCAGGTACATGCTCATCTGGTCCTGACAATCTTGTCTTAAATGTGACAACTTGTGACCTGGTAACATTTTGAAGTAGTGCAGCTTCATGGGAATGGTTCTCGGGCAGCCTTTTCAGTTTTAGCCCAAGAGAAACAGATAATCTATGTTCTCCATGCAAATGAGGAAGGCCACCTTTTGAATCAGATTTCCAATGGAGAATCTTCTTTAGTTGACTGGATCCTGGTCGATAGTGCCCAAGGTGGCAGGTAAGAGCAATTCTTGCGTATGCCAATTCTTAGTTAGCAATTGGCAGAAGCTTTCTTGCCTAGCAAGAATCTTATTATCTCACTGGAGGCAGGCCTTGTTATCAATTTCTTCACGGGGGGTTCCCAACTGTGATGACATTTGGAGCGCATTCGTGGGTGTTCCTGTGCATGTTGTTGTATGGAATGAGCAAGTATGAGCTCGTGTGGTGCTTGTGGAGGGGAATAGCAAGTGTTCTTTTAGTCCCTTGTGTCAGCATATTACTGCATGTGGCGACCTCATTCCATTTGCTTGATTCTAAATTTTGCTGGCAGTGGCAAAGGATTTAATTGGGGCCAATTTAAGTTACCAGAAATCAAAAGTAAGCATGGGTGGCTCCTGGCTGGAGGGATAAATCCTGACAATGTTTGTGAAGCTCTCACCACTCTTAAACCTCATGGTGTTGATGTTAGCAGCGGAATTTGTGCTTCAGATGGCATCCAGAAGGATTTGATGCAGATATCCTCATTCATGAAAGCCATTAATTCCATGCGTCATTGATTGTTGAAGAATGCATTATTTAGCTTTTGGTCTACAGATTTGGTATTGAGACGTGTGGTATTTCAATTTTTCCCTGTAACTGCATTCAATTGAATTCTCTCTTTAGAACATTGTCTTTCATTCTCAATGGAAAGAGCTCTGTTTACTCTCTGATTCCTCTCAGTAGCTTCCCCCTTTTTTTTTTTTTTTTTTTTATGTGAACGATGAATGATCCCCTCTTAACAGCTTCTCTGTCGATCTTTGCAAGCCAACTAGGAGAATTATTTATCTTGAGATGAAAGTTGCATATATATTAGATAATTATGGATGCACAAAGAACCATTACTTAAAAGAGTGGTTCCTGTAAAGGTTACTTGTAGGGTACCCTGGAAAAATCATGCAAGGCCGCCATGCAGGGCTAATGGCAAGGAAAGAACTTCTCTTTTGCCTTTTTCACTTCAAAGGGAGTTAGGGATGTTCTTTCCCTCCAATTACATAAGAAAAACTCTATAATCCCCGTGCTACAAGATAGACCTCTGAAGGAAAAATCTTCAGAAACATCTAGCTCTCCATTGTTGGATGCACAAAAGAATGGATGGCGGCGTAATTGTTTACACGCCTACAGGGATAAAGGTGGGACGCCAAATGGATGGTCTGAAAGAATTGTCATATCAGCAGGCTCTGGCATTGGTCTTGGGTATCAGGAAAGTCCATTTCATCCTCATCCTCATTTGTTTGTGCTAGACCCACTGAGCTTAGGGTCTGTTTGGTAGTACACAATATCTCCAGAATCACTCACATAGTGATCCTCCTTCATGCTCTTTGAGAGGACCCTGAGCAAGTGAAGTGGGAGAGGCCCAGATTTCTTTGGTTCTCTGTAGTACTTGCCAAGCACTGGCTTAGCTGCTTCAGTCTGCAAATGTATGAGCAAAAATATCAGAGATTATCTTGCAGTGGAGGTGGAATAATAACTCAGAAAATAAAATTCTTACTCACAGGTGATTAATGATTTAGCCAGAAAGAAGGAAAATTAAATATTAGTTACTCACTGCTTCTATTAAGTGGTAGTGTGGAATCTGAGGGAAGAGGTGATGAATCACATGGGTCCCGATGTCATGGTGGATGTTGTTGATCCATCCAAAATCACGGTCAAGGGTTGTGAGCCCTCCTCTCAGATAACTCCATTCCTGCGGTCCAGAGAACAACAGATCTATGAGCTCTATCCGAATGATATCTGTAACAGCGAATGAACCTCAATCTATTCTCTATCAACCACTAAAATTAATTTCTCTCTCTCTCTCTCTCTCTCTCTCTACTATACAAGGCCATGAATTGAGCACGACATAAACATTATTAGCTTGAAGTCGACCCCACTCTTAACTGACTTTTCGCATCTCACATTAGTTCAAGATACAGATACTTTCAAAAACTTACAAAAAAGGTAAGGAGTATGATATCACAAGAGGGCCATTCTCTTCATTCATTGGCTAATAAAGATCACACGTTAGCCAAAAGAAAAGAAGGGACTATGATATCCCTTCACGACAACGAAGCATCGAATTACCAGCTCTCCAAATTTGGAGGTAAAAGGTAGAGATAATCCAAAAGTTTACCTCGCCACGGTACCACGGTAATTTCCCGTCATGGCCATGGTGATGCAAATAAGTCACCACATCCAACCACGCAACAAACATCTGCACCCAAATTCAGGATCAGAATTTCGTCAAACACTTAGAAAACACACACAATCACAGAGAGAGAGAGAGAGAGAGAGAGAGAGAGAGCTTACAAAGTAAGGAACACCATAGAGCTTGAGCAGCTGAACAGGGCCCATAACAAAGGAAAGGCATGCAAGGACCGCAACCATTGCAGTCCAACAAGTAGTCGATGTGATCACATCTTTCCTCTCATTTGGGACAAACAAGTCGCTCTTCGGGTTGAAATGAGAGCCTTTCTTTCCAGGACTTCGACTCCACTGGCAATTTCATCATCACACCAAACATCACCAACATACAAACAACGTTAACAAAACCCGCCAATCAACTATTGTAGGAAACAGCAAATTATTAGTCTCCACAATATTAGCAGATACAGAAGAAAAAGGGCTTTACCAGATAGATTGGGTAAGCCAACATGGGGAATGGCAGGGTGAACCTCATCAATTTGGTGACACTATCCAGACTATTAAATATCCTCTCTGACAACTGAAGAAACGATTTAAAAGAAAAAGCTCGTTAATACATTTGGAGAAACCAAATGGACAGAAAATGGGAGGAATTTCCCATGTTTATATTACCGGATGCCATGATTCGTCGTTCTCAACATGTCCGTGGTTCTGGTGGTGAGTTCTGTGGCTGATTCTCCTGCAGTTTTCATGGAGGATGAGACCAAATTGGTGATCAGGCAATTTATTGAAGCAGGATGGCTATCTAATTCAGAATGAGTCAGAAATCTTTTAGCAACTGACCATCCGTGATACGGGACAAGGATTGAAGAATGAAGCAAATGTCCAACCACACTGTTTAGCTTCGGATTATTAGAGAAACTGCCATGACCACTGCACATCACAAGCACAAAACTTTTTACAACACAGATACGAAACTAAATTCCCAATGCAAGATGTCTGAAAATTCATGTACTTCACAGCAAAGTATTCTGAAAGCAAACGGAATTAACATCTTATGTAAACGTGGAAATGTCCAAACAGGTCCAATTAAAACAGAGGTGCCAAAGAGATCCCCATTTCAATGGATTGAAAAAAACATTACAACGACTCCAAGATAAAAGATTCTTGTGCAAAGTCATGACGGTTTCTTCCACGATTCAAGAATTGAAAAGGTGTTTGTGATGATTACCAATCATGGCCGAGAACAAAGAGAGCCCAGAACATGGTTCCCTGAGCTAACCAGTAGAGTGGCCAAACAACCCAGTTGTTGAAATAGGCAGCAACAGCAGCTAATCCAATAACCACCGCCACATCTCTCACCACATAGCTCATTGACCTCCACGGGTTCTTCACCCAACAATGCTTCGGAATGGCTGCTCTGATATCGGCCAATTTGAAGGGGGGAGGCGCGCTGGGGTCGAACCGACCGGGCTCTTCGCCGAGCCCATTGATTCCGCCTTCTTCCCGTGCTTCCTCCCCAAGTGATGTGGGTTTCACTGGTGTGCTCACATTCAGTGCCCAGTTCCTTTCCCTCGACCCGCTCGAGGCCTTCAACGTGGGGCCAAGAGCATGCTTCTCGCAGGATTGAAAAGGTCTGATCCTGGCTGAAACCGTGGTGCTGCCAGATGTGAGGCCAGTTCTGGGGTTAGGGTATATCCTGGGGAGGGGTTTAAGGCCACATTCCGAGAACATCAAGCTTGCCATTGAAGACCCAGAAGCTAAAAACAATGCTTGGTCTCAGCTTTCTGGGTCTCTCTCAAATTTATCACAGTGAGACAGAGAGCTAGAGGTAGACAACGTTAAAGGTTCAAACTTTAGAGAGGAAAGAAAGGGATATGAGGAGATAACACAAGGGCTCCTCTCCTCCACAACTACCTACCAAAAGGTACAAGAGCTATGCCGCTTGTTGTTTGTCCTCTCTCTCTCTCTCTCCCTTCTGATCCGATGCTGAATTACAAGGTACGAGGCCGCCTCTCCACCCAGCAATCCCGTAGAGTTATAAATGAAGGCACGGTGGAGGTCGGTATAGGGTTGATTCCCATTGGCGGGGTCAGAGGAGCTGTCCTGCTGCGAAGTGGGGAAGCAAAGAATCATACCTCGACCACCGGTCCACGGAGGTGGTCCCCCCCACGTGTGAAAGGTCGCGGAGGCGACTGACGTGGTCAAATTTTGCTCATGGATTCTCCCTTCGTGCGGACGAGCCTGAGTCAGATGTGTACAGCTTTGCTTCGGAACTCCTTTTCAATGTCCCAGCGGCATGCGAGTCATATGTGGTTTTTACCTTCTTGAAATCCTCTTCTTGATGGCGGGTTTTCAACGTGAAGAACGCGAGGGTCCATTCCGAGAAGCCACTTAGAAAGCAATTTCATATGTTGGAAGTTGTCTTTTTTGTGGAGTCATCGTCGTAGTAGATCAGAGGAGTCGGACAGAGTAGATCAATTCTCAAACGCAAAGATTTTTCATCTCCTTGACCTTTTCTATAGGATTTGGTGATTTTTTCAATTCGACAGTTTCGGCAAATGATTGTCATTGGGTCCGTGTTAATTCGCGGTGCATAATGTCATGTCGGTGCTTTGGAAAAATTCCTTTCTGACATGTTGAATTCCAACGCGTTCTTTCATTGACGAAGAAAGCGTGTGAGACGTCGTGACTTTGAAAAATGAGTACTACGATTTGATGACTTTTTTTGGTTTTGTTTTGCCACTAAGAGAACGGTACAAATGGAAATGGTACTTTTTTTTTTTAATTTTCAGGTCGGATGCGAAATTCGTAGTTTTGCAATAATACTTGTGTATCATAGGGTAACTTGACTGTTGTTGCGAGATGTAATTTTTAACATACAATATCTTTTCCTTTTTTTCGTGATTCAGAAAATTTTGGTAGTTCTACTACTTTGTTACCCCTTCTTCAATTTTCCACATTTGAGAATTTTTCATCACTAATCTAATAAGAGATTTGCTCTCTATAGATATTCCCGTATATCCTTCGCATCACTAATCTAATAGGAGATTCTCTCTCTATAGATATTCCCGTATATCCTTTGCAGTTTGGATGTCACAGTTACACTCCATCATGATCAATATTTTTTTTATAAAAAAGATTAATATATTGTCTATATGTTAGGACCATATTTGTAAATCTTCTGTCATGTAGTGGGTTTTGCGATTAATCTATTCCTCAACTAACCCGTACAGGAAGAAGTCCATTCAAGCAATACAAAGTCGACGCCATTGCTGGTCATCATATAATACGTTCGTCATTAAGGAGCACAATAATCTATCCACTCGCTCACATCGCATCGCATCTCGCATGCAAGAGTTGTATGAATTGAATAATATGTGATTAGGCTCGTGTACGAAAAGTAGTAGGACGGAGCCTAACCTAATCTGCCATGAGGGAATATTAGGCATCAATAGAAGTCGTAAAGCGGTCGGTTCTTTCCGATTTCCACCACTATGTCTATGTAAAATTAAACATAGTATGAAACAGGATCACGTTTCTCACGTTCTGGTCGGCGGAAGCGAAGACGGATTCGTGTCCTGATCAATAATTTATTAGCGTGTCCATACTGGAGAGCACCGTCCTCCCTCACTGGTCATGGAGACCATTCATTTGAATGCTAAATCAAAGAGACCGAGTCCGCAAACAGTGGAAGGAAACGAAACTTACTCCTCCAACGATGAAAGCGAAATGCACATTTTGCTCAACCAGCTTCCGCGATGAAGCTGGGAACATCACCTATACAGATTATACCAACAAGCCACTGGATCTCGGCACCAATTTAACCAAGACAGAAGGAAATTCAACCGTTCTTCACAGAACAAGGATTAGAATGCCCAGTCATACCCAAAAAAGTCCGTACGATGGATCGAGGGATGCATAAAACTCGAGTGTTACCATCACAACTTTCCCAAATCTGCACTTGGAGAAGACCGAAAAATCAGAGCTTAAACTGTCGTTGTGCGAGGGATGAACCACACAACTCATGATGCAAAGGTTAGCAACGGACAAAATTAAAGGGCATCGGGCCATAGGTATCAGTATCATCTTAATACTTCTGGACTATAAAATTAAGATCGCAAGATATAATCCTCTTTTTTTGGCACGAGGAACGAAACAAAATCTCGGTTTTCTATTATGTAACAAATGTTACTTGAGGCAAGCCTCTTTACAAGCAGACCGGGTCATTGAAAAATCAAGACCGTAAAAAAGAGAGGAGATTTATTTACATTTTGAGATATTGATACACAAAATTTCATAAATAACATTCTTTAACCAAAGTTATTCCCCGTTTCCCCCCCAGTTTGTGTTCTTATACTGTACATGCATGGAGGGAAACTGTAATGCCTATAAACAATACGGCTTTGCATGTGCTAGCCATTAAAAAAGCCCAGGATAACTAGGATTGCAGTAGGTATTGATTGGTGCAAAACATATATTAATACTCCACCCTTCAGAACATATTCCACCACTTCCGATTTTCCATTCTCTTTGCAAGTTCACCCGCCACGGAGGCAAAGTCTTCAGCTCCACTTTGCAGCTCTTCAGTTCGTCTGCTAATCCTCTGTTAAAGATGGTGACAAAGTCTTAACATTAGCACATTCGTTCCAAAAAGACTCTTTACCATATATAAGGACTGTCTAGAGGAAGGTATTGCAGAGACGGGAGTTGAGAAAAGTTAATTCTGAAGCCAACTCAAAACCAAAATTGACAATTCTCCAACTGAACATTCCACTATCTACTCTTTGGCCCATAAAGCTTTTAACAGTTATTCAAGGTGATGTGGGATTATTCTCCACTCCTACAGTGTAAGTTAGGGCCCTTCATACGAAAATAACACTGTTATCGATCTTGGGACAACCACATCTGAAAAGTTAAACGGTGAGAATCAATTGTCTTTAAACGTTTAAGCAAAAGTAGATGGCTAATTTAGTAATAATCATTCAAACCTGCAGTTATCAACAACCAGGGGGGGAGGATTTTAGGTGAAAGCTCGAGGGGGCAGGGGGTGCAATTTAATGGAAGAAGGATAGAGAGAGCAAACAAAAGGTCCTACTCATATACTATATGTTTCATTTTAACACAATAGGTCTCCTCAAGCTTAAATTACTTTTCCAATTTATGAATATAGACACGAAAAGAAGGGAAAAAATCCAACCTCAAGTTTCTCTTGGCGTTCGACAAGTTTATCCCGAGCTTGTGATGCTGCTGAAGAGGCATCCTGAAATACACCTACTGTAAGTTATGTAAAGTATTAGAGGATTGAGATAATCTAGACCACTAATTCAAATCAATTTACCCCTGTTTTCCTATATTTGGCAATAATTTCTTCACGAGTCCTGGGTCTTGGATTTGTATCAGTACTAGCACCCTCAAATAATCTTTCCCTCTCACCCTTTCTTTCTGCAAAACAAAAATGGAACTATTAAAACTGCCTTCAAATACATAGAACTATTGTAGCTTTAAGAAATTATGTTCTACCACTTTCGTCATGCTTGGTTTGAAGGGATGATGAAGAGACAGTCAAGGGTTCATCAATTTCAATATCGTCTGCAGTAATAAGTTGGATGTCAAGGAGGAGGAGCAAAGAAAAGTAAATCGAGCTAGCAATCACGTGAAAGTGAGATCTCTGACCTATATTGAGCTCAATTACTTCATCATGAGTGGTTTGATTTGGAATGGAAGTCTTCAGCATCAGAGGCTCAGAAAATATGTCTTCGAGAAGTGAAGGATCAATTGAACCCACTTCACTAAGGAAAGAATTATCGTCAACTTCACCTGCTTTGAGGCCCTTAACAATACCGCCAAAAGCCCCTCGACCGGCAGTTCCCTGCAGCTATAGTTCTTAGATTCAGATGTATTCATTCTGTAAGCAAACAGAGAAGTAAAATAAAGGTAACCTGCAATGTCTTCTGATCTGGAGATAAATTTGTGCTTGCACCTACAGCAGCTGCGATGACTTCATCATGGAGGCAAGGCAAGGAGTCAGGAACCCTACAAGATCACAAGAATGGTTACTCTTATCCAGTGAGTTCACTTTGGACTATGAGTTGGGAATTGTACAGAAGGAGATTATGTACGTCGGGCTGTAATACAGATTGATTTCTGTGATCCCAAGTCACAAACTAAAAACTGAAGTGGGTGCACATATCCACACCTCTGTGCGAGAGAGAGAGAGAGAGAGAGAGAGAGAGAGAGAGAGACCTCAAGTCATTTTCATGGGCTGATAAAGAGATGAATGCAAACTCACAACTGTTGACCTAGAAAAAAGAAACATGTCATCAGGAGCGAAGAACCATCAAGACCAAATCAAAGCTACTTCTTCCTTTTCAAGCATCTGCTTACTTCATCTAAGGTTGTTTGTCCTTGTGTGGCACCTAGATAGGATTGATTAGATTACTGGGATAAATCATGTAAAGTTTCTTCATCTTAAGCTTTCCATTGAAAACTCTCTCACCATCTATAAATGTCCATTTTAAGACTGGAAAAGTAGCTCTAATTTTAAAAGCTCCATTCTCTTGTTCAATGAAAGATCTTATTGTATTATATTCAGATCTTGTTGAACATAGAAATGAGAGTTCCAATGATGAAGAATTCTTTCTCCTCTTTCAAGGGATCTAGGTAAGAAAAATCATAATTCTGTTCCCGGGACTGATATTTAAAGAGAATTAGTGAGTTATATTCTAAACTCCAGAAAAGAACTGACCAGGGAAATTATCCCATTGCCACAGGAGGACATCATTTTATCCATGTTGGTCTTAAAGTTCCACCTCAGAATGGACATCAAAGAGCTTTCTGCCACCACTTCCAAATTTAACAAAGACCTGTCCATAAACGATCATTTCCATCAGCAAATTCTCATCACCGGAGATTCTTTGTCAAAAATACTACCAAATGGAAGCTATACAGAGGCAAAACACTTCATAACTCAGCTACCATTGCCACCGGTCAAGATTGTCCACCTTACAGCAGATTCCCAAGCAGCAACATGGAGGAATACAAATAGTTGCCTTACCTTATTTCAATGTCACCAGTCTGATAAACAATTACTAATCCAGAATCCTTCTCATCTTTTTTCAGGACCATTGTCCAACAACATGGTTTTACGAGGTTGACTTGTTGAACGATGTTATTGTCAATCTGCAAGACTGCCAGTTAATAGACTTTCGCATTAAAAAGCATTACTGGAGGTGATGATAAGTTAAACAGATTGACACCTCAGTGGCAGATGTCAAAGGATGCAAGCTTATCATATCTTCACAGCAGAGCAAAACAAACAATTTTGGTCCCATTCCATGAGGGGTCGCTTGAGAGCAGGCTGCTGATTCAGATAGTAGGGGATTACTTCCCTGGTCAAACTTAGAAGATGCAATTCTCTCTTTGGCTTCACCGTCCTCTGACAAGTTCACCGGATGAGAGTCAAGAGAGACTTCAGAAACAAGCTGACTGCTTTCTGTGTTCAAAGTTGAAACAACTTTCAGGAAATTGCTACTAAAGAATTGCCAAAAGTTAATCTTCTTCACAAATGAAAATTCTTGCCTATTATATGCAGAGATATAGCAGTGTGGTTATTTCCAGGGTGGAAGGACCGAGAACCGATGACATCACCATTGGAACTATCCAATATTGCAACATGGGCATTTTTAGTCAATATGAATACAGGTGGCTCTTCAGGATTTCTGAGACCTCCGCATTCAGATTCACTCAGACCGTTTACCAATTTGCTGCATTCTGCAAATGAACTCACAACTAGAGAAATGACTGGGGAACTTGAGTCCGATGTCATGTCTGTGACACACAGAACTGACATGGTGCTAGTATCAAACACTGCCACCTGAAAACCGAGATGGAAAAGTCAAACATTGAACCCAATGGACAAAAGATAGCAATATCATCAAAGGCTCAATTGATGATCCTCACCCGGCCACATTCAAATCCAACAAGAAGTTTCGTTCCAGAATTTCCAAATTTTAGAGTGCCAATGGGGGAATTGAGCAAAGAAAATATAGCTATGCACTGTGGCCCATCCGCTTGGACTATATTTTGAACTGCATGAAAGTTACAGACCATTATACACACAATAACATTCAATGAGCACCAATGCCTTAGCTCAGCAAGTTAGATGGATATCAGTACAAGCAAACTGTTACTGCCAACTGGGGGCGTGAATATTTAGAGTCCACAGATATTGCATGCTTTCATAAGTTGAGGCTAGAGAGTTACTTCTCAAAGATTACTCTCTATCTTTTAAAATAGATAATGTTGTGAATCAAAACCTCCGATAGAATATACTCGATAGTGGGCAAGAGACATCGATATGTGAGATGGCCATTTTGCCTTATGAGAAAATTCTTATTAGGAAGGTTATGCACCCCCATCACCAACTTTTGCCAATCTTGGGGCAGGAAAAACGCTGAAATGTCTTTGGGAGCTTCCAGATCCAATCCAATCTAATTGCTTAGTGCTTTTACGAAAGGGTAAAAGAATTTGCTGCTTGGTTCCTTCAACCTGTTTCATACACCTCCAGAATCCATGACTCCTTCATTTAGTGTCTAATCATGAAACTTTCTTTAAGAAACATTCCAAGCGGTTGCATAGATCCAAACTGTTTAACAAGTCACTAGTACTTTAATATGATACCTTTATTCTCTGTTTCTGTCACAATGTGCAGGGTTATCTCTCCTGAGCTACTAATCAACTTGTACAGAAAAACCTGCAGAATCACAATTCGAGAAAGAGATTCAGTGCACGGCTAACATTCGGTTGTGGAAACATCATGCAACTAATTTTAAACTCTTACAAGACCACACTCATTTCCAACAGCCAAACTTAAAGTAGTTGAGCAAAAATCTATGGCTGACACTGCCGCATTTGCACCTGGAATCATGATATCTTGCACCTGCACAATATATCAGATTGCTGTTTACTCATCCCCAAAAGAAATGATGAAGAATTGCCTTTGCAGAAAGGCCAGACTGCCAATGGATGAGAAAGTAATGTAAGTAAGAATGGCGAAGCAGTCAATGACAGTTGGTGATTTAGGGATACTGCATTGAGACACCTACCCCGAGATCTAGAACATAGATCAGTGACAGAGTTGGACATGTTGCGTCCCACATTTGAACCGATCCATCTCGATAACCTGCTACATAGATCCTCTCAACTTGATTCACTTCTGAAAGGTGAAGTCGACTGGGGACCCCACCGGTTAAAGGCCACTCAGTATGGCTGGTTGGAACATTGCTCTTCAGGTGATGTTTTGCAGCTGCAACTATCTAGTTAAGGGAGAAGACCTAGATTGATATATTAAAATTTCCATGAAAGCTGTACAATGGACCCCTTAGGAGTCAGACAGAGGCCAGAAATAAGCCATACCTTCAAAAAATCTCCAGCAAATGCCCCATCAGCATGTACAAAACCAAGGTGACTCACAGTCATTTGCGGTTCCACAGTAGGTATGACCATCGGATAGGGCAATGGAGACACAGTAGCTTTTGTGTCCTGCTGAGACATTAAGGCAGAGAGACAGCCTTCATTATAGACGTGCAGTTGTCCTGGATTCGTCAATACAATGAGGGACTTTGTGTAAACTCCACCAATTGGACTTGAAGTAGGTAACAACACCATATCAGCATAAGAACCATTAAGCCTGAGGTCCACACGCCCAATGCATTTCACTTCTTCAATCCCAGAAGCCCAATTAAGACTCAGAATCTGCAAAATCAGGTGAAACAATGATGCAATATCTAGTTAATTGGTGCTGAATAAGCAACAATCTATGAATCACTGACACCTTCCACTAAGCATTAATCATATATTTCCCATTATAGAAGCAAAATTAGACTAAATTGCATTTTCAAACAGCAGAAGAGCTGTTA
Source organism: Eucalyptus cladocalyx (assembly GCA_017140615.1). NCBI lineage: Eukaryota > Viridiplantae > Streptophyta > Magnoliopsida > Myrtales > Myrtaceae > Eucalyptus > Eucalyptus cladocalyx. The sequence continues at coordinate 3,612,955 of CM029525.1, read as the reverse complement.
TTGGAAAAACAAACAAACTGGAAAGCAGGAAAACTAGCCTGTACTGTGGTAAAAGAAATCAATCAGTAATTTTTAATCCTTTTACTTTTCCCATTTTAATGACATTAAACTTTAGTGACCACCGTTACTTTGCAAAATGGAAAGATTTCATCTTTAGTGACAGATCATTCGACTAATCACACTATTGTGGTTAGTCACTTAACTGTTGATAGCAAACACAATTTATTTTATGAAGCTTGATGATTAAAGAGTGCAACAATTTGGATTAAAAGCTGACCGTCAACACTTCTTCTGAACCGATTTCATCACCGCCATAGACAAAAAGTTGGCCACCGTGACCTTTCTGAGATCTACTGGCAGACCAGTGTAACACGATGACTGGAAGTCTTCTGTCACCAGATGCTATCTGAAGCTTAACAACATTATTAGACTCTTTTCCACCATGCTGATTTCTGGAGACAGCAGCAGACATGTTCCACAACAATATATCCCCATCGACATAACCAACAGCCAGAACAGACCCATCTGCTGATAGCCAACAAAGAGAGCTTATCTCTTTGTCCATCGGTTCACTGTCAGAGATACCCTTGGAAAACTCATTTCTTGCTCCTTTTGGCAAGGTGATCACTGTTTCCTCCTTCAATTGGAGATCTTTTTGGCCTCTTGCTAAGACGACTTGATTTGCAGAAATATCCCAGAGTACAACCAACCCATTCCCATATGCGATTAACAGCCTGCAGGCAGTCCAATCTCTTTATTAGCATTAATTAACCCAGGACACAGCATATGCTAGAGGGTAGTGTATAAACCTTGTACAGTAATACATCCCGCTGCTTACAGTAACCATCAGTTCAATTTTAGAAAGAGAACAGTCTCAACTGTTGACCTAGCTTAATATTTAGTTAAAATTTGGAAAAAAGAATATAAAACAATTTCAAGCATTTGCACCGCAGTATATGCACGGTCACGTTAACTTATGTATAGGCTAAGCTGTCATCCTTTCAGGGGGATCCATGGACAACAGGAGTAATAATCCCCAGTTCTTCTACTTATCAGGGTGCTTACATTCCAAGTAAACCAAGGAAGCAGCTCAATATACCATCTCCTAATCTTATAACTTCAATATAAGAAACAAAGTTGCACTCAAAAGCTTGAATTTGGTTGTTTTAAATTCAGTTTGACATTGTCCAAAATAAAATGCAAAATAGTATATTAAGCCGTCAAAAAATGATGCACTCTAGGCCAGAAGTCATTCTGCAAAGTTCATTTCAGCAAAATGTTAAACAAATGGTAATCCTTCAAAGGCCCATGGGAAAATGACTGCTCTCGCCAGGATCATTCATAGACAAGTCGCCAATCTAAAATCTGTAATCATTAATTTGGACACCATCGAGTTTTCATGTTGCGAGACAACTTTGATATGACTTGGAAAGTGAACAAATTACATGGCATTGGACAAACTATATAATCAGGCTAAACCATCCAATAAATAATGATAAGGAGAATAGAGTGCATTTTATTATACCTATTTCCTAGGGAACCAGGTTGTGTAAGAACCCCCACGACAGACTGATGATGAGGCACAGAAATTGCAGCTGCTTCTGGAAGCCGGACAGGATATTGGAATCAATTACGACAGCTAAGAAACTATAGGAACACATAATCGTCAAAATATAGATAGTCACTATAATTCCATATATATACATAGCCAGGTCAACTGTTTTCAATAATCACATATTGTAGGATGTACTGCATAAATCACAATAATATGGCAGAAACCATGCTTCTATCCCTTCATGAAGAAAAATGCTCATTATATTTTATCTCTGTAGCAGTGAAATCATTCATCAAACAGTAGACTAGACAATTTCCTTGACACAGGTTTGGAGAAAATGCTGTTTATTATGAAGGGAAAAGGGCATCTTAGCAATTCATTTGCACCACGTCGATATTAGATGAGGTTAGACAAAGCAGCATAACTGTTTAAGACTTGCATACATACTTCTAGTTTAGTTTATGCAAGAATTAAACTTTCATATCATTAAGCTAAAGTTCATGCCAGCACATAGAAGTTAAAACTTTGAGCTTATCAATTTCTAAAAATGGCCCGGAAAAAGTGGACAGCCCATACATGTGAAGCAACCAAGATCCAAAATAATGATAATGCGGTGAGTCCATTGACTCCATTTGATGCTAAAAGAAATGCAAAGGCTAGCCGAGTAGGAAACGAAGTAGCATGGATTTGTTAGACCATTTATATGTGAATGTATTGAAAGATTACCAGCAACTGAATCTGCTGGAATAAGGTAAGGAAGTTGAACAATCTGTCTTTGGCCTGTGTCACACTTCAGCACAAACACCATACCATTCTCGTCCCCGATATACCTGAACAGGAGATCAGATCTCATTGGTCTGATAGGCTCTAGATAAAGGAGAATAACTACTAATGGAATGAGTCCAGAGATTGTAATTTGTACATGCATCCAGTCCCCTGAATCACTGAAAAGGCAGTTATATTTGATTCCCACTGAAAAGTACAAGCAACATTCCTGTACTTTATGTCCCAAACCTGCCAATCTCAACAGTCTCTTAAGCCAGTCAACACACAATTGAAAAAAGTGCCAACAATTATACTGAGAAAATGAAAGAGAGAAAGGCAAACAAGCATTTTTCAGAAAGAAGGTAACACCAGAAAAGAAATAATATTTATTAGAATTAAAAGATCACATGGACTTAAAGAGTTTAAACCTGTATGTTGTTGTCAGTGGATATACAGACAAGGAAACCTTGATTTTGCAGGAACTGTTGAAGGACAAAATAATGTTAGCTTGTAAGAATCAACTTTGCAAATGAATGGCATAACAGAGCATCATCTTTTTAGACTTCATTCAGAATGATGTACTTCACCAGAGTTACTTCTAAACGCCATAAAACATGCAAATGAAGATAATTAATACTCCATCAGAGAAAAATTGACAGACCTCTAAGTGCTTAAATGGCATCTGCTTTGCAGATACAAATAAAGCTTCAATATTCTCACACCCAATCACTTTGATCCGACCATCCCTGCAGTTGAATGAATTGAATCAGGGTCAAAAGTGGGTAGAGTCACATGAACTAGCAGCCTACTTTGCTATAGGCACTTTGAGGGTACAAACAAAATATTTTGCAGAGAGACAATGGTCAAATACTTCTTCAGAGGATTAACAGTCAGAGAATGATTCTTTGATGGAATAGGTAATAAATAAACACAGTTTCATCTCGCCTTGAAATTCATTTATGTAGTCAACAGGACATCCAACTCACAAAGTTCCTATTGCCAAAAGGCTCTGAATGGGATCAAGAGCCATAATAGATGCAGTAGAAGGGACACCATAGTGAATGGTAACACGAGGATCCAAATCCATAGATGTCAAGCCTCCAGGTGGCACATTAAGCTGCAAAAAGGAAAGCAGTAATGCAAAAGACTGATCAAAGTTCCACATAAAAGATTAGAACAGACGAGAATTTTTACATACTACTCCCACGGGGTACGAACTGAATGACGATTCAGACGTAGAAAAATTGCCAGAAGAATTGTAGAAGAATTTCAAATTTTATGATCAAAGATTATGGATGAACTCCATGCAATTGGCATTTTGAATGTCAGAACTTATCCTCTAAAGAAAACACCTTTTTTTTATACTATAAATGGCAAATCCATCTAATGAACGGTTTTGTCTGCATAGCAAGATGACTTTGCGCTTTATCTCAAGCCTCTGGGAATGGTCACATTTCCTCGAACTCCATCTAAGTACAAACTCTCCCACATCCAAAAAAACTGAAATGCCCTGCAAGTTGCCTGGTTTATGGAACTACAACACACAGACTCAATTATCCTCAACATGGTAAATTCACCCATCCAACATTTTCTCTTCTGAAATCGATACCACCGGCACGACTTCGCGACATCATCACGGAAGCTCCTCATTTCACAAGGTCATAACAAGCATAACCAGAATCGTTCGAGAACTCGGCATCAGCGACCTTGCCATCGCCATTCGCCGCGACATCCGGTTAAAACAGGCACGGATGGCCAAGTCCAAGCCTTGCGAGGCGTCAAGCAGTTGACTTTTCAAATGGAAAACATCAAACTCATCGATACAAGCTAATTGCCCATTGCCTTCCCGTATAATTTCAACGAAATGTTCACCAACAAAGTTCTCGGTCCAGGGGATTAATACTCCCGTAACAATTCTCGGCGGCTGACCGGAGAATGCTGTCTACCAAAACCAATCACATCATCACCCGATCGCGATTTCCTTTCGAATTCGTCCCCCTCGAATTGATGAATTGAGGAAAATAAACACACGGACAATCGCTTGGGGCGAACCTGAGGAGCTGGCGTTTGTCCTCCTCCTCCTCCTTCTTCTTCTTCTTCTTCTTGTCCGTGATTGCTGCGACGCCGACGCTGCTGCTGGAGCTGCTGCTGGAGCTGCTGCTGCTGCTGCTGCAGCTGCTGCGCGGCCTTCTGCAACAACCGCTTGGCGAACATGGCGGGGATCAAGCTCGCGGAGCTCCGTCGCCTTCCCTGGGAATCGCGGGCGCAATTCGAAGTCGGAGAAATTACTACACGTTTCCGCCGAGGCGGGCAAGGCGCGGATCGTGTGATGCGCGATGCAGACGAGGCGTGCGATCGATCGGTCTGATGGCGAGGCGACGGTGATTTGTCAGCCCTCTGATCGGGATGGCTGATTTGTTAGACTTTTTGAGCTGGACATTTGACTGATTGGTGTTCTTTTTCGGTTGTTTTATCCAGACATTTTTCCTTAGTAAGCAAAGTATATTCGGCTGGTCCGATTTTAGGTTCGTTGCTGGAAATTGGATTTTATTTTCTGGCGTTACAGCTTTGAAGAGGAAAAATAGGCTGGCATTTGATAAAATTAAGGGAAAATCTCAAATAATAACTAAAAGTGAGCCTACTTTCTCAAATAAGGATTTGGGATTTATTTTTTCAAATAAGGATCCGAAATTGCTAACAAGTCTCAAATAAGGACCTGAATCCGTCGGCTAGCCAAAATGTTCACCGGCTGGCTAGCGTGTGACACACGAGTGTCTCAATAATAAAAATGTGGCTTTACTCAAGATTTGTCTTATTCATTGGAAAGAAACGAATACATAAAATAAAACAAGAAGATGTGAAGAAACGAAGGGAGGGGTTTCATGTTGTGTTTCAATTTGTGTTCCATTAACAGAAAATTTCCGTGCTCCAAGCGAGAGAGGACAAAAAACGAAAGAAGATGAGCAGAAGAAAAATGTGAGACCATGAAGAGTTTTTCTTTTTAGGTCAAAAGAACATGAAGAGTTTTGGGGGGTTTAGGGTTGTTAATTTCTATCTATATTTCTTTTTGGAAAAAATTGCCCATATTCCGGCCACCGAAAATGTCACACTCTTCGGCCGGTGAACATTTTGGCCAGCCAGCAAATTCACGTCCTTATTGAAACTTCATACTATTTCGAATCTTTATTTGGGATTAACCGGGCCACTTCAAATCCTTATTGAAAAAAAAATAGGCTCACTTTGGATCCTTATTTGATATTTTCCCTAAAATTAATAAGATAGACATAGACCCAGTTCGTAGGTCGGTTGAAATTGACTTTAGAAGGGGAATTGCTATATATTTTAACGCATCTCCCATAAAGTATTTCTAGTTTTGATAGTAAGAAAGGTTTACTTTAGAATTGAAACTTAAAACCTCCAAATGAAATTGACTCGTCTATCGTGATGGCATGCGGTTAAGGAATATCTCATAGCATATGATCAAACAATTTGATTCGTTTTCTATAAATAAAAAATGAAAATTAAAACAAATGAAATTGGATGAAATTTATCCATCTGAGCCCATTTCACCCCTCTTCCATTGAAGTACACCGTGGACCAAAAAAAAAATGTTAAACCGAAAGTTCATTTTTTAATTTATTGTTTTATTTTATTGTTTTTTTTTTAAGGATAATAGCAATCAAATTTAACATGATGGAGATTAAGCAATTGAATTTCGTCCACTAAATAATGCTCTTATTTTAATAATTTCCTCCCTAATTTTAGTATTCCTTGTTTTAGGACAGGAGTCAGGATGATGATGGGGGGAAACCCGTGCAAAGTCCCACCTGCTACCCCCCACCAGAGGCACAACTTCCCTCACAACAAGGCAAAGAGAAACCGACACTTTTTCTTTTCCTGCAAAAAGGTCTCGGAATTTTTTGGACTTTGAACAAAAAAGTTGCAAAAAAATAATTTAAAGAAAAAAAAAAGACACAAACTCCAATATTCATAAAGGAAGGTAGTACTCGTTTGGTCTTTTTCCTGATGTCCAAATGATTCCTTCCTCCAACCCCATCTTTTAATCCTCGGACAACTAAGGCCCTACAATGCCACCCTCAAAACCATGCCTTAATGACCCAAATTAGGAATAACTAGTGTGGTTGTTCTTATTTCATTTTCGGTAAGATTATATTTATATGTCCCCCTTTGTAGGTACGAATGAGCTGGTCACCAAGGTCCTAGTTGGATGGATCCACTCCACAACCACAAAAGATGGAAATTAATTTGTTTCCCTAATCGAAATAATCACCAAAAATGAACATCTCTAATTTGAAAACCCCTTCGACCAAAAAAAAAAATTTCAAAAACCCCGAAAATTTTAATTTCTCCTCCTAGTGTCACTAGCTCATATCAATTATAATAGCTACATTTTGTTTACATCACACGCACATCATTATGCAAAATGTGAGACAATCGTTACAATTATATATTTGGTACGACCTCTGATTGATATAAATCGAAATAACTATGGACCTGAGTAGGTCCTTAAAAGACTCAAGGGGATGAAATAAGAGGGAGATCCGCCCTACGATGGGAGACCCCACAATGTCACTCATGTATTCTCTCTCTGTTAAGAAGACAAAGATAGATAATAAATAAGGGGGCCTCACGGTGATAAAAATTGACATTACGTCAAGACTTTGGTTGTGGCTACCGCCAGATAGACAGATATAATAGTCTCCCACGCCTAGGGTAAGTGAGGGTGGGTGAAAGGTTCACTACTAAGTTGGTGTGCCTTACAGCACTGTGACAGAACCAATAGGCGAACCTAGTATCCCCGATTTTTTGATAGTGCCGTATAACGGCTACATTTCGTTTACATCACACGCGCCTCATTATCCAAATTTGTGCGAGGCAATCATTATAATTCTACATTTGGTACCACCCTCATTATTCAAATTCATGCGAGACAATCATTATAATTCTATATCTAGCACAACCTTCGATCCATATAAATCGAAATAACTCACTTGTGAATCCATTGATGTCCTGGAAAATCAAGTTGGCTGGCTTCCGATATTTTTTTCCATGTCTAGGTCTGAGTGTGGCAAAAATACCATGCTATTGGTCAGGTGACATAATTTTGGCAAACTTGTCCCCAAGACAGCTAATCACCTCCCTAAACAGCTTATGAAATTAAATACTTTGCCATTAATCCAAATTTTTGCACATTAATCTGTCCACTTGATCCAGCTATCGATCCTCACTATAAAATCAGACGCAAGCAAAGTTTTTTTCTTGCACACGTGTGATATTAAGGCCAGCCCCACTATAAAATCAGACGCAAAGTCATCGACGTTTTTGATCTGTCCCGCATTTTAGCTTCTCCTCCCCCCCCCCCCCCCGTTCATTATCGTCGCCGGCATGGCCTCTTCAGCCCACAAGCAGCAGCTCCACTTCCCAGACGTGTACGGCGCCACCCTCGGCGCCGCCGCCGACCCCATCGACTCTCCCCACTGCCCCCGGGACAGACTCCGACTCCGCCGCCGCCGCGGACTTCCTCTCGCGGCTCATCCACCGCCTCCCGCCCGCTCTCTCCCTCCCCACTCGCCTCTCTCCAACCACAACCAACAACAACCCCAGCTCCTCCGCCTCCTCCGCCGCCGCCACCGCCGCCGCCGCCCCTGCCGCCATCTCGAACGTCTCCTACTCGGATGAAAAGAACGTTTCCTTTTTCGAGAGCCTCTCATCGGCTTCGTCCGTAGGGTTTTTCCAGATGACCGGTCATCCGATATCTCCGGAGCTCGCTCGCTCGGCCGAGTCGGAGTCGCTTGCTCTCTTCGACCTCCCCCTCGACCGGAAAGAGCTGCACTTCCCGAAGAACTGGCCTTTCGGGTACGAACGTGACGAAGACGACGACAGACATGGTGAGTGGTTCGTTTTGGATTCCCTGTGCTCTTGCTCTTCCGAGTCGACCGAGTTGAAGCTAGGATCGCTGCGTGAGCTCGCTCTGACGATGGAGAAAGTGGGCTGTGAGATGATAGAATGGATGTCCCGCGCGATCGGGTTCGAGAACCCGGTCAAGGAGGATCCGACCCGTGTCTGTTCGCTGATGTGGATATCCAAGGGTTGTTCCGACGATGGTCACGAGAAAGCGGTCATGCCGGGCGCGGGCGGGTTTTACCCGTTCGTAGTCGGGTTGAGCTACCAGATTCGGACCCAGAAGTATGCTCTGTTGGCGGATTCCGGCGCGGTTATGGTGTCGCCGGAGGTCGGCTCCTTGATTGTTTCGATCGGTGACATTGCTCAGGTGAGTCCTAGCTCCATTTGACCACTTTCATTTTCATTGCAGATAGGTTTCTCCATCTTCAAACTGATATGATTCAATGAAGTGGGTCATAATCTATTTAATTCGATCATCCAGCCAATTTTGGCCTAGGGTGGATTCAGTAAAACCGAAGATTCATTCATGGGAAAAATGCAAAAACCCTTTTTCAATTTTGGCCCACATGTCATATTTATGATGAATTTCATCTCGGATAGGCTCTGCTACAACTCGAGCTCATATCGAAACTTATAAGGTCCAAAATAATGGATAAATTTAGGCAGGTTAGATGATGTATACATCTTGGTTTTTGTTCAGATATAGCCTGCTATAGTGATAAGAAAGGAAGACAAGCTTCAATATTAAATGATAGGTAGAGGCCGTTTGTCAAGATGGTGGGATTAGTGAATAAGAAATGAGACCCCACGGGGGAGAGGAATTCCTGCTCGATGGACGCTGGAATTTGAAATTCTTGGCAATCCACTGATTAGGACTTGTCAGTTTTTGGACACGCATTAGTACAACCTTAAATAATTGGAGCTTAGTGCATCGGCTGGTTGGAGCGATTTCATTCGTCCGAATAGAGAGAAGAATCACGACCATATAAATGCCCATTCGGGACGTCATTTCTTTTCATATTTAATTCATTTTCTCGGCCAAAAGATCTTTCCAACATTAATTAAGCTGGCAAGTAATCATTTTCTAACGAAGTCATATTCTTCATGGCGCCAATAATTATCGCGATTTCAACATCTCAGAAGGTAAACTGCGATATCAGTTTTTGGACAATTCCGTGTGATGTTATTCGTTAGTTTTCGTGCATCTAATCAATTAATCTTTATCGGGATGCGGGTAATCCCTCTCGATGACATGAATATGAAATGAAATGACGGCTTGATCAAACAAGTTTTCACCATACGCAAGTACATCAAATGGCAGGTGTGGAGCAACGGGAAGCTGAAGAAGGTGAGAGGGAGGCCAGTGGCATGCGGCGAGGGCAACGGCAGCAAGTCGGCAAGTGCCATAACCGTGTCGCTGCTCATCAGCCTTCCTCTAGAAAGCACGGTCTCTCCCCTTCTTCTGCCGGAGAATATCGTCGTCCATGGCCAAAACGACGATCATGATCAAGAAGCAGAAGCGGAAGAAGAAGGAATCGGCAATTCGAGCGACGGAGAAAAGAGAAGAGATCGAGAGAAGGTGAAGTTCAGATCTTTCTCGTTCGAGGACTATGCGTGGAGGGCGTATCACGAGCGCCTAGTCCTTTCCTCCCCAAAGACCCGCTCGACAGGTACCGCATGGCCAACGCTTGAGATCGTATCTCTCGATTCATGCTCTTCATTTTTATTTTTATTTTTATTTTTTGATATTATTCCTTCCTTTCTTTTCTTTTCTTTTCTTTTTTTTCTCGGGTTGGTTTGTTTGTTTGCCCCCTTGAAAACCCTTTTCTTGGTATGGGATGTTGGAGAATGCTCTTTAATTCGCAACTCGCAATTCCCTAAATTATCCATTGAAAATGATGAAAAAGAGAATAAACGCCCATTTCCTGTGTTGAAATCACTACTTCACATACTTCTTCGGATCATGATTCGACTTCTATTGACATAATGATTTGTCGGTTGATTTGGGTTGGCACTGTGAGGGGCTGCCCAATTTATACGAAAGACTATCTGTCGGTGCTTGGAAAATAAGTTAAGATTTTACTTGAAGTTGTAACTTAAAGATATAAATAGCGGTTATAATTTTTACCAGCCTTTGAGAGAACACGATACTCCATGATTCAAGCCGAAATATTCCATACCTGGTTATTTTTCAACGAAAAAGCATTACATAATAGTACTCCGAAATACCCTCCTCGCTAACGTAATTTCTTAACCATATGTAAATGGAAAAAGTAGTGTTAGATCCTTAACAGACGAATCCCAGCATCATTATGCATTTCCCAGATGTCATCTCTCAACCCGGGATTTCAAGAATTTCGGACAGTGAAGGTGAGTGGCTTTAGCCCGACATGCAAAACTCAAGTCCTTCTTCTCGATGGGCTGCCGAACACGGAGGCCCACGAGCATATGACGGCGTTCTGCATGTTGAAAACTTCCCATGAACAAGTGACGTCAGTTCGAACCGTTCTTCTCGGCGACCAATTCCGTCCCAATCTCGACCGAGTCAATCTTGTCACCCGAGAAACATCTTTGATTTAGTCTCATGCGCGCGGAACGAAATGGTCACGTGAAATGCCTCGGGCTATCGCCACCTTTTAGCCCCGTTCAACTAACGAGGCGAGCTCTTTCCCTGTTGCGGTGCAAAGAAAAGGTACTCTCTGTTTATTTGAAGTTTATCCTTATGCAATCCTTTCTTTTCTTTTCTTTTCTTTTTTTATTGTCTGCCGACGACCTTACATCGCGATCCCGGGCGACAATTTAATGAATTTCTTGGTACATGAGGAGATGGATCAGCCACCGTTGTGGTAAACGTACCCAATTTGACCTGAGTGTATACGTGATCTGTAGTGCCGAAGTGGGAAGTAGCTGTTGTTAAGTGAAAGGAAGTGGCATCTGCTTTGGTGGTTTGTAATGTGATTGCTTGCAGACAGAACCCAGAAATGAAGGAGATCATACAAACAAGATACGGCAAACGTGCGAAACTTTCAACTCGAGATCTTTAGAATACAGTTAGCCACCGGCGGTTAGTCACTGGCACATCATAGAATAGCAAGCAAGAAATTAAAAATATGTCGGCCTACAATAGATTACAGCCCCACGTTCTAACAGACTTTTTCTTTAATAGTTTTCATATGATGGGCAACGGATGAAAGGTCTGAGTGTCCAGCAGATGATTTCATTTTCCTTGTTGCACCTCGATTGCTCTTTTCCATTTGGTTATTCAGAAAGATGACAGAGATTAAACACAGAAAAGTGCGGGGAAAAGCATCAGGAGTGGTTCCCAGAGAGATGAGATTCGTTTTCGCCTGACCGGCATGCAGGAGATTCAACGAGATTTGGGTTCGTTTTCAAGAGAAGTGATAGTGATAAAGCAACAGACTTTGGTGGGAACATGTGTGGTCGGTATTTGCATTAACATGACTTGGCAAGGAGGGCACAGAAGCTTAGAGAAAGAGAGAGGCAAACCAAACGATGACCCCGACATTAGAATGATCTTTACCTGTTTCGGTTGCGAACTGACCACCTGCGAAAGGCACGAAAACCTCTCTTCTGCACTTTGTCTGCTGTCTATAGTTGCCTTGCCTTGGAAAAAAAGCGATGTTGCACCCATCAAACCAACACCTCGGATGGAAAAAAAATGATCTCAGCGAGATGGGTTAAAAAAGGGGGCGTGGTTCGTCAAGTACAGCAACATCATTATTGGTGTGTACTCAATGCATTTGAAGAAAGAGGTTCCTTGGCTTTTACTTCTCTCAAACATGAATTTATTACTGGTGATCCAAGGGCTTGGCCTCTGTTGTTTGGCTCTTAAAAATTATAGCTGATGATTCGCAGAAAGAGCTGGATGATGGATCGAGTCGTGATCAAAGTTGTTGAGGAAAAAGAAAGATCAATTCCCACCCTGGGGCTTTTCTCGTTGGAAGAGATGGAAAGTCGATCGAGGCGACTTTTTGACTTGCATTCATTGAAACAGAGATTAAGCTAATCATCATTCAACCAAGAAAAAGATGTATGCCTTTTGACTAGGATGTGTTCTTAGACTCCGGCACGAAACCCTCATCAAATGAGTTTAGTATAAGCATTCTGAAGTGTGGAAGATGATCAGGTGCAGATTGTGGAGCTGGAGGATCACATGATTACACTCTTGGACGGTTGACTTGCAGTGATATGATCTGTTTGTTCTAGTAAGCAGCACGATCGGCATATCGGGTGCAATGAAAACTGGATGCGAGATCTCATGAAAGTGGCCAGCCTGATTTTTTCTTTTAGCACTTCTTGTCACGAACTAGAGGAAATGGTTTCTCAATGTAACCTGTGAGTCGAAAGCGGCTAAAATAAGTCCTGAAGGTTCGTTCATTTTGACCGTGGAGAGCCACCACATGATCACATGAAGGGCCCGTAAATGACTCAGAGTCAAGGCCGTTGAGCCACACAAGCCCCTCATCAAAATATAATAGACACCGCGTGAATGTCCAGTTGACTTTTTTTTTGGGTCCATACAAGAGAATCTTCAATATATAACCAGTGAATAAGTTAGCAGAACCTTACAACCTGTAACTAATGTATGGAAGCTTCTCCTAGAATATCACAGGCATAAAGAAGCAGCAAGAAATTGCCCAGAAAGAGGACCCGAGAAAACCACAGCCACAGCCCTTCCCGTTTGTCCAAAGTCCCAATCAGCAAAAGAGAAGCAAACTTGTAAAAAGGACCAACTGCTCAAAGCTTAGGATCTACTCTCTCTCTCTCTCTCTCTCTCTCTCTCTCTCTATCTATCTGGCAATTCTTGTTCGATGGAGATGAAGTAGTTAGCCATGGATTAGGAAGCGGGGAATAATATTTTCAGAGAAAGACAACTCTTCAATCTACATCAGCCGGTGACCCCTAACAAGTCTTGTTGAAGAAAACACCATCTCACCAAACCTCAATAAAGAAAAAAACTTAATACATGTAAGCATCTGCTCTATACACAGGATGCTCAATTCAGTCCCTCTATATTTTTCCTCCTCTCCCCGCCTTCGCTATCTCACTATACCACTCGAATTTTCACCTCTTCAATGCAGCCGCCTCGCCGCAAGACGAAGCTCTTCTCGTCCGAGATGGCCGCCATGAAGCACGCAGCGGCGGGCGGTGGCGGAGGAGGCCGGAAGGGCAACAACCTCTCCGTGTTCGTGGTCGTGTTCTCGATATTCCTGTTCGGGGTCTTCATGTACAACGAGGACGTGAAGTCGATCGCCGAATTCCCATTCTCGTGGCCTAAGAATCAGGAAATCCAAGAAGGGTCGGAACCGACCAAGCTTAATTCCGAGAAGGCTTTGACGGTGAGCGCTCGATCGACAAAACAGGAGGCTCTTGATGATGCAAAATCAACGTCACGAAACAAGGAGGAAGAGGAGGAGCAGAAGATTGAAATGGCGGTGATTGAAGAGGAAGAGGAAGACGTAGAATTGCCACCGCAAGAGTGCGACCTCTTCACGGGGCAATGGGTCTATGACAATGTCACGCACCCTCTGTACAAAGAAGACGAGTGCGAGTTCCTCACAGCACAAGTGACCTGCATGAGGAACGGAAGGAAGGACTCCATGTACCAGGGCTGGAGATGGCAACCCAGAGACTGTTCTCTGCCCGAGTGAGTGAACTCTCTCGAAATTTCGATGGTCAATTAGTCGTTCTTGATTCCGAACCCGAGTCCAATTCATGGGCTGTCCTTGCTTTTTTTTGCTTCTTAAGGTTCAAGCCGAGGTTGCTGCTTCAGAAGCTGAGGAACAAGCGGCTTATGTTCGTGGGCGACTCGCTGAACCGAAACCAGTGGGAGTCCATGGTCTGCCTGGCTCAATCCGTCGTTCCTCGCGGCAGGAAAAGCCTGAGGAAATCCGGGTCCCGCAACATCTTCAGAATCGAGGTAATTCCTCTCGATCTCAACGCTAACATAAGCCTTTCCCAGTCCTCCCGATCAACCTGGCACTGTTCAAGTTCATTTTCTTCGCTTACAAAGTCATCGCAGAACAAGGTTCTAGACATATTTTCTCATTTTCTACCGATGCAGTAAAATGCTTATGTTCCAAAAAGAAGGAATCGTGCGTGGCGATATAAAGAAAAAGTCGTAATCTTTCGACACACGCAAGGGAGGAGAGAGAGAGATGCCGGGTCTCTATCTTTTGCCATTTCTTGGCTTCGTCTTTTTCTTCAAACCGAATGACGGCATTTCTTAGGTGGAGATAATCTTGTTCTATTAATTAAAGAAATAATTTACGAGAAGGTGCAACCATTACGTGAACATTATCTGTCAAAAAATAAAAAGGTCCGGACGTGGACATTTTCGATGGCAAATTTTACTTTTTTTCCAGATCAAATGATGATGTGAGGGGGGCTCTTCGTTTTCAAAATTTCTGTTCATTTGTCCGCTGCACGAGGCGTGTAGTCTTCCCTCCGAGATCATTCCACCGTGCCTTCGTGCTACGTAAAGTGGTCGGCCACCTGCACCTCCTAGTAAAAAGGCACAAGCAACCCTTTTATTAATTACTTATTTTTCCGATCACTAGGTTACACGAAACTTATATATAACCGGAAATTCGAGAATTCTTAAGACTCCTTAACTGTCTGGGTGAGAATCACAGTACAGAATGAACACGAAATTCGGCAGGAAATGGCGGGTTTAGTGCATCGATTCTGCCGAAATTCCAGGGCCAAATTGAAGACCTTTTTTAAAGTGTCGGCCATATGGACCACATAGAGGAGCACTTGAGTAGGTTTTAGGAAAGGGTATGCGGGCCAATTCAAGATTGATCTTTTAACTTTGTTGTTGTGCACTTTGATCATTGTCCAGGACTATAACACCACCATCGAGTTCTACTGGGCACCGTTCCTGGTCGAATCGAACTCGGACGACCCGAATATGCACAGCATCTTGAACCGCATCATCATGCCCGAGTCGATAAACAAGCACGGCCGCAACTGGAAGGGCGTGGACTACCTCATCTTCAACACCTACATTTGGTGGATGAACACTTTCTCCATGAAAGTCCTGTATGTACCCAATTCTGTGTTTTGATCCTTTCCTTTTCACCCCTTTTTCTGTATGCATCGATTCTGACTTTTGCTCGTTCCTGATTGTGTCGGGTTGTTGGTTGTGAAACGAAAACAGTCGGGGGTCATTCGACAAGGGATCGACGGAGTACGACGAAATCGACAGGCCGACCGTGTACGGGAGAGTGCTAAAGACGTGGGCTAAGTGGGTGGATCAAAATGTGGATACTAACCATACCACGGTCTTCTTCAGCAGCATGTCTCCTCTTCATATCAAGTAAGTCTCTTGCACACCAAAATTAAACTTCAATTTCGATATCCATGTCGTTTTGTTGTTCTCTTGGAGCCATTGGTTAGATCCAGTTCCACCCATTTGTTTGCCCTTTTCTAATTATGTCTCTTTGAGGAAATATTAAGCTGAACTTTTATGTTAATGCCATTTTGTCACAAAGAGGAGCTTAAAGAAACATCCTTGCTCTTCCAATCATTCAGACAAGCTTGTCTATATTTGGCCTTGATAAACAAGAACCAAAGGAGTGATGCTCTAGTCCTGAAAAAGTTGGTATTCTATAACGGGCCATACGTACCACCATTGACTGCCTAGAGATTCTTTTAGCATCATCATCTATTCTTAGCTGGAGTCGGGTAGTATTTGACAAAGCGGCATTTGTTATGGTCGATTTGTTTCTATCAAATCATTGATCATTATTGTTTGCATGGAGGAAATATTTTATTAATTGTCATTTCTGGGGACGTAGGTTTTAGGTGACCAAATATGATTGAGCTCAATTAGAAGTCACAAAATCCAAGAGCCCTAATTAAATGAATCATACCTCACCAATTTTGTCCTTTCCTTTACCATCTGTACAATTCACATGTCTTAGGTGAGAGCATCTAGAGGTGGTTACTAAGGGGTCCATCACCAGTGAGGACAATTAGAATTTTGTCAATGATTGCTTGCTTTTCAATCCTCGGTGGGTAACCAACCCCTTTTATTGCTTAACTATTACATGTTGCCTTGGATGGTTGAATTATTGTTTATTCCTTCCGTCCTTGATTTGGTCCTTTTCAACAACTGATTATTGAAAACGTGCAACAGGAGCTTGGACTGGGACAACCCGGACGGCATCAAATGCGCCAAGGAGACGGTGCCGGTGTTGAACACGACGGCCCAGCTGAACGTGGGAACGGATCGGAGGCTGTTCGTCATCGCCGACAACGTGACCCGATCCATGAAATTGCCCGTGCACTTCATGAACATCACGACCCTCTCGGAGTACCGGAAAGACGCGCACACCTCGGTGCACACGATCCGTCAAGGCAAGATGCTGACGCCGGAGCAGCAGGCCGACCCCCAGACCTACGCGGATTGCATCCATTGGTGCCTCCCGGGGTTGCCCGACACATGGAACGAGTTCATCTACACCCGCATTTTGCAACACTCTTGACACTTGACCTTCATTCATACTTCCTTTTCTTTTCTTTTCTTTTTCTTTTTTTGGCCAATTCGTGTCGATCCGCGCCTCAGTATTTGTTTGTTTAATTCTGTGTAATTCTTCCTTTTAAATTCCTCTCCAAATCTTGTAGCTTCCCATTGCTCTGTTTCTAGGATTAGATGATCGGCTTCGGCTCTTTGTTCTGCCTGGCGGCTGAGACGGGAGACGAAATGGGTTTCCTGTCTCAGGCCGAAAGGCGAAATTTTCTTAAAAGCCCAACAATTCGGCCATCTCATCTTCCTGCTTAAGGGGTCAACGCTCAGTATCTTGTAAAAGAATAAGACAGAAGTACATAATTCTATCTGGCTCCAGTCTTAGCTCTTGCTTCTTTATATTCTTCTAACATGGTGCATCGTCAGAAAAGAGCACAAGAACCATCTGATTTACGTTCCATCTTCATACGACAATTGAGAAAAAAATACGGTCTTTTTGTAACCATAGACAGGTTATATATTTCACTGCCGTAAATTCCGATAATACGTTTCATGGAGATCTTTCCCCAACATCAGACACTCAGAGAGCTTTTAGAGAAGATGGGGAATCCAAACCCAATGCATAGGACACATCGACTTTGTAGAAACTACCTGATGGGCACCCGTATTTAACTTCCTGGAGATACAAGGAAACACTACTTTCTCGAGCGAAGCGATCTTTATTTTGATCTAATCAACAAGTCTTGTAATCTGGTTCAAATCGCCTTTCTACTTAGCCAACTCCTTACAAACAATGTCGCGATTTAGTTGTGAAGCCATATGTTAGATATATCACTATTGAAGATCAAATTAACTGAAGTTGATGTTAATTGTTGTCAAGTCTAATAGTGTTCTTGCCCTATATATAGGGGGCCTTGCAATCTTCATTTGAGATAAATAGAAGATTACATTTTTCTCTCCACCATCATATTTGGATGTGGTATATACTCCCCATTGACAAGAAGGTAAGGGGATCCCATTCCTTGGTGAGTGAGCAAGGGTTTAGGGTTGCTCGACGGGGTTAGGAGCATCACTCATGGCCACCAAAGAGCTTTTACATTTTGAGCTAGTATTTTTTTGATAGTTTGGGTTTAGACTCGTGAATAGCTATTATTTGTAATAGAGAGTTGGGATATGTTAATTATAGTGGAATCCTTTACTAGATTTAACCCTAGTTTGATGATGAATTAGAATAAACCTTATGTCTCAATTTTTATTTTATTACATTTACTCTATATTTCTTTGTGTTTGTGCGCTGAGTCTTTTAACCCGCCACATGTCTCGTCTCAAAATTGTCCCGCTTCTCTCGCAATCAATATGGCACGTCGGACAGTCAAGGCTTCAACCACCCTGGGGGTGTTAAGCAATAAGTGACATTCTAGCTCCTCCCAGCAATCGGTGACATTCAAGTCCCTTGCCAGTTGCCACAATGTTATTGCGGCAATAGGAGTTTTCTTTGACAAATAGGCACCATCGCTTCTTAACCAATTCTCCCTTCGTGGTTTTTGCCAAACGGTCGCTTTAGTGGACTTTGGGCTTCGCAATAGAGGTACAAGCTTTTGAAAGCCGGCCAAACTCCTCGGAAAGCTCCACGCAATCTAATGAGAAAAATGATCCAAAAAGTCCTAAATTTATTATATGACAATTAATGAAATTTTAAACCTTTTGATAATTTACTAATTTAATTCTAAACCTTTCAATTACATCAATTTTGTCTTAAACATCTTAGCAATTTGTCAAACTAGTCATAAATCTTTTTAACGAGTTGCCAATTGAGTCGCTTCGGCTAATTTTAGCTAGATTTCGGTGATGTGGCGGCTTAGTTAGCTTCAATCGTTTTACGTGGCATTGTCAGCGCTTATCATGGATTATTTTATTTAATTTTAAAAAAATATTGATTTCTTTGTTTCTTTTCCTCATCTTTACCAAAAAAAGAAAACATAGGGTCAACGAGCCACTAGCCATTGAGCAAGGGTTGGTGACATCATTGGCCCGGGCAAGCCCTCGTTGATCGTAGGTGAGGGTCTTAGCCCTCACTGGATTAGGTGAGGGCTAGCAAGCCCTCACTATGGTCGGTAAGGGCATCATGAGCCTTCATAGGCCACAACGAGGGTCATGATGCCCTTGCCTTGCCAGATTTGTTGCCTTACCAGATTTGGTGATGGTGCTGCGGGCCACAACAAGAGCCATGACCCTCGCCTATTGCCGTTGAAGGCTTCGCAGCCCTTGCCAAGGGACCATCAAGGTCGCTAGTAGAGGTTGCTACCCTCTTCCAATGGCAAGCGGCCCCATCGAACTTGTTCTTTTTTTTTAGGTAAAAAAGAAAAGAAAATTAATAACAAAATTCAGAATATTTTAAAAATATTTTTAAAAATTATCCACATTAATGTCGTCACATCACATATGATCATAGTGTTAGTGACGGATCGCCATGTCAACAATATCCGACTACAATTATCTAAAAGGACTACAGTGACTATTCATAAAAAAGTTTAAGATTAAATTTGTATAATTAAAAGATTTATAATTGAATTGACAAAATTAAAATGTTTGATACTGAATTGATATAATCAAAAGGTTTATGACATATTTAAGACTGAATTTGCATAATTGAAAGATTTATGACTTTTTAGATAATTACCTATACCTAAATACCACTCCACTAAAGCCAATCTCTAGCCCATTAAAACACTTCCCATTCCCAGCTCTTTCAAAATGACTAAATGATACGTCATCTACTTCATATTACTGTTGGTGTTTTATGGAACATGTATAGGTGAAATAAACATAAATGTAGTTAAAGCAAAGATAAAATTCTACTATGCATATATCTCTAAAGGCGTTATTTGTGCGTTTTAATAAAAAAATCCAAATATCAAAGAGGGTTATACAGATTAACTCTCGAAGCGCCCTTTAAATGATTTGATTCAAACATTCTTCAATTCGAACCTCACAAACGTCGGACCTCTAATTTAGACACACCACCAATGCACTTTGAACGGAAAAAGAACTGGTAGATAATCGTTACTATGATTGTGATAGCAATTTCGTGGAGATAATCTTATGCACATGGTCAACAACCATTGCTAACCATGTAATCCTCTCTCTCTCTCTCTTTTCTCTCTCTAACCCACTTGCCCTCTCTCTGCTCTATATACAATGTCTTGGTGAAGTCAACATTAAAATTCCTCTAGAAGCAATTTTTTAACCTCTCAAAAAAGTTAAATGATTACTTCCTCCAAAAGCTAGTCTTTAACCTTTTAAAGAAGTTATTGATTACTTCCTCCAAAAGCTAGGTGAGCAAAAGAATAGCTCTCATGAGGGGGCTATGTCCGACTGAGAGAATTGGTTATGGTGTGTAATATCCCCAAGTTTATCATTGAGCTGGTAGTAAGACTTGCATTGACACATTAGTACCCTCAAGAGAATTTATTGTTCAAATGAATTTCCAAGTCTTACAAGCAATGATTAACACAAAGCAATAAACCATGGCTATCTAGATAGTGTGAATGCTTTAAAAAGCATAATGTACTTGTTAGCTTTGATTACATCGTAATTTCATCCCTCTGTCTTATTATGTCATAATCGAGCAAAGACTATGAAATATTTTTCAAGTCACCAATTCTATCATATATAGAAACCTAATTGACTTGCATTTTATACGATACATAAATAATTCATTCTGCCGAGGATTTCAATGCACTTTCATAATTAGATTGCATAGGACATTAGTATTGTCCCTGGCATGTAACAAGAAGACATGTTCTATATTGTGCACACGTGTAACTTCGTATATGAATGAACTATGACCATTAGGTACAGAGACGAATCAATGACCCATCAATATGGGCACTCATGAACTATAGCCGTCCAACATACAAGTCAATACCGTACCTTAGGTCCAAGGATTATCTACATAAGACTAGAGCATTAACGATTAGTCATTGACCTTGTTAAAAGCTTTCATGTTGCCAATCGTTCTATAAGTGCATTTGGTTGGACTTTTGGGAAAAGCCTTTGAAAAAATGCAAAAGACTTTGAGTTAAAGGAGTTTTTCAAAATGTAAATTGTGTTTGGTAAATTGTAGTTTGAAAGTCCATTGTGAAATAACTTTGTGTAAAATAGTGTTTGGAGATATAAATTTACAAATGACTTTGGTGATTAATAAAAAAAATAAAAAAATAAAAAAATAAAAAGTTGGCTGACGAGGTAGGCAGCCGCCACCGCCTTAGGCAACCCCCGGAGATGACCGGCGAGGGCCGCTGGGGGTCGGGCGACCTCCGACGAGGGCCACCTGGGGTCGGGCGACACCCGGCGGCCTTTCACGAAGGTCACTTGACCCAGATTTGGGTTCGCCGGAGGTCGTGCGACCTCGCGGTGACTAGATCTGGGTTGCACTTGAGGTCGCGCAACCTCTGGTGCCAACGCGACTCGATCACGCGGCCTAGATACCCGTCAGAGGTCGTGTGACCCATCAGCGACGGTTGTCGTGACCGTCACCGGCCTCTCGCTAGTCCGTCGCTTGCCCTTAGCAACTTGCACAATCCAAACGTACAAAGAAGATGAACAGCTCCACGAAGAAGATGGACAGTGGAATGAAGGGGAAAGTCAAAGCTGAAAGCCCAAGGCACCCAAGGGGCTTTCAACCTTCAGAAGGCTGGCTTTGGCTCAATGGGGTTTCCAAAATTCTTCCCAAGCACCTAATACTTAGCCAAAAGGCCTTTAGGTGTCCAAAGGTACTTGGGAAAGCACTTCCCAAACGCAATCTATGTATGTCACGTTTAATGAACTTGTCTGAAACAAGTATCTATGTTCAAGCTCAGATATAATGATACCCAATGACATGTAACTTATCATCCCTTTAGGTATCCAATACTGAATGGTGAAACTTGAGAACACATCAGTCTCAATAGGATCATCAATATCTTCTCAATAATTTATCGATTAGGAAAGATTCAATATAACTGTAAACATGTCACATATATTCTTAAATATGTTCAGTCCTAATTGATCTTGTGGACTCATTCATGGGATAATGAACGAATATTTCTTTGCCACTAAATAATCCATAACATGTAATTATTACATAGTTACTTTAGGGCATATAGATAACAATTATGTCCTACGCGATTTCGAATACGACATTACTAGGTAATCTTATATATGATTCTCTACAAATTTGTACATCTTCATGCATTGAAAAAACTATTGACCTCACATTTTCATTTTTGATTTGCCAAGCAAATTACTTACTCCTCAATCCTAATGCTTGTACATATTTAACTATTTTGACCCCTTGTTCCATAGTAGATTAATCCCTTGGACTAGCTAGTTCCGAGTGCAAAAGCAACATTTTTTTTATTTTGTATGAAAATTTCACAGATGGCTTACTTGTAAGGGGCAAACTACTTTCGAGTGACTCTCCATGGAATCTCACTTTTGCTCATTCCCTCTCACTAGCAAGAACGTTATTGAGGTTGGCCCCAGGCCAGCCATGTTGTCCTCACCAACGTTCCGTGTTGATCCTCCTAGGGCCTGAGGAGGAATGTAGGAGCGAACGGCGCGAGGGAATGAACAAAGGTGAGTGAGATTGGAGAGAGAGAGAGACCCCTCTCTATTAGGGGTGATCGATTCTAGTATGGGTAGGTTTCACAGCTAGAACTTGGAACCTACTTTGTTATAACCGGTTTCTAGTATTTGGACCTTAGAACCTATCTTATTTACCTGAAATCGGTTCCGGAACTTAATCTTGTTTTTCTAATTTGGTTCCAAGGTTTACTCAAGAACCCGTTTTATTTTTCTGTTCTTATTTTAGTTTGTTTTTTACAACAAAATCATATGAGGTTATTAGTAACAAAATGATTCAAAGCAAAAGATGAACAACAAATAACCTAATTTGCCAAAAAAATAATAATCCATAAGATGAATACATAGTTACGTACTATTATAAATGATAAAAAGTTCAATCACATAACTTAAAACATAAATTAGAAAAATCCATTTCCCAATTATCCATAAAAATTCAGGAGAAGAGGAAAAACTGGCGAAGAGTTTCGAGAAAAGACAAAGAATGAATTAGTGTTGAGATTAGAATTTAGGGGAAAAAGAAGTTAATATTTTGGCTTTTTAATTTATAAAAAAAATTCCAAAATTACTCGGAACCTGTTTCCAGAGCGGTTCTAATAAGAATTGATTTCCGGACCTATTTTTCAGATAATCCGGTCCAATTTATGAATGATCGTACACCTCTGTCTTCTACTTTAGCCGATAATGAAGTTACGAATTGGGGAAGAGCAAAAGAGAATGCCAGCAAGTTCCCCTGACATGTCAAGTCGTAATTCACTCTTCCTCTCGTGCTTTTTGGCGGGCACTGGTGGGGAGCATTGAACTTACCATTAAAAGAGTATGAATTTGAGTTTGATCGCACACACCATCGGTGTGGAGATTTGTATTATATTTATAATATGTACATGAGCGGGAAAAATACAATTAAAGATTTTACAAAGATAACAATCTACAAAATCGTAAAGATTGTGAAAGATTACTCTATCAATGGAATCGATAGAATTGACACAAATCATGGAAGATTGGCTCAATCAATGGGATTGGTATAGATTGCAGGAGATTGTTGTATCATGGAAGATTTGCTTTATCACACCCCCTCAAGCGAAATGGTGGCGGAGTCACCGTGAGCTTGTCACGTAAAATAAGAAATCGAGAGATGGATAGAGGCTTTGTCATGATATCGGCCGTTTGAACCTGTGTAGGAATGAAACGAACTTCCAACTGCTTCTTTTTAATTAAATCACGAACAAAATGATAGTCAATTTCTATGTGCTTGGTTCGGGCATGAAAGATGGGATTGTGACCAAATAAATTGCCCCTACATTATCACAAAGAACAAGTGGTGGCCGATGTAGAGTGTATCGAAGATCTCGAAGGAGTTGTAATAGCCATAATAATTCGAGAGGATGCGTTAGCCACCCCTTTGTATTCTCGATTCGTCTTGGATCTAGCAACAATTGGTTGCTTTTTAGAACTCCAAGAGACCAAGTTGGGACCAAAATAAATGCAATAGCCACTAGTAGATTTTCGGTCATCGGGCAACCAGCCCAATCAAAGATCCGTAAAACGCAAAAAGGTCAATTGGCGAATAGGTCGCAAGGTAATGCCATAATGAATAGTAGCCTTGAGATAGCGCAAAATCCGTTTGACGGCCGACCAATGATCTTCGCTGGACAATGCATAAATTGACACACTTTATTGACGGCAAAGGATAAACGGCCTAGTAAGAGTGAGGTATTGCGGTGCCCCAACCGTACTTCGATAAGTGGAGACATCGGTTAGTGGTTCACCACTTTGTTTCGACAACTTAGAAGCCGATGGAGCCATAGGTGATGAGCAAGGTTTTGCATCGGCCATACCTGTACGGGTTAGAAGATCGGTGGCATACTTGGATTGAGTGAGGGACAGCCCATTAGAGGATCTATGGGCTTCGATGCCAAGAAAGTATGATAAATGTCCCAAATCAGTGATTGAAAACTCGGTGCCAAGACGAGTAATTAATTCGGTGATGGAGGAGGTAGAGCTCCCGTAATAATAATGTCGTCCACATAGATGAGAAGAAGTAGAATGTGATTAGAGCGATTGTATGAATAATGAAGAATCAGAAGTGGAGGCTACAAACCCAATAGAGAACAAATATGAACTTAGTCGAGAAAACCATGCTCTTGGGGCTTGTTTTAGCCCATATAGAGCTTTCCGAAGACGACATACATGGCCAGGATAATGCGGATCAACAAATCCTTGGGGTTGCCGCATGTAGACTTCTTCTTTAATGGTGCCATGAAGGAATGCATTCTTAATGTCCAATTGACGTAGAGACCAGTTATATGTGATAGCTAAGGAGAGAACAACTCGAATCGTTGTCGGTTTGATAACTTAGGACTAAAGGTTTCATCATAGTCTAAGCCACTGTTGAGTAAAGCCCTTTGCAACGAGCCGTGCCTTGTATCTATCAATTGAGCCATCGATTTGGTTTTTAGGCGATAAATCCACTTGCAATTGACCACATTCATAGAAGGGTGATGAGGGACCAATTCCTGTGTGCCATTTTGAATGAGAGCATTAAATTCATTGGCCATAGCTTGCTGCTAGTTGGGGTCTTTGTTTGCAACAGAAAAACAAGTGGGTTCACTTGGCGTCAAGCTTGAGTGAAAACAAGAACAAAGTGGGTGCTTAGTGGAAAGAAAAACCTTTGGTTTGCGAATGTTATTCTTTAGACGAGTGACCATTGGATGGGTAGAAGTTGGTGGTTGAGGTTGAGAAGATTGTAACGATGGAGCTTCGGAGAAGAGGATCCAGGAGATTGCGAATATGTGATGAGGAGTCATCCATGATAGTAGATGGACTTGATGGAGTTGATGTGGTGGTGGGCACCCCGAAACTGTGGGGGCTTAGTAGAGGAAGAACCAATGCAAACAGGAGAACTAGGCGATGGTGATGACAATTGACAGATTGTGAATTAGCAAAAGGGAAAAAGTTCTCTTGAAAAATTACATGGCGAGAGATATATATTCGGCCGTGCTTTGCGATGAAGACAACGATAGCCACGGTGATGGGGAGAATAGCCCAGGAAGATACATTGCATTGTTTCGTCTTCAAGTTTATTGCGGGTATAAGGGCGCAACCAAGGGTAGCATGCACATCCAAAAACACGCAATTGTAAATAATCGGGTTTCGGCCAAACAATTTCTCATAAGGAGACAATCCGCTCAAGACCGTTGTAGGCATGCGGTTAATTAGAAAGACCGCGTGAGGAAGGCATCATTCCAATATATACGAGGAAAGAAGATCGGGTAAGCAATGTGATGCCCGTTTCCACAATATGACGGTGTTTGCGCTCGCCCGACCATTTTGCTCCCGTGTGTGTGGGCATGAAAGACGATGTAGGATGCCATGAAGACGAAGGTAAGTATCAAACTTCTTATACTCACCACCTCCATCGTTTGAAGTGCCTTGATCTTACAATTGAAATATCTTTCCACTTGAGATTTAAATTTCACAAAAGTAGACAAGTGCATCGATTTCATAGTAAGTGGAAAAAGCCATGTATATCCACTATAAGCATCGATAAAAATGATATAATAATGAAAACCATTAATTGAAGTAACTCGGAGATGGTCCCCATAAATCGAATAAAGTAACTCCAAAGGAGCATTACAAGTAGTTGATGATCTAGGAAAGGGAAGACGACGCGACTTGCCCAAGTGACATGATTCACGAAACCGGATGAGGAAGACGAAGATATCGGCAAGTCATGCTTTGAAATAACCGAAGAAGTGATGCGGGTAGTTGGATGACCCAAGCGCTCATGCCAAGTAGAAGCAGAAACTCGTTCACCAATGAAGCAGGATGGTGCTGATGGTGATTTATTTGACTGTAGAGGGACCTTATTGGTGGTACGGGCATTATTAAGATAATAAAGTCCATTCTTATGCTGGCCTTTGAGCAGGAGGTTCCCCGAGGATCGATCCTTAACACAACAGAAAGTAGGATGAAATTCAAATACCACATTGTTGTCTTTGGTAAATTGAGAGACTGATAATAGATTCTTCTTGATAGAGGGAACATGATAAATATTTCGCAGTTTAAAAGAACTAGCGAGGAGAATGTAAGATGGAAGAACCGATATGTGATATTTGCAAACCCGATCCATTTGCGGTGCGGATTTGATCGATGCCAGAATAGTCACTCCGAATGTTCAAATTTTCCATGTCTGCTGTAAGATGATGAGTGGCACCAGAGTCCGGGTACCAATATGGATCAAATGACTCACCGTTGAAGATGCATACATTGCGATGGAGAGCCACTATTAGCTTTATAACCAGGATTAAATCTCTCGGTAGCATTGGAGAGCGAGTGACTCGCACGACTACAAACTTGACAAATGAGTCTAGAGTGAGAGGAACCTCCTTCATAAAAATTGCGACCACGGCCTCTCGCGTCCTCGTCCTCGGCCGCGTCCTCGACCATTCGAGGGAGGATTCGAGGGCAGATGATTTGACCGCAAAGATTCACAATAGGAGAAGACAGATCGGAGATTCGGTGGTGCGGCTTTCAAGAATAATTTCCGATTGTAAAGGTGCCGAGGAAGTCATCAAGAGGTAATGGATCAAGACGAGATGTGATTGAGGTAACAAATGCATCATACTCCGAACCCAGGCCACCGAGGATGCTAAGAACTAATTGGGAATCGGAGATGGGATGAGCAGCGGCAGAAAGTTGATCCGCAATATTCTTGGCTTTTTGAACAAAGGCTTCCATAGAAAGAGAGCCCTTCTTTAGAGATCGAAGCTGATACTCTAACTGCATTATGCGAGCTTGAGATTGAGGAGCATAAAGTTTCTCAAGCGAGATCCAAACATCATGAGAAGTCTCAAGACCGACAATGTGTGAGAAAACTGATTCAGTAAGAGTGGAGAGGATGCAGCAGAGGATGAGTTGATCTTGATAATGCCATGCAGCATGATCCGGGTTGTCGATCACATTATTATCTGCATCAGTGATTGTGGGTGTCGGACAAGGATATGAGCCATCCACAAACCGAAGATATCCATGAAGACGAAATAGAGGAAGAAATTGTGCTCGCCACAGAAGGTAATTATTGCGATCTAGCTTGATTTGGAGAACATGAGATATATTGCCAAGAGCAAAGGGTGGTTGGGAGGGAGATAACAAGGATGAAGAGTTAGCAGCGGTGACGGCAGTAATGGTGTTGGAGGATGTAGAAGAAGACATTTTAGTGGAAAAAAAAATTTGTGAAGCTCTGATACCATAAAAGAGTATGAATTTGAGTTTGATCGCACACACCATCGGTGTGGAAATTTGTATTATATTTATAATATGTACATGAGCGGGAAAAATACAATTAAAGATTTTACAAAGATAACAATCTACAAAATCAAGAAAGATTGTGAAAGATTACTCTATCAATGGAATCGAGGAATTAATTCGACACAAATCATGGAAGATTGGCTCAATCAATGGGATTGGTATAGATTGCAGGAGATTGCTGTATCATGGAATATTTGCTTTATCAACCATTGCGTCCGAAAATTGTTCTTATTTTCGGGAATAAAAAATGGGGGAGAATCGAGACAACCCAAAAACGCGTCTGAAAGGAAAGGGGTCACCATCGCTGGTGCGGTACCAAAGGAGTGGGGAAAGCGATAAAGAGAGAAGGAAAGTTAGTGAGATCCACGAGGGACTGAAAAAAAAGGATAGGAAAGCAGAAGAAAAAGAGGGGACACCGCTTTTGACTAAATGAAAAGTAGGAGAATAACGCCAAAAGAGGTGGGCCATGGTAAAGGTGCGATGAAAATACTATAATAAAGAGTGTCCTTAGGCAAAATGACTGAGCCTAAATTTTTCCCGTACGCACTTCACAAGCATGAATTGAAACTCTCTCTCTCTCTCTCTCTCTGCGGTTCACTCACGGACAACGGCTCTTTGCCCGAGTTCAAGAAAAGCTTTTTCTGCAGAAACGAAGAGGAAACCAGAAGAGACCCCTTTGAATCTTTCAGCTCGTGGGTTGAAAAGCGCCCGCCCGCCTCCTGCTTCTTCTGATATCCGTTTTCTTCTGAGTTTCTCATTTTCTTTCTCCGCACGAGAGGCACGCGAGGGAGCGGCGGAGGCATTTGGACGAGCACGCGAGGAGCAGAGCAGAGCGGAGCTTTTTGGGAGAGGCCGGCGGTCTGCTTCCCCACAGTTCCTCCTCGAATTTGATTTAGGTTTTGCTTCTGGACCGGTTCCCGTCACGCGGGACCGGACTAGATAGATATTGAACCGGACCGATTTCCATTGGGAACCGCCCAGAACCGGACAGTTCGACCCCGAGACCGGTGCTCGACCATATGTGAGTTTTATTTATTCATTTGTCATTGCTTCTGCATTAACTACAAAGCGCGTGGTGTCGGCCAACTACTAAATTATATCTAGCTTGACGAGTTTGACTGATTCGTGGTTGCCAACTGCGTTTCCGTATAAAACTAGGATGCATCTTGGTTTGCTCCGCCGTCAGGCTTGAAAGGGGAGAAAAAAAAACTAGGGGCAGAATCAGAGCCAAGAAGACATGCATCTTCCCATTAAGAAACGCAGAATCAGTGTGGCTGATAGTTCTTGGACTGAGCCGACACAAACTCAGTCCGGTGGATTTAGTTCCCCTCCAACAGAAACTACGAATGATGTACCTAGTTTGTCGATTGGAAACTGTTGCGAGGTGTTCCTGAGCTTTGAAGGCCTAGATACTCGAAAAGGATTTGCCGATGAGCTCTACACCGGGCTCGTTGATGCCGGAATTCATGCTTTCAGAGCCGATAACAAGCTCCGCCAAGGTGAGGAGCTCGGCCCAGATCTTTTGGCAGCCATAAAAAATAGTAAGATCCTGATCCCCATTCTCTCCGAGAATTACGGTTCGAGCAAATGGTGCCTTGATGAGCTGGTTCAAATGATGGAGTGCAAGAATAATGGCACGGGGCACACAGTGTTGCCTGTATTCTATGAAGTGGAGCCGGCTCATGTGAAACATCAAATCGGGAGTTTTGGAGACGTATTTCATACGCTTGAGAGGCGTTTCGATCCAGTCATTTTAGAGAAATGGAAACAAGCACTCATTGAAGTTAGTTCCTTCAAAGGACCCGAAGTCAACGGGTAAAATTTCTTACCGAAACATTCTCTACCTTCTTTTAACTGGTTGTTTTGATTCCTGACTGCTTCTTTTTCTTTTTATATTTTTCAAATGGAAAAAAAACAGTATGATTCTGCTATGCATGAATTCTGAAGTTAATTCTTTTTTCCAGAATTAACCAATCTAATTATAGATTTGATTGTTAATGATCCCATTCAAGATTTTCTGAATGAACTTTTATATCCGAAGATTTCTTTTTTCATGTTTATAGTATAAGCTTCCTTAATCTTCATTACAAAATTTTTTAAATCACAGATTTATATGTGATTAAGAGTACTTTTAAGTGGTGTTTCCTATACAAAGCTCTTAACAGTCAACATCTTATACCGTGCATGTTAATGTCAAAGCCGTAATTCTTTATCATCCCAAGTCACATTTATTATGGCCTATTTGGTTCACTTTGGGAAAAGGCTTTGGGACTTAAAGTCTCTTGGCAAACGCAAACGTTTGATTCGATTTTTTGGGCGACTTTGGTAAGATGTAATTGATTCCAAAGCGACTCAAGTGCCTTTAGTCCAAAGTAGGTCCGGAGGTTCTTTGGGAACTTGCATTTTCGGAATGCAAGTTTCGGTTATTGTTCATTCTGCGGTTACTGTTCATCTGCAAGGAAAACCATTGCACAAAGGCTGATGACCGTTGGCCAAGGGGTTGTGCGTGCCGGCGACGTCATTTGGACCTCGGGTGATGCCTGGGTCGCGATTCAGGCCACTAGCTCGGGTCGCGACCCAGACGGCCGCCGAAGGTTGGGTGACCTCAGGCGACGGTTGCCAAGGTCGGGCGACCGTCAGGGGGCTAGATCTGGCCATCCGGCTGCTAAATCTGGCGGTCCAGTGGTCGACTTAAAAAAATATATATATATATATATATATATATATTTTTTTTTTTTAAATTTAAGAAAAGTTATTTACAAATGTAAATTTTACCATACAGTATTTTGGCAAAAGTTATATCTTAATACAAATTTTATCAAACAATATTTGCATTTCGAAAACTCCATTCATCCAAAGGTATTTACAAAAAGCATTTTCTAAAAGCCGAATCAAACGGGTCCTATATCATTAATGTCGTTAATTAGTTGCTACTAAAATTTCGTAAAAAAAAAAAAATTCCTTTTGTTATATATGGTGATGGTATATATATATATAAAAAACGAAAAGGGATCATCTTTATTAGGTGTTTTTAAACAATTTTCAATGCATTTTTATGTCTTCTACACAAAATTTCTATCTTGTGCACTTTGCATAATTCAAAGCAATTATCTTATGTTGGGGTAAAATTATTCTTCTACTTTCAATAATTGTCAGAATAATTAAAATTAGGATGATTAGTTCTCGGTCCGGTCCATAACTTAGAACTGGAAATGAGATTGGGAGGACCGGTTCTCAATTTTGAGATCGGAAATCGTACTAGATGGTCTTGGGATTGGGAATGGACTGGACCGTCAATCCAATGGAATTGATCACTTAACGAAAAAAATCTAAAAATTTAGAAAATACTAAAAGTTATTATTTTTAAGGTTTATTGCTATATTTAAGAAATCAATAAATATATTTAAAAAAAAAAGAGAGTGTGTCCAATCTATCAATTCAGTCCAGTTCGAATACCCCGGACTGTAACCGGACTGAAAATCGCTGGTTCCATTTTTATGGAACTGGGAATTGGACCAATGCCAGGGATGGACCAAACCGGCTAGTCAGTCCAATTCGGCAGTTCTTGATTTGGGCAGTCCAATATGCTCACCCCTAATTAAAATAATGAAAAATAGATACTTAAAAGAAAATAAAGTACAACCTTTTATCCTCCTTGACGCGTTGAAAATTGGTGAGAACACGAATAAGAATGATACTAAATTCACAGCACAAGTGGAAATTTGCAAGCATGTAAAATTGCACAAATAAGATGAAATCCCCTTAGTTGCATTCCGATAGTTCACATTATAGCACTCTAAAGTATTCGGGTAGTTCACAGTATAGCACTCTGAACGACTTCCTAGATTGGCCTTATAGGACCTAAGTTCCTTTTGCGTCAAAAGTTAAGACCCGTTTATCGATTGATGGTTAGGACTTTCATACTGGGCTGGCTTATTGTATTTTTTCTCATTCAGATGCTCTATAAATTTTTCAAGACACGCCCATTGTCATCCCTAATGTCTTTAATAAAAAGCACGTTTAATGAGCGACACCCTCAAGTTTCTCCTAGCTCAGTAAATTATGTTAAGAGTAATGATAAAATGGGGCTCGCTATGTGAAGTGAAGCGACCGTCAGCATTTCCCATTTTAGTCTCAGCAAATAAAATATATATATGGAGGTGTGGCAAAACCGATTCTCAAAGTTTTTCTATTTAACCCTAGATATATTCATTTCGTTCTTCTCATTAGATAAACTACGTAAAATTATTGTTGCTGCCTATGTGAAATCTTATCACGTATGCCAGGTATGAAGAAAAGTTGGTGAAATCAATTATTCAGAAAGTGTTGGGAGAGCTGAAGAAAAAGTTTGAGTTGGTTATTCCTGAGTATTTGGTGGAATTGATAATCGTGTGGAGAAGGTTATGAAATTTGTGGATAATAATTCTCGTGCCACCTATTTGTCCGGCATCCATGGAATAGGAGGCATTGGTAAGACGGCTTTTGCTAAAACCATCTACGCCAAGCTCTCAAATCAATTTGAGTATTGTAGCTTCATTCCTGATGTTAGGGAATCCTGTAAGCATAATGGTCTTGCTTACTTGCAAAATCAATTAATTTTTGATATATTGAAGCAAAAAAATCAAGTTGATAATAAGGACGAAGGGATTAATTTCATCTCATCCAACTTTGGAGCTAAGAAAGTCCTTATTCTTCTTGATGATGTGGATGATTATGATCAGTTGAAGGCTTTGGTTGGAAATCAAAATTGGTTTTCTTCAGGAAGTAGGATCATTATAACCACCGGAAACAAGAATATTCTTGTCAATGCTGGGGTAGACTACAACCATGAACATCAAGAAATGGATGAGGATAAATCTTTGATTTTGTTCAAAAGTAGGCATGCATTTCGACAAGACTCTCCTCCAAGTGAATTTAAGGACCTAACTCATGAAGTTGTATCCACCATTGGAGGGTTGCCCTTATCTCTCGAGGTTTTAGGTTCATTTTTGTGTGGAAAAGAGCCAACACTATGGAAAAGTACAATAAACAAGTTAAGAAAGGTCCCTCATGAGAAAGTTCAAGAAAAGTTAAGGATAACTTATGAAGCTTTAGAGCATGAACAGAAACAAATATTTTTAGATATTGCTTGTTTTCTCAATGGCATTGACCGGAGAATTGCATCCTACATGTGGGATGCCTGTGAGGAGGAAATTGAAGTATTGAGATTTTTGTCATTGATAAAAGTAGGAGATAATCACGAGCTCTAATGCATGACCAATTGAGAGATTTGGGTAGGGAAATTGTTCGTGAGGAAAACAAAGAGGAGCCTCAGTACCGTAGCAGGTTGTGGGACTCGAAGGATGTCTTGAAAATACTAAAGGGAAATAAGGTAACCATTTCTCTTCATTTGCTCCTTAGTTCATGTTCTAATGTTAGAATGATGTTGGCCTCTACTCAATGCTTGCTCTAGTGAACAAAGAGCCTTTTTATATAATTGCCTTCGTTTTATTTCATTGATGTGATTTGAAAGTAGGAAGTTGCCCTTTCTTGAATTGCAGCTAATCTAAAAAATATTTAAAAGTGTACAATTCTCTTTTTTTTTTTTTTTGCAAAAAATCTAATTTCGCAATATAAGTGTAAAGTGTAAGTAAACGAAATTTTCATTACAAAGTTATCTTAAAAAATGAGGTTCCTTCAAATTTATTAGGTACTTAATTGGGGTACTCTATAGTATAGAGTCTATACTTTGAAAAGTCCCGAATTTCCCTAATTGACGTCCTTGACACATGCAATAAATAGCTTGACTATGCTACTGTAAACCATAACTACTTAGAATATATAAATAATAGAATTCTAATCTCTAGGTTGTAGAATTAATATAATAGGAGTACCCATGCCCGCATTTCTCATAAAACTTAAATCATTAGACCATAATTGAGAATGGAAGGGATACTTATTTTATGTGTTATTTGTTAGGAATTCCTTTTACCAAAATCCACTTCATAGAACAGGAAGATATACAGATATACATAAGATTAAGCGCATTCCATGCAATGACCATTCAAAAGAGAAATGTCTTATTTTTTCGCAGAGATAATTACTCTAAAATTCTATTTTGTATATAATTAAGTATGTGATTCTATTGTATTCGTGAAATTAATCATAATTTTGACTCTTTTACTTTGAATCCATCATTTGGTTGGACTCATAGCTGTTACTCAAAAGACTACCGCTTATTAGCATTTTCAACGTGCAGCCTAATTATAATCTCAAGAGCCAATTCATACATTAACGAGTTCAAAGCCAATATCTATATATTATGTCTTTCGTATTACATCGTGAAATATACTAAACTAAACCTAAACAAAAATGAATATGCTGTAAATTCTATATATTAATAAATTGGTATAGCTAACTTTTACTGCTAAAAACGTACATTATTTGATGTAATATTTTCACTTTGTTAGCTGGGTTGATTTTGCTTCTTCATTCATAGTACTGTCATAAGTCAAAATCGAAGTGTTTTTCATAAAACTGACACTAGATCTTCTTTTAAGCTTAATCCTTCATTTAATCAAAATATCTAAAATATATGTTATCTTAAAATACGTTCAACTTCGGTAAAGAAAACGCCTGTGAAGTGCGAAGCCTGGAGAAAGAGCACTAGGACGACTTAAAAAATAAACCAGAAATGAAAGACGTTTAAAGCATAATTGAAACACGTTCATATGTCACTCCATGGATATTACTGAGTATACAGCCAAATAAAAAAAGCACAAACTGTTGCACCTAGGACCAAAAGTATACAGCCAGATATTGAAAGCACAACCTTTTGCACATGAGACAAAAATTAAAAAAATAACTCAAAATTACAAAAAAGAAGGAAAAATTCTAAATAAGCGATAATGGCCATTATTTTATTAAAGAAGGGTTTAAAGTAGACATTATTTCAAATGCTAATCCGCATGCTTTCATTTTCTCAAATAAAGGTGTGAGGTGAATATTGTCTTAAATAAGAGTCTAAAGTGGTCATATTAGTCTCAAAGAAGGACCTAAACTCACTTTTGGTGAAGGGCAATTTCATATTTTTATTTTTTTAATTTTTCCTCTTTTCTTTTCTATTTCTTTTTTTTCCAAAAAACAAACTAATTGTTTTTTTAAAAGGAACACACATGGGAGGAGCCTCCCGTGTGTATTTTCCTTTTTAGATTTTTAATCTAATTTAATTTTAATTTATATTTATATTGTATTTTGATGAAAATATCCTTGATTAGCCAAAAAATTTTGCCAATAGGCGAGCTAAGCGAGGTTAAGGCCTTATTTGAAACAATCATAATAACTTCAAATCCTTTTTTGAGACTTATATGACCACTTTATGCCTTTACTTAAAATAAGGTCCACTTCATGTCCTTACTTAAGAAAATGAGGGCGACTTGATATTCTTATTTGAAATTTTCTCATAAAAAAGACCGGTCTTTTGCATGTTGGGTGAAAATATGACAACTTCTGAATCATGTAAGAGAAAAAGCTCTTCGACCAAAAAAACCAGGAAAGCTTAGTCTTTTAGTTGCGAGACCAAAATGACACCATTTTTTTGCCAATAGGTGAGCGAGGTTAAGGCCTTATTTGAAACAATCATAATAACTTCAAATCCTTTTTTGAGACTGATATGACCACTATATGCCTTTATTTAAAATAAGGTCCACTTCACGTCCTTACTTAAGAAAATGAGGGCACTTGATATCCTTATTTGAAATTTTCTCATAAAAAAGACCGGTCTTCTGCATGTTGGGTGAAAATAGGACAACTTCTGAATCTTGTAAGAGAAAAGCTCTTCGACCAAAAAAAATAGGCAAAGCTCAGTCTTTTAGTTGCGAGACCAAAATGACACCCGTTATAATTTTTGCCTATTCTCACGCCAAATCACCGCACATCATCCTAGCTACATGGCTCATTGTGCTGACACGCACAACGAACCTCGTTCACCATGATCGTAAATAATTTTTTTTTTTTTTTTTTGCCGCATGCTAAAAATTTGATAACAAAGACCATACCTAATTTGTTGATACAGATTATAACTAAAAAAAATGAAGTAGATGTTTGTGTTGGTTGACGTGGCTCACCGTGCATATTACCACAGAGTGTCATGTAGGTTATCGGTGACAATTTAATGATGATAATGGACAATTTATTTTACGGTTAAAAGGTTGAGCTTTTTTTGTTTACATTCGGAAGGTTGTTATTTTTGTCCTGGATGTGAAAGTTTAGGCTTGTTTTGGAACATTTAAAAGATTGTGTTACTTTTGTCCCAACTACAAAAGGTTGGGCTTGGGATTTGGCCATGAATGTACTCAATCTCTATGGATTTGATCATTGAAGATTAAAAAAAGAAATTACACGATTGAATACAAAGAATTTTGATGACAGGATAGGATTTCTAGGTATTTGGAGAGGGAATTATATCAGGAAAATGACTTATAATTTCTCTTGAGGCTGTATCCATTTCTATAATTATTCTACCCTTGGATTCCTTTTAGGTCTTGAGATCTAATTCCTTCTCCACTAATTTTGTGATTTTCCTCTGAGTATCCATGGAATCATATACAACATTGTGAAGCACCATAAGAAGTTTTCTGGTTCGGAGAAACTAACATGGATTTGGAAATACGTGAATTTTCTATATTAATTCTTCTTATGCATAAGTGAATCTTCTTGGTGAAAGCTTGCTGCACATTTGGTTCGCAAGAATAACTATCATATTTCTAATCCATTCTGATAAAGTAACTGTCCGTTCATTCGATTCAAAAATAGATTAGAATTAGGTATCCTCTCAAAATATAGCTATTCCTAGGGGCCAAGGAATAGCTATTTTTTTGTCGCCAAGAATAGCTTCAATATTCACAATTCAGAAATTACTTTCAAATTTTAGTAATTAATTAAATTTAAATCAAATCAAAGTTATTAAATAAGACTGTTTATAATATTTATTATACTTTCATATTTCAAATGATTACAATCGTGATTGATTTATAATATGTCAAGTTGTAATCTATAAGTAAATTATATTTTATGCTAAAATAATAAGTTATCGAGTGCATAAATATAACTAATAGAACTATCTTAGTTACTTATAATTACAAAAGAAATTAGTAATATTTCGAGTTACTGTTAATGAAATAATAATCACATAGGATATTAATATTAACTACTATCACAAGTTTATTTTCTTATAGAGTTTTTCTCCAATGGAAAAAACAAAAATGAGTATATTTTTTTAATATCATAAGTAGCACAGTAATTTACATGAGATTTTATACATAAGATAAAACGGAAAAGAAAAGAAGGACTTCATAAGGTTCGATTTTCTTTATTTAAGACAAGTTTGTTTTTCCCAATTGTCAAAATTATTACAATAACCATGTCTCCATGTGATTTAGTTCATTTGGATATCTAATATGAAAATTACAGCTAGAGAAAATATATTTCTATTTAAATTGATCAAATTAACTTGATTTTGCACATTGTAATTTAATTAGTTCCGATTGCATAATATGTGCGTCTAACTAGCATATTAATGAAGATGCATTACAAGAAGGAAGAGGATATACAATTTGCAAAGTTTTGCCTAAAAATACGTTTACAATATGTATAAGAAACAATACACCATTATATACAATGCAAGAAAACCAAAAGAAAGGGCACATCATACTTCTTTCTAAGATCCAAGTACTTATGGCCGTAAAGTTGACATCCTTCACTTCCTTAGCCTTTATAAATACTGTTTATTGGCCAAAAAATAAAATCACATCTTCACTTTGCGAGTCTCTTAAAGACATCGATGCATTTCAATACTGATATGAACAAATGATATTAGATTACTTGAGGTGGATATAAATTGTAATAATGAAAATTGATTCTTATTTATAGGGCGGCAAAGATAAAAGCTATTTATCTTAGCAAAGGCGGCAATATCCACACAGACAAACAATTCAAGAATTTAATGAGTCTAAGGTTCCTTCATGTGAGTGGGGCGCAATTTAGAGGAGATTTTAAGAACTCAATTGAGGAGTTAAGATGGCTTCGATGGTGGAATTGTCCCTTGACCTTTGAAGCAAAAAATTTTCATGCAAAGGAATTACTTGCACTTGATTTATCTGCAAGTGGGATTTCACGTGAATGGCGAGGATGGAGTTCCATCATGGTAAGATGGAAGTCAAGCTTTGTTTTTTTCTTTGGCTTTCTGTTTGATCATAATCACTTCAAGCTAATCTTCTTATATTTTCTACCAGATGGCAAAGAAGCTAAAATATCTTGACCTTACAGATTGTCAATATTTAGAAGGAACTTTCTTCCTCTCGGCTTTTAAGAATTTAGAAGTATTGATCCTCCGAGGTTGTCGGA
The DNA here is from genome assembly GCA_017140615.1 of Eucalyptus cladocalyx. Taxonomy (NCBI): domain Eukaryota; kingdom Viridiplantae; phylum Streptophyta; class Magnoliopsida; order Myrtales; family Myrtaceae; genus Eucalyptus; species Eucalyptus cladocalyx. The sequence goes on along the minus strand of CM029525.1, from coordinate 3,574,898 downwards.
AACTGGAGCAGATTGACTCTTCAATTGGAGAGATGAAGGTCTGGTACGCTTGGACTTGACTGGATGTTGGAGCCTCAAGGAGCTGCCAACAGAAGTAGATAAATTAGAAGCGCTGGAACAACTCCTTCTAAAGATTGTCGAAACCTTTCCGTAGTACCAGCCAGCATAGGTGCTTTGCAGAATCTAGAAATTCTGAATATTAGTGGCACACGGATAAAAGAATTACCCGATGGTATTACAAGACTGAGAAAGCTCCGACATTTGGATGCTTCATGGTGCACAAAACCAGAAGGAAAATGTTGGAATGCATGCATAATCTTTGCTATGATCAATTCTTTCTTTCTCATAGTAAGGAGGAGTTCCCATGGCTGCTTGAGCTCGTATCGCTGCCGGAGCTTCCTTCTAGCTTAACATATTTGAGCATCACCTGTCAAAATTGCAGATTGCCTTCACTTTTCCACCTAACCCATCTCAAGGAACTGCATCTTCTTGATTGCAAATTTCTCGAGTGCATCACGGAGCTTCCGTCAAGGCTATTGGAGCCTTCAGAATGCTCCCAGATGGATGTTGAAAGATCAGAATTACACAATCCCCTAAACACTCCCTTCAAGCTGGAAATCTTGGTAATCAGTGGCTGTAAGTTCATGGAAACACTGGACGTTTCAAAATTTAATCATCTGAGGACATTATTTGCCCATGATTGCAATGATATACTTGAAGTTCGGGGTCTTGACAAATTAAAATATTTGGAAAGCTTGACCATCATAAGGTGCAATTCGATTGAAAGGCTGGATCTTCCTAAATCCGAGGGCATGAAGAAATTATATGTTGAAAATTGCAAAAACTTGGTGGAAGTTCAAGGCCTTAATAGGTTGGAGTTCTTGCAAGAGTTGCTTATCTCCTGGTGTGCTTCAATTGAAAGGCTGGATCTTCCAAAATCCAGGGGCATGAAGAAATTATGTGTTCGTTCTTGCAAAAAGTTAGTTGAAATTCAAGGGGTGGAGTTCTTGAAAGAGCTATACATCTATCATTGTGCTTCAATTGAAATGCTTGATCTTTCAAAGTTTGAGGGTCTAAGGATACTATATGTTGGATGGTGCGAAAAATTAGTTAAAATTCAAAACCTCAATAGGTTGAAGTTTTTGGAAGTGCTGAGTATCTTTAGGTGCGCTTCAATTGAAAGGCTGGACCTTCTAAAGTCCGAGGGCATTAAGAAAGTAGATGTTGACGGATGCATAAAATTAGTCAAAATTGAAGGCCTCAATGGGTTGGAGTTCTTGGAAGAGCTAGATATCTCTAGGTGTGCTTTAATTGAAAGGCTGGATCTTACGAAATTCAAGAGTTTGAAGAAATTATGTGCTGAATGGTGCAAAAAGTTAGTCGAAATTCAAGGCCTCGGTAGTTTGGAGTTCTTGGAAGAGCTAAGAATCTCTGGGTATGCATCAATTGAAAGGCTAGACCTTTCAAAATCCAAAGGTCTAAAGATATTATTTGCTAAATGCTGCGAAAAATTGGTCGAAATTCAAGGCCTTGATAGGTTAGAGTTCTTGAAAGTGCTAAACATCTACGGTAGCGCTTCAATTGAAAGGCTGAACCTTTTAAAATCCGAGGGTTTGGAGATATTAGATGCTAACAATTGCAAAAGCTTAGCTGAAATTCAAGGTCTCTCTATGTTGAAGTTTTTGGAAGAGCTGAGTATTTCTAATTGCGCATCAATCAAAATGCTAAATCTTTCAAAATCTGAGGGCCTAAAGAAATTATATGCCGGATGTTGTGAAAAATTAGTTGAAATTCAAGGCCTTGATAGGATGGAGTTCTTGAAAGTGCTGATTGTCTCGGGTGCACCTCAATTGAAAGAGTGAAACTTGCAAAATCCAAGCATTTGGAGATCTTAGATGCTGAAAATTGCAATAACTTGGTTGAAATTCAAGGCCTTGATAGGTTGGAGTTCTTGGAAGAGTTGAATATCTCTGGGTGTGCTTCAATTGAAAGGCTGGACCTTTCCAAGTCCGAGGGCCTGAAGATAGTATACGCTCAAAATTGCAAGGACTTAGTCGAAATTCAAGGCCTAGATAGGTTGGAGTTCTTGGAAGAACTAAATATCTCTGGGTGCGCTTCAATTAGAAGGCTGGACCTTTCAAAATCCAAGGGTTTGGAGATATTAGATGCTCAAAATTGCAAAAACTTAGTCAAAATTCTAGGCCACAATAATTTGGATTTCTTAAAAGAGCTAAATATCTCTGGGTGCGTTTCAATTGAAAAGCTAGAAGTTTCAGAATCTGAGGGTCTGGACAGGTTGGAGCCTTTGGATCAAAATTGCAAAAACCTAGTTGAAACTCGAGGTCTCGACAGGTTGGAGCCTTTGGATCTAAATATCCCTTGGTGCCCTTCCTTTGGAGGGGCCCTAGAGATTCCCATCGCACAACTATTATTGATTTGAGGATTGCAAGCCCTTAGCTAAATTCCCTTACTTGTCAAATTTTCATTATTTATGGAAATTATTCCTCTCAAATCGTCATGAACTTCGGGAGATTTCGGGTTTGAGGAGTCAACATCTCTAGAACAAATTGCTATCTCAAAATGATCCTCAATTGAGATTTTACACGATATATCATCAGGTACCAGGTCGATCGTGTAGTTGGGCAAAATTGCAAGAATCTGACTAAGCTTTGAGGGCTAGGGAAGTTGGAGCAACTAGTGGAATTGAACATTTCCAAATGCAAATCACTCAAAACAATACGGGAATCATTTGGAACGGGACTTTATCAAAGTTACGAGAAAAAGCCATTTGACTCAATCATAGATGGATAGAATTTGGAGAAGGCAGACGGGAATGAGTCGAAAGAGTTGAGATAACACACATTTCCCAAACACATTTCCCAACTCAATCATAGATGGTAAGCTACCTTTTCTTTCGAGATATATTGCCAGATTTTCATTTGTAACGCATGTTTGCAATTTCTTTTGACTCCGTTTGTTTCGCAAAAAATAAATGATTTGAAAAATATATTCCTAAATATGATTGCTTGTATCGCTTACGAAAATGAATGAAATCATTCATGAAAATATATAGACATAAATTTTGCTGATGATAAAATCATATTTCATTGACTAATCATTGTAAACACTAAAAGTGATCATTTTTTTTTCAAATTATTCATTTTCCAGAAAACACGGAGGCTAAGATTTATTACCTTTTCATTTGTATTTCCTGCTGGCAGTGTTATTGTTATCTTACTTAAATTCAAGGAATCCGGGGCATATTCATGGAAGTTTATGTGTGCTTGTGCAAAATGTCTCTACTCATCATGTCAGTAATAAATATAGATCAAAAGGCCTTCTAAGTGCATCATTTGTCATTAGTCTTTGGGTAAGATTCTTCATCTTATGTGGAAAAACAAAGATTCTCGGGTTTGATTGATTCTGGAATGCTGGAATTACTTAATAAAAACTGATGTATATGGGCATTTGAGAGCATGCCAAAGTTAATTGTTTGGGTAGAAAAATGCTAAATGAAGGACCTATTTGGAGGTCCTTTTGATGTGAGGTTTTAGTTTGCTTTGTGCTCACCGTGCATGACTGCATGTTTCTAAGGTATGCTTAAGAATGAATCTAAGGTGCAAAAGAACCACGTTGAAAGGGCCTCCCTTAATATGCATATGCTAACTGACTTGGGACCATTTTGTTCGTACCACACATTTTATGTCACAGTATTGTCTGCATTTTACGGTAATCACATCGGTTGAGAAACATAAATGCAAGAACTGACTCGTCTCATATTGGTGTGGTTGTGAATAAACTGGGAAATGAGCCAGAAGCAAAACCATCGTGAATTACTTGGATCAATCGAGAAAATTGCAACTTGAATTTTGCTGACTATCCATGTTCATTTGCTTTGAATCCGGGATATACCTAAACGTGCAAGGTGAAATAGATTATCCCAAAGAATACTTCTTAATGTTTGTAGAGTTAGTAATGTCATCAGTCATTCATTTGAAATTTTGAGTCAAGATGGAGATATGAACAAGAATGTGTTTTGACATAATCGACAGCTTTGTGAAATAATCTCTCATATTATGCGTAAGCTCTAATTGGTGCATTTATCTACTGAAAGAAAAACACAGGAAGCATTTCCATAAGTTTCCTGAGGAAATTTTCCTCTATCGACATGCCATTTGAAAATTGTCTTGCATTAATTCTGGTATATGAATAACACATATAACAACACATATGCATTCATAAGGAAAAGAATCATACTATATCCCCCAAAAGCAACTTAAGGTGAATTTGCTATGCTAACTCGATCAGAATTTCTGTGGTTGATGATGTTAGATGCCCATTATTTGGATTGAAAGAGTTCAAAAACAAAATTAAAATTGAGTTTGACTAACTAAGATCTGTAAATTTTGGGGTATTAGTAGTAATCTGCTGATGTTAGTTGTTAGATTGATTTCGTTTAATTCACTGGCAGGATTTGGTTATTATTCCACTGGTTGTGATGTAAATGCTGAAATATCCAAAAGAGCCTTCAAAAGGCACTTCTAAAAGGAAACAGAGTCATCAAAGGATTAGGTGCTCAATGTTTCTTGCGAAAATGCTGACAATGCATCATTGGAACGGTATAGGATGTTCGGCTATTGTCATCCCGCATTGCCCTAGTTACGTTCAACAGAAGCATTGCAGAGCTGAAATTATTCATTAAGTTTGAGGTTTCTGAAATACTGAAAAGTCTACCCAATTAGTTTGACATGGTGCCGAATAATGTGGAGGATTGTTTTTCAATTTGGTCTCATAATTGGCACCTGCATGGAGGTCTTTGGAAGTCTTTATTCGAGGAGAGTTGTTTGCAATTCAGGTTTGGATCTTCATGCCAAAGTTGAAGTTATTGTTGCTTGCCTGCTAAACTTTGTTGGGTTAAAAAGTTCTTACTTTTACTTCTCACAGTTGGCTTGCTGCAGTGGGCAGTCTCAGAGTCAAAGTTTTGTGAGGTAAGATCTTATTGCAGTTGATATTGCTGTTAGAACGATAAAGGTAGTTGTTGAAACCCAATATGAAATCGTTTGTGGTGTGAAGGACAAGCTTGCTAGAGTCTAGTGACGTGCATTTGAGATTGGGCTCTATTTGGGATATTGTAGCTCGATTGATGTTGCTATAGCTTGCAACGAAGGATCAACTCTCATGACGCGATTTCGGGATCCAATCGACAAAACTTATTTTTCAAAAGCAAATGCCTAATAATTTGTAATGTCCCTTATCATTAATTGGAGCAGTCTTCATGTGGTCAGATTGCTTATCTTCCTAGTTCTAGTCTGATCAGTTTAGTTCGGTGCACTTCCTGTTCTTAGACATTTCTTGGCTTGTCTTGATTCAACGAATTGGCCATGTTTTTTCCTCCTCCTTTTTCCCTTGAAATGTTATTTGTTGAAATTCTGTTAAAGCTTGCATGGTATCGAATTGGATACTTAGTGTACTAACAGTAGCAGGTTTAAAATATTAGTCCACTCATTTGGCGTCAGATAATCATGTGCACCATTTCAGCAGAATGGTAGCACTTAAAGGAGTGAATGCACTTAACGAGAGGATATGGAATGGATAACTACATTTGATAAACATTTCAAATTTATACGGTGTGTCATAGATTCTTTAAGTGCGTTTTCTGCATATTATTTCTTCCACTGTGTGCAAGGGATATAAACATCTGTCTCGGAGAGTGATCGCCTAACTGCAAAATCAGTTTCAACCAATTTGATTTTGAGAGCTTATATTGATAACGAAGGTGTCTCGGTTCGGTAAAAAGTAGACTCAACACTTGGGTACTGCTACTGATGCCCACTCTGTCCTGCACCTGTCCAGTTATGATGTTGAACTAGTAGTCCAGTCCGAACTCTTTGGAAATCTTTTTCTATTGCTGCGTCTCTACTATAGTACTTCACCATCCGTGAAGCTTGTGCTATGCACGGGAACTGAAGTATCAATTGCAGTTTTTGAGAAACAACTCCTGCTCTCGCGGGGCATGGGACTTTGAGTGTTATTCCATGCTCTCATGCAATCTGTCATTCTATTTAAAGGGGAGGAGACAGAAAGTTTTCTCCCACTGGTACAGGAAGGATATCTTCTTAAAGACATACAACCACCATTTGGAAGTAATGAATGGTTATAAACTTTGGACTTCGATGGAGAACCTTTGGTGGCACCAAAGGATATAAGAAAGGAAGGAGAATCTAAAAATGGATTCGAAGTGTCGAGACAAGGCATAAAAATCATATGCCGTTTGTGATGCAAGCGAGGCCACAACTCACGAAAGAAAGAGGTAAGGTTTACTCATTCTGTGTTTCTAGTCTCTGTTTTTGTCAATGTTTTTTCACTTCATTTTCTTAAATGAATAGGATGAAGAGATGGTCAGACGGAGAAAAGACAATTTGTCATGGACATGCATCATAACAAGGCCACCACTAAAGAGGAACTTTTAAGTTACCATGTACTTGAATAATTGTAAGTGCATCAGCTTTATGGTAGTAAACGAGTTGTCATGTAAAGATATGAAATTTAGCTTGCAGTATGCATTTCTTTCGTGAAGACGTCATGAAAAAGAAGCACAAGAAATAGAAACCAGCTGCGGGGCATTTGAACATTATTAGAAATGTTGGATCAACAAGATCTCCAAGAAAGAGGAAAATCGGCCAGAAGTAGCTTGTTAAAAGAGTTGAAAGACTGATATATTCCAGTACTTTTTGATGATTTAAGATCGAGGGATGGAGTTTGTTTTCCATATTTTCTGCAAATGTTTAAGATGCGGCCAATGATACTATTAAAACCGCAAGCATTCTAGGCAAGATGTCGTATATTTGGGAGTCTGTCTTTCACCATTTACGGGTATATATCTAAGATCATTATGCTAAGGCTCTGTCCGCAATAACAAGCCAAGCTTTGTTTAGTGGTAGCACATGAATTTTCTTTCCCATCAATTTCGAAATTTTCATTCTAAGAGCATCAACTTTCATTGCAAAACACCTGTAAAATTGGCGATCCTAATCCTCCGACTGTTCAGCAGTTCCAGTCGTGGAACACTGCCCTCATCAAAGTTAAAACCAAAATGGAAATTCACATACTTGTTTCGATAACTTTCAAATCGTCTTTGCTTTCAAGCTTATTCATGGAAGGGATGTTTTTGGCTGCACTATGATGCGTCCAACGATTAAATAAGAAACAAACGGCAAAGGACCCAAAAATTTAAGATCGACTAGTTGAAGGTAGTTTGCATTATGAAAGCAATACCGCATTGTATTTTATGATTCGGAGCTAAAATATTTAGTTCTTCAATCGATCTTTCGTGAAAAAAGGGGGAAAAAGAAAAACTTAGGAGCCAAAATTGGAGGATGGTCATGTCTGCCGTTGAATCCGAATACGTTCCACTTTGGAAACTTATCTAAGAACCAAAATGATTTAGAAAATTTTGATTAACTGTGGATATGCAAAGGCGCTTTTTAATTCAAGATGCCCATAAAAAAAAGTGGCATTTTGCAATGGATTACCCTTTCACCTTCTACGAAGTACTTTTCTTACCCTCTCCGTTATATTTATCCAAATATTTTTCATGGCATTTTAATGCACGCTTCAAGTTAAATAGAAGAACCAGGGTTCAGTCAGTTTACGCCACCCTTCCGTGGAAAGGGAGGTGAGGGGTTTAAATCCCCACCTTCTCGGGGAGAGTGGAGGTAGGGACGCGTAAGTTTCGAGAGTGGGTTGCGACTCCCACGCCTGAAAGACGGCACAAAGTCTAGCTGCAGTGAGTGTAGAATAGGAAAGGAAGTAGGGGTGACAAAAAAAAAAGTTAAATAGAAGAATACCGACCAAAAAAAAAAAACAAAAAGTTAAAAAGAAGAATTGATTGATTATAATTATGAGCACCGACAGGATACATAAATTAACCAAAAAACTGATTCATATAGTGATACAATAAATTCGAGGATTTCAAAGACTAAACTATTGTGAAGCGCGCATGAGAATTTACCATTTTTTCTTTTTTAACTCCAGCATCATTCTAACACTTTTTCTGTTTTCAATTTAGAGCATAATTAACAAAAAAAAAATGGAAATTTTCGATAAGACAACTTGACATTATTACAAGATCAGGAAAAGACACATGAACCAGTTGCCCGCTCTATCTTACCGCTTCCAATTCCATCAGAAATCGTCGGGGGAATGAACACCGTGGAGCTTCAAAAGTGCAGACTTCCTTGTCCCGGAAATTCGCCGGGCAACGTAGAATCCAAGGCCTGCATGGAAATGTTTCAAAAAAATGTTTCTGGAACACTTTTGTACTTTTTTTATTTTTTTTGTTTCCGAACACAAATAAACGAGAAACAAAAAAAAGTTGTTTTTGTTCTAAACGATTTTAAAGAACGCTTCTCTTTTCTTCTTATTTTTTTCTTCTTTTTTTTCGCCGGTCGCCGGCCTCGGCCATGGTATGCCGGCCCGTCGAGGGCTGGCGACGTCGAGTGTCGGCGACACTCGCTGGAGCATCGCCGGCCCGGCGAGGTAGGTCGATCCGTCAGTGTGAGTCGCCGGAGGCCGGCGACCGAAGAAAAAAAAAAAAAGAAAAGAAAAAAAGAAAATAAAAATAAAAATATTAAAAAATTAAAAGAAACAAAAAAGAATGAAATTTACTAAACGTGTTTCTATTCATTTTTTATTCCTGGAAAACAAATATTACCAAACGCGTTCTTTTGTTCAAAAGCGTCGGGAACAGAAACACATTTTTTGTTTATGTTCCCTGGAACAAAAAAAGAACAAAAACATTACCATGCGGCCCCCAAGCTTTGCGAGAGTATCAGATGATATGTTGTATTCATTTGGAGAGTAGTTCTCAGATCTATATATGCAGCAATGCATGCTCTGTGGAACATACGGTGGTGTAAGTTCCACGTTTTGAGCTCGTTCAATTAACGTGCTTCCTGACCTTTGCCCTAGATCCTGTTTCTCATGAACTTCGGCACATTAACTTTGAGAAATCTATACTAGAACGGTTCATACTTAAAATAAATGTATGATGCAGACACTGTCGTTTTAGTTTCAATGTATAATTCAGGAATCTCTGCGCTCGTGCTAGGCCTTTTTTTTTTGTTTTTCTTCATGGTTAAAACTTAAAAGAGGTCTGATCGAGATGGTAGACGATAGCACAGACTAGAGAGAGACTTTTGAGTCTTGCTGGTTTATCGAGGCTATCTTCCCATGATAGTGCAGACATGAAATGAAACGAGATTTCCATCGCTGATGATTGCTGTCGGAAAAAGATTACAGAAGTGGCATTCGCGATGATTGGAGATAGATCAATCTGTTGTTCTAAAGCAACTTGTCCGCTAGCGCAACCAACGGTGGAACTTAATTGTTTCGTGAAGCGCAAATGAAGTGGTTGCTTCCTAAACTGTTTGTATAGGTACAATTCCTTAGATGTGAGGAGCTATGATTCTGTTTAGTGGGGCTCGACTACAATTCTAGGCTTTGAAAATGGAACATTGTTCTCTCATTCTGTCCATGCTTCCCTGCAACTCAACCTACGAAGCTTGATTCTTGCAGGAAATGTTGGACTAGAATCGTAACAACAATTTGTCTATGTGTTGGTTCTTGGATAAAATGAGGAATGTTACGTCAAATTTTGATGGACTATAATTGACTACTGAGATTAGAGGCTGGAATGGATGGAAAAGACGGAAAAATAACCTGGGCAGATAACTTCTTCATAAGGTTCTGACTTGAGGACATTGACGTTTGTCTTCAACAGTCGTGCAATATGTAGTTTTCCCGGCACGTATGGAATCATTCAGTCAAACTTGAGTGTATTTGTTTACTTGGAAGAGCCTTCTGACTTAAAAGTCTCATGAGCCAGCACAGTCGAAAGTCTTAAGGCTCGAGTTATCAGCAGTTAGTTTTCAAAGAGGCTTCATCCAGAATTGCATTTTACAAGTTCTTAAAGGAGGTAGTATGTACTTGGTGGACAAAGTTTTGCTCTTACAGTCTTTCACCATATCCTGTTGAAATTGTCACTTGCATTTCACAGACAGTCAAAAAGTGTTGGGCGTCATCCTGCAGTGGAAGAAGGTGTGACCACAGGGATCTGACATCTTCCTTTATTTTTCCCTGCAGACGTCCAAGGAGCAGAGTGTCTTTGCAATGTTGGACGTGCCATTTGCAGGTATGGCCACCGTCAGCACTCAGCAGTAATACTCTAGTGTCAAAGCGTTGGGTACTTGTAAGAAAACAAGAAAGACTAATAGAACACTTGGCACGAGGAGATTGATCAGAGTCACTAATAATTTCAGGATTTTAGATGAAATTTCAAGAAGCTCCGCATTCCCTGTCGACCATCACCACCCTTGGGAGAAGATTGTTGGTTTCCTTCAGGAATTTATAAATCCAATTTATACAGAAGTCCCACCTTTTGGTTGTTGCTCCTGCATTTCATCAATTTTGTTGAAAACTAATGCTATGTTAAAAATATAACTAAATTTAATTTTTCTAGTTATGTAAAGCAACGATAGAACCAGAAAGCCATTCACGTTTATCCGTAAGCTGTGCATCCGTCATGCCGGCGTGAAAAAGTCCCAACTTTGTCAGATCATGGATGTCGAAACACTTACCTGCGTGAGCCTCATCGTGTCCCCGCAGCAAAATATCTTTATATTCTTTCCCGAAGTAAGATTACATGCCAAGATCAAAATGCCGTGCAGTCAGCACCTATATACCTAACACTAACAGTACACGCACTACAGACACCTGCCTAGTTATACACACACCGCACCAGCACCAAAACTTCTCACAACATACGATACAACACAGATGCTGGCGATTATATGCTACCCCCAAAAAAAAGGACGGTGTAGCTAAGTGCAGAAGCAGATATATGATTCAGCTCCCGGTCCTGAACTTGGACTCGTCGATCTCGATGCCCTCGCGGACGGCGCGCTCTCCGCCGGACTCCTCAGTGGTGCTGAGCCCGCCCTTGCGGCCCATCTCCTGGTACCCTTCTTTCCCTATCTGCTCTTTCCTCGTCTGCCCTCCTTTTTGCCCTCCTTTGCTCCTTCCTGTCGTATATAAATTAATTAATTAAACAAAAAAAAAAAACCCATGTGCATGTGATCAGTGTCAACTTTGTTTATTAGCATTATTCGGTTGGACCTTATGGACATGTCCTACTTTCTGCCAGTTCAAAAGAGATCTTTTAGCTCATCAAAAGACTCGAACTTTGTACTGTTGAATGAAAGACTATTGCATGCTATATAAATCATGTCGTAGTGGACCACGCGATAACTTCTCTTGACAGAAACTTAAACTTGAAGACACCGTGATTGCGGTGTCCCAAAAGTGCCATATTCTTGTCTACGTAAAGAAAAGGGAGAGTCAAGATTGAAGTCTATTAGAAGCGACGTCCACTGATGTACCTTCAGCGAGGTGCTCCTGAGCCTCGAGGCTCTTGCCGCCGGTGCCGCCGGGAACCACCGTCTCCCCCTCCCTCGCACGGCGGTCGAGTTCTCGTCTCTCCTGCTCCGACGCCATTTCTGTGGGTACTCCCTCTGTGTCGCTCTCCCTAGGAACTCCTCGAGTCGTCTTCAGGCAGCAGAAAGATCATTAGAACTGAGTGGGTGACGATGGATCGACCTTTATGTAGGGAGAGGAGGTGAAGGAAATGGTGACACGTGTTGGTGACGTGGCAGGACAGCGAGAGACAAAGATGACACGTGGCCAGTGGAGGTGCAAAAGGAATGACACGTGGGCGAACCAGTCACTACAGGTCTCCTCCACGTAACCGTGACGGCGAAATTGTCGATTATGTTTAGATTAACAGCTCTAATTCAAATTACTTACGGACATTTTTCGTTTTTGCAAATTTATATGTGCTAGAATCTTCAAAAAAGCGGAATAAACAATATGTAACGGTCAAGTCTTTATTAAATAACTCGATAAAAGAGTACAGCAGGCGGCTAGCACGATAGGAGAGGCACTTATAATTTACTAATTATTATTTTTTCATTTATGATCATCGAAAAAAATACTAAGTGTGATAACTTTTGTACATTTGCTCAATTTAGAACTAAGATTTTTATTGGATCATTTAAGTATCAATTCGAATGACAAACAATTATATAGGTGCATTTAGCAATAAATTCCGTCAAAAGTTATACATGGATTTATCATAAGATAGAAATGTCTACGTGAATTTTTTTTATAAATTACGTTGCTATCAACACCAACCTTCACGCCTCCTCCAGTAGTCGCCCCATTGCAGCGGGGTTGCGGCGCTGTATCTAAGCCGACACTGCCATGGGGTCCAAGTCAAGCCTCCACTCCGTTGTCCTTGTTGTCCATGATTGATGCCTCCAAATTTGATTGTCGAAGCTTCTGCGAAGGCATTAATGTGGACGAGCCGCCGTCCATGGCCGGCTACTACCATCCAGATCTAGCGACCGGCCATCATCGTCCAGATCTGGCCAACACCCTAAGCACGGTAATTAGGGTTCTCTATTCCCTGCTTTAAGGTTTTAAATTGGGGCAAGTGTATTTAGCAACCTCGTTAATGCTATGTATGCTGAGCCAGAACGATAGCGAGACACGTCAAATTTCTAGCGTTCCAAATTAGACTTAATACAACCGCTGGGGGTTCGCCCCAGTAGCCACCCTTCTAACATGGAAGGGGGAGGTGAGGGGTTCAAATCCCCACCTCCTCGGGAGGGAATGGGGGTAAGGGACGCGTAAGTTTTCGAGAGTGGGTTGCGACTCCCACGCCCTGCAAGAGGAAGGGCACAAGTCTGCAATTGAGTGTAAAGTAGGAATAGAGTAGAACTGACCAAAAACAAAAAAATTAGACTTGATACTTTTGACTTTTTTTTTTCAAAAGTGAAATTTAAGTGATTCGAAAAAAAGTTTTGACAACTTTTGACTTTTTAAAAAAAAAATGAAATTTAAGTGATTCGAAAAATAGTTTTGACATCAAAATATGATACTTATATAGTGTCTTTTTTCTCTCATCAACTCTGGAAGTACTTCCATAGAAATGCTTCAACGGTAGAAAAGATAAACGACAAGTAACTAAATGAGAGTTGATACTCCTGAAAAAAGTGGTAATTATTTCAAATAAAATTTATAAAGCTTCATGTGAGATTAAGATATTTTTGTATGAAAACAGATAAAAAAATTGATAAAACGTGAAAAAGAAAAACGTATAATTTGCAAACAATGATAAAGCTAGTAATTTTAATTATCAGATATTAATAAGTAATTTGAAAATCGAGTTCGATAATTTCTTTCCCAGATGATTTTGCTTTTTCCCGATACTATTTGGGAAATTTTTTAGGAAAAATAATTCATTTTGTTGGAAGCGAAATAAAAGAATTTAAGTATGAGCCGCTGCTCAAAGAAGTGAGATTATGAGCCGCTGCTCAAAGAAGTGAGATTCATTTAGGCTGAACTTGGGAGAGTCCACTCGAGCTTGGAGAATTATATTTGAACAATAGTAATAAGGTACTTGATGAATTTCTCTCAAGCAATTACAAAACCACCACGATTTTATATTTTTCATAGTTATTTTATCAGATTAAGTACATATTGATTTACCATAAATCCTAACTATCCCAACATCCATGAAAAGATAGAAAAAGAAAAGAAGACAACCTTCCCGCGCGTATCTATATTCATTTTTATATAAGGCCAGCAAAGAATATATTGAATTAGTTTTTCCTTTTTCCTATCTTTGTGCATGCATCGCATATCTCGCGTAGATTGTTCAGCAGCCTTCCTACAGATACGTATCAAATCGCATATACGAATTCGTACGTGCAGACCAGGTTGATGCCATTGCCGTCGTCCAAGAACTTGGGGCAAAATTCAACAGACAAACCCAGCGACCAAGTCTCATTCCATTCATCCTCCCAAGTACACATCATGAAAGTCCACACAAACATACATTACCGACCTTTTTATTGCTTCATGAACACGAAAACAGGAAAACACTGAGCTAAAAACCCTACTTAACGAGAGGGAGCGTTCAGCTCTTGGTTCGGAACTTGGACTCGTCGATCTCGATGCCCTCGCGGGCCGTGCGCTCGCCACCCGACTCGTCGCCGGTGCTCAGCCCGCCCTTGCGGCCCATCTGCTGGTACCCTTCCGTCCCCAGCTGCTCCTTCCTCGTCTGCCCTCCTTTGCTTCTCCCTGCACGTCGAAGACAATCGGATTACTACATTCCCCATCGCTTGAGATTTCTTGATTGCAGTGCCATAGTAGTATTTCTTACGATATAATGCACAGTTCATTATATGATGAAATTATCAATGACGTAGAACATTTTAGGGCAAAAAAACTTCTATATATCTATTATAAGACCGGCCGAACATCACTTTCAAGTTTCATCCTCAAAGATTAAATGTGCAATAACAAAAGGGTTGTTCATGTCACAATCATATTCTCGTAAAATTTACCATATACTAAAGGTAAGTTTACGCGACATTTTTACTAATTTATTTTCATGTTTGCAACAATTCCCAGTATACGTTATCACTGTATGTAAAGGAGATTTAAAACCTTTTTGGCCCTTAACTAAATCAAGACCCTTAGGCCATCTGAATTCCAAAAACTAGTACATAAAAGAAATGACTGGCTTTCTCTTTCCTCCGAAATATTTCTCGGAAGGACACTAAATTATGATGGGAAGAAGAAAACAAAGAAGATATTACCTTCGGCCAGGTGCTCCTGAGCCTCGAGGCTCTTCCCGCCGGTGCCACCGGGAACCACCGTCTCTCCCTCCTTGGCACGGCGGTCAAGTTCTTCTCTTTCCTGCCGCGACGCCATCGATTTCCTTCTCTGTCTCTCTCCTCCTCCGACGAGCCCTCTCGCTGCTAAGACAAAGTTTCGGTTGCTGCGATCCGGACGTTAACGGTGATGGCATTCAACTGGCGACAACGTGGGGACAATTTATAGAAGCGGGACGAGAACGAACGAACGCCCGTGGGTCCGCGCGACACGTGCGACGGTGACAAGGCCAGAGAGCTCGGAGTCAAGACGCGACACGTAGGCCACGGAATGACACGAGTCGGAGATCTGGTCGCAGGACAAGACGGGCCAGGGACGTGGAGGCGACACGTTCGCGAAATGCTTTTTTAACAGCTCTCGTCGATGACGATTCACTCAGCAAAAGACGGGAAACAAGAAAAATACAAAAAAAATACAAAAAAAAGAAGCGTTTTTTGATTGTGATTTATATAAGAAATTGTGACTGGAGCGGGGCTGCGAATATCTTTAGTCCATAGGTTTTGAGAGTCTAGTTAGTAATTAGCATGTTCTTGCACGATCTTCATGTATTATATTCATGACCTCGGAGTTGAACCAATCTGCTAGAGAATCATCTCGAGATTAATATCATATTGTTTATCTCCATAAATCTAAAGTAATGTGAACCTTGTGGTCCTTTTTTGCACGTGAAATATGACCATTCCTATGTTTAGTTTTTGATTTAGATCGATTAGTGATCTATCATGTTCTGTGATTTTTGTCCGATCTAGGGTAAAATATATCTTCTTTCATCTCTTCCTTTGATCGACATCTCTTACGTTTTCTGTTTTGTTGACTTAAAAGTGCATATTTAGGATCATAGCCATAAGTTATCAAAGGAAATTTACATTTAATTTATTAGCTAAATTGATTGATCAAATAAACAAAATTCTATATAAGGGCAGCAACAGATGAAATCCTATGAGGAGCTTTCTCATGATGATAATCTCACTTGTTTCTTCTATCTATTTATAACTTGCAATCGATATTTGCATGTTTATTTCGCGAAAAACTTCTTAATAAAAGAAAATTCCTTTAAGGAAAATATTTTCCCTTCTCAACTAAGGAAAATTTCCCTAACTTTAAGGTTGCATGTTTTTTTATTATCATAGATGATTTTTCTTTAATCAATCATTTTTAACAAACCAAATACATGAAACTCCAAAAGGGAAAATTACCAAAAAAGTTCTAAACCTATTGCAATTATGTCAATTCAGTCATAAACTTATTTTTTTGATCAATTAAATCCTAAACCTTTTACAATTGTTCACGATTAGTCCATCCGGCCAAAATTGGCCGGCCGCTAACATGGCAGCGGTCGGCGCGGCGAACATTTTTTAATAATATTTTATTTTTAAAAAAAAAATTATTTTTTTCCTCTTATTTTTTCCCTCCTCCTTTCTTTGGCTCGGCGACCGGCCAAGCTTGCTGGTCACCGGATTGAGGTGATTCGGCTGGGTGAGCCCTCGCCGGATTGAGGCGTTCGGTGGGGGCGAGCCCCGCCGGGCCCGAGGCGATCCGGCGAGGCGAGCCCTGTCGGATCTGGCGAGGGCTTGCCTCATGGTCGCTCGCAAGGAGGCCTCACCAAACGCGACGGCGAGCCCCCCTCGCCGAATCTGGCGAGGGCTAGCCTTGCCTGGCGGGGACTCACTACTCACTCCCGCCGAGCCGGGGTGATGGCATCAACCAAGCGCTTGTGGAGATCGGTTGTCTAGTGGAGTCGTGGCTTGGGATCGGAGGTCGGCCACGAGGCACGGGTCCCACCCCCCGGTGTCCGGGCCCCCACCACCGCCACCATCGAAGTCATCGGGGCCGATGAGCCCCTTGTGGGCCTGGATCGGCTTCAGGAACATCAACCCCCCAAAACCCTAAGCAAAAAAGCCAACCCACCCACCGCCGTCGGGCCGGACTACCCCGTCGGCAAAACCGCCCGAAAAGAGCTCTAACCGCCGGTGAGGAGCTCACCAAAACCCCGCCGGATCGGCGAGACGATTTGGCGGGGCAAGCCCCTCTTGCCGGATCGGCGAGGGCTCACCTCGCGATCACTCGCCGGATCCGGCGAGGGGGCTCGCCGTCGCAAGCGAGGCCTCTAGCCGGATTGCCTCAATCCGGCGGGGGCTCACCCCGTCGGATCGCCTCAATCCAGTGATCGGCCAGCGCCGAAGCCAAAGGGAGGAGGAGGGAGGAGGAAAAAAAAAAGGAAAAAAAAATTATGAATTTTTTTTTTAAAATAAAATATTATTAAAAAATGCTTTCGCCCAACCGCCACATCTTTGGTCGGCCAATTTTGGCCGGATGAACTGATCTGGAACAATTGTAAAAGGTTTAAGACTTAATTAGTCAAAAAAATAAGTTTATGACTGAATTGGCACAATTATAATAGGTTTAAGACTTTTTTGGTAATTTTCCCAACTCCAAAAACTAGTTTACGGAGAATCTTTTCACTCACACAAACACATTCTAAGGTGCTCGTGATCTCCATGCATCCGTTGGAGTCCCACAATGTAAGAAGACATTAAAAAGGAGGCACAATGATCACATTATAGACGATGGAATCCATTTAATGTGTCAAATTATGTTGGCTTCACTACTAACTATTCTAAAAATTTAAACTAAGCTTGTTTAATGTTAAAATGTTTAATCACTTTCCCTCACGGTGAGATTTTATGGGAGCACTACTCAATATTCTAAAAGCTTAAGTCATTAGATGAAAATGTCACGATCATTTAATTACTCCACGGCTAGACTTGAGTTAGAAATTATATTGGCATATCACTTTACTTTTGAATTTTAAAAGGTGGTTGTTGTCTGAACTAGACTGCTAAACGGACATGCATCTAATTGGGGCCCAAGTAGGGCAAAAAGCACAAAAAGTGTTGACCCACCCATTTAGACATTCTCATGCCCCCGCGCAAAGGGGTTTTCCTGAGCTCGAAATCAGACTCGACCACACCAAACATGTAAAGGATACCGGGCGAGAGTATAGGGTAAATTTCAGGATCACGGGTCAAATGCCGCTTTGCACCCTGCACCCCATTTTTTGCGTAGGTTATAGTATACTTCCATGATATTGCCTAAGAAAATATGTGCGTAATTAATCATCTCTATCTCTCTCTTTGTTTTTTGAAATTTTCACATTTAAACATTCATAAGTTCTAACTACTCAACAATATCCAAACCCCCTTGTATCTCGCCGTGCCATGTCTATAACAATGTGCTTTATTTCATCATTTCAGTAAAGTGAGATAGGATCTGTATGTATCTTCTATGACTTAAATGATGAGCAGCAATCGATTTATAGCTTTATTTTTCTTTATCTTTTCAAAATTATTTTCGTTTTAGGATTATGTAACATTAGACACGAATAAGTATTATGTCATGCAATCCATTTAAAATTTTATTTTAATTCATCCTCACTATAAAGTGAGATAATCCGAAGAATTTGTGAAAATGACACTTTTCCGGGTTGTAAGATAAGTTTTAAATTTCAAAAAATTCGGAACCGGTACTAATTAGGGAATCTGCCCACATGGATACTTTTAGAAAAAAAAAAAAAAAAGGCCGGATCGGGTAATTACCAAAACCCGGAGGTCTCCTCGGAGCGGGCCCACGCGTCTTCATTTCTTACGAGTTTTCTTTTTTAATTTTAATTTTTTTTTAATAACTAAATGTGCCAATTTTCTCCACAGCGAGGCTGGCTTTGGCGTCCGATGAGATCTCTCTCCAGCTTCCAAAACCAACCATCGCCCCCCTCCCTCCATTAAAATAAATCGTCTTTTCTTTTTTACTGGCCCAGCCATCACACTGTTCTTCACCTTCTCTCCCCCTTCATAACCACCTCTGCATCGGGCACCAGCGCAGATCTCTCTCCCCTCTCCCCCCCCCGGCGCTCAGGGTTTCCATCGCTGCACCAGATCTGCGCAGCGGCTCCACCGCCCCCGCCGGGCCCCCTCCCCCGCCCAGATCTCGCAGCCATGGCCGCGGCCAACGCCCCCGATCGCCATGAAGGAGGCTCTCACGGTCAGTCCCCGCTCGTCCTTCTCGTTTCCGCCTTTTCCGTTCGCCGCGTCAGTTTTCGAGCCTCGGACGCCCGCCGATGCGCCTCGACGAATCCACAATTCTCGCTCCCGCTCCCGCCGACTCCGTTAGATCTGTTAGGGGCCTGCCTTGGTCGAGATCTGTATCGAGTGTTCCTCGTTTCGAGCTGATTTCTCGCTGCAAATCGTGTTGGAAATGCCCGGGGGGGACGACTCTCCGTTGTTTTTCGCCGCGGGATTGGTTGTTGATTCGCGCCGTCTGTGCTTCTTCGTTTTTTCTTTTGCAGCTTCCCAGCGTTGGCATCAATCCGCAGTTCATCACGTTCACCCACGTCACCATGGAGTCGGACAAGTACATTTGCGTTCGGGAGACGTCGCCCCAGAACAGCGTGGTCATTATCGACATGAGCATGCCCAACCAGCCTCTCAGGAGGCCCATCACTGCGGACTCCGCTCTCATGAACCCTAATTCTAGAATCCTCGCTCTTAAAGGTACGATCTGCCGCCTGCTCGAGTGGGATTGTCGTTCTCGCATTGTTTGTTTTCGTGCTGCATCTCGTGTGCGTCATCGGGATTCGTCAATCTAGAAGTTTGGTCCATTGTTTTTGGTTGTTTGACAGTCTAACCCATGGGATCAGATGCGTAATCAATGACTTCTGTGCTAAGACAAGGTTTGGTATCCATCTTGTCCGGCCCGAACCAACCAACACTAATCATTAAATATGGAATCTCGTTAGTGCAGTTCTTTATTTTTGTACGGCAAAGTTTTTGCTGTTAACCATTAATTCTCGGGAGGAAAATTTAGTGCATAGTTGCAACTATAAAATGAACATTGGCTTCTCTTAAAAAAAGCAATGGAGAGAGAATTAGCTAGATAGATCTAAGCCATTCAAGATATGTCTTATTTGGAAGCTGAAGCATTTTGGAAAATTTCTAATATTCTCATGAAAAATATCACTTTTCAAAGAGCTGGAAGACAGCTGCTCCCCCTTCCCCTTATTAATGGGAATACCATGGTTGTG